>CM060967.1:2500-532500 GCA_030765045.1 Tenodera sinensis | reverse complement strand
TGTGTGTGTGTGTGTGTGTGTGTGTGTGTGTGTGTGTGTGTGTGTGTGTGTGTGTGTGTGTGTGTGTGTGTGTGTGTGTGTGTGTGTGTGTGTGTGTGTGTGTGTGTGTGTGTGTGTGTGTGTGTGTGTGTGTGTGTGTGTGTGTGTGTGTGTGTGTGTGTGTGTGTGTGTGTGTGTGTGTGTGTGTGTGTGTGTGTGTGTGTGTGTGTGTGTGTGTGTGTGTGTGTGTGTGTGTGTGTGTGTGTGTGTGTGTGTGTGTGTGTGTGTGTGTGTGTGTGTGTGTGTGTGTGTGTGTGTGTGTGTGTGTGTGTGTGTGTGTGTGTGTGTGTGTGTGTGTGTGTGTGTGTGTGTGTGTGTGTGTGTGTGTGTGTGTGTGTGTGTGTGTGTGTGTGTGTGTGTGTGTGTGTGTGTGTGTGTGTGTGTGTGTGTGTGTGTGTGTGTGTGTGTGTGTGTGTGTGTGTGTGTGTGTGTGTGTGTGTGTGTGTGTGTGTGTGTGTGTGTGTGTGTGTGTGTGTGTGTGTGTGTGTGTGTGTGTGTGTGTGTGTGTGTGTGTGTGTGTGTGTGTGTGTGTGTGTGTGTGTGTGTGTGTGTGTGTGTGTGTGTGTGTGTGTGTGTGTGTGTGTGTGTGTGTGTGTGTGTGTGTGTGTGTGTGTGTGTGTGTGTGTGTGTGTGTGTGTGTGTGTGTGTGTGTGTGTGTGTGTGTGTGTGTGTGTGTGTGTGTGTGTGTGTGTGTGTGTGTGTGTGTGTGTGTGTGTGTGTGTGTGTGTGTGTGTGTGTGTGTGTGTGTGTGTGTGTGTGTGTGTGTGTGTGTGTGTGTGTGTGTGTGTGTGTGTGTGTGTGTGTGTGTGTGTGTGTGTGTGTGTGTGTGTGTGTGTGTGTGTGTGTGTGTGTGTGTGTGTGTGTGTGTGTGTGTGTGTGTGTGTGTGTGTGTGTGTGTGTGTGTGTGTGTGTGTGTGTGTGTGTGTGTGTGTGTGTGTGTGTGTGTGTGTGTGTGTGTGTGTGTGTGTGTGTGTGTGTGTGTGTGTGTGTGTGTGTGTGTGTGTGTGTGTGTGTGTGTGTGTGTGTGTGTGTGTGTGTGTGTGTGTGTGTGTGTGTGTGTGTGTGTGTGTGTGTGTGTGTGTGTGTGTGTGTGTGTGTGTGTGTGTGTGTGTGTGTGTGTGTGTGTGTGTGTGTGTGTGTGTGTGTGTGTGTGTGTGTGTGTGTGTGTGTGTGTGTGTGTGTGTGTGTGTGTGTGTGTGTGTGTGTGTGTGTGTGTGTGTGTGTGTGTGTGTGTGTGTGTGTGTGTGTGTGTGTGTGTGTGTGTGTGTGTGTGTGTGTGTGTGTGTGTGTGTGTGTGTGTGTGTGTGTGTGTGTGTGTGTGTGTGTGTGTGTGTGTGTGTGTGTGTGTGTGTGTGTGTGTGTGTGTGTGTGTGTGTGTGTGTGTGTGTGTGTGTGTGTGTGTGTGTGTGTGTGTGTGTGTGTGTGTGTGTGTGTGTGTGTGTGTGTGTGTGTGTGTGTGTGTGTGTGTGTGTGTGTGTGTGTGTGTGTGTGTGTGTGTGTGTGTGTGTGTGTGTGTGTGTGTGTGTGTGTGTGTGTGTGTGTGTGTGTGTGTGTGTGTGTGTGTGTGTGTGTGTGTGTGTGTGTGTGTGTGTGTGTGTGTGTGTGTGTGTGTGTGTGTGTGTGTGTGTGTGTGTGTGTGTGTGTGTGTGTGTGTGTGTGTGTGTGTGTGTGTGTGTGTGTGTGTGTGTGTGTGTGTGTGTGTGTGTGTGTGTGTGTGATGTTCCTGTAACTCATGTTGTACTCATATTCTTCCTTGTGTTGTTGTTTCAGATACACTTGTGTGTGTGTGGGTGTGTGTGTGTCATGTTCCTGTAACTCATGTTGTACTCATATTCTTCCTTGTGTTGTTGTTTCAGATACACTTGTGTGTGTGTGTGTGTGTGTGTGTGTGTGTCATGTTCCTGTAACTCATGTTGTACTCATATTCTTCCTTGTGCTGTTGTTTCAGATATATCTACGTGTGTCACGCTCCTGTAGCACGAACTTGGTGCACAATGCCTCGAGTTCTCAAGTGTGTGGGGCTCATATCCTTCCTCGCAGCACTCCACCAATCCACACGCTTTGTGGATCGTGTATTTCAGCCCATTGAGATCTACTGGCAGGAGGGTGACATGCCAGTGACTGTTTGTCGCCCCCTCTGGGCTCAATGGGTGCTCGACATTGGCATCGACTTGTATTTTACGTTCTACTACATCTTCCGAGTGGTGTTTGTGCATGCGGTGCCCTGTGTATCCTTGGTGGTCCTCAACGTGTTGCTGTTCAGGGCCATGAGAGAAGCTCAGCTCAAGAGAGAGAAGCTCTTCAAGGTATGTTTGTCTGTCTTGCCTTTTCACCAGGAAGAAGTGTTCCTGCAGTTTAGGGTACTTGGAATATTCAGAAGTCATATTTAAAAAGATTGCTCTTTTTAGGTAAGTGTAGTGGATGTTTCAGGTTATGTTTAAACCACCATCATTACTGATTTAGGGTTGAGTGTCTTAAAGCACAAAGCATAGCTATGGGGATGTTTGTGTTAAGCACAGAAGTGAGAATGCTACAACTGCCGAACAACAGAGTCTAGTTGAGGTTCTGTGAAGCTAAACTCCAATGATCTAGGTTCAGTAGGATAGCTCTAAACTGAACACTTTGACATAAGGTACCATCAGTCAGGTCAATCTTGCAAGATGCTCACAGAACTCGGAGCAGGTGTTTGAAGTGGCGACCACCTTTCTGAATACATGCATTATGATGACACCCTCTCCAAAGTCTCTGGTGTTTGTTGCACAATGACAGTGACAGCTAGGACCTTAGCAAGCACTTCATCTTCAGGTTCTATTGGAGTTTCATACAACATGTGTATGTGACCGAGTCCAGAGGATTCAGATCTGGCAATTACACAATCTCCCCTTGCAATCCAGCAATTAGGAAAGATTTTGTTCAGGTGAGTCTGGATGTCTTCTTCAAAGTGGACATAAGGAGCCACCCTCTCTCACACACAAGGGGTGTACTACAGGGTCCTGAGCTTCTCCCCTTTCATATCCACATGCAGCTGTTTATCACCCTCTTCTACTTCTAGGTTTATTATGATTATTAGTTTCTATTTAGGTTTATAACTTGTTTCTCACCAGCAGGTATCTTTTCTATCTGCGTGGTCCTGTCCGACGGTTTCAGTGCAGCCCCCAACTTGTGTGCTTTTCGGGGGTCTCAGGTGCGAAGGTTGGGCGGACTGTTCCCACTGCCCCCATGTATAGCCTTAGATGCATAGTCCGTCTACACCCACGTAGCTCTCTGAGGGCTCCGCCTGTGTTAATTTCCCCGACGGCCGTGTGCCAGACGTGTTACCGCAGATGGAACCCCGGTGTAATCAACCACAAGTCCCCTGAATCCACATTGACTCCGTTGAGGAAGCGTCGCCTAAAGTGGGGAGCCACAGGCGGTTATTCCTGTGGTGAGGGAATAAAGCCAGGGTGCGCGTGATGAAGGGTTTATCCATGTGGACAAGCAGTGGTAAACCCTCTGAAGTACGCTTTAACGTCGGTCATGGAGAGCTCGCTATGACGGCACACACCATGGAGATTTGGTGTCTTTTGTTCTTTGACCCCCGGACGGCAGTCTGACGCTGACAGTTCCTCACTCTCATACTTGCAGATGTTCACTCTGTCTGGTACATAGGTTCCTGTGTTCCCTGACAGACGTCTGACTCTAGACACTGTCTTGTAAGTCCTACATAAGGGGAGGGTAATAACGTAAAGAAAGAAAGAAAAATTCACCATCATAGAACTGGACTTGGGGATGAAAATCGTTTGGCCCAGTGATTCCATCAGTTGGCTATGATAGGGTTGCAGCTGCTTCCCATTTAGCACTTTCCACACAGAAGTTTTGGAAACATTTATCTTGTGAGCAAGTCAACGGGTTGTGGCTTGTCTACCACACAATCCAACACCATCTTCTCAAACTCTCGTGTCCAAACAGCTCTTTATCTTCCTCCCTGGCCAGCTGTCTGCGACTGTAATGTGCCAGTCTCTCTTAAGCTGTTATCCACACCAATTAGGATGATACATTTGTTCGGCTGTCTGAGTGGTACATTCTGCCATACCATATAAATGTACTAAGTACATCTCTGCAAGTTCCTTTGACTGTCTTTGACAGTCATAAACAAAACAAATAAGAAATGAAAGTGCCGAGCAGTTTGTTATGAAAATTAAAGCAGCTTTAGAAACATCTCTCACATTCACTTTCAAGATCGTATGGTACCCAAAATATTCATTTCCAACCACAGGTTCCTTATGTCAAAATGCTCAGTTTAGAAGTTCATATCATGTGTATAATTTTGACCCTAAAGGTTGGGGACATCAAGAAATGCTTTACAAGTGAGGCGGAACTAAACACTTTAGCGGTGTAGTGGATTTTGGCACTCACCTCTGCGCTTGCGTTATAGTGGCAAGATGGCATTGTTTGTTGACAATATGATATATTTGTTCTACAAAAGAAAGCATCCTAAACAGGACAATTGGAAGATGACAGTCTCTACAATTAATATCAATGAACTCTAAATGCAAATCTTAGATATTCTCATTATTTATATTACATTTTTATGATAGAGCACATCAGATACAACAGTTTCATTGGACTCCAACTGCATGACCCTTATATTGATTGTTGCTTATCGTGTGTTGCAGGAGAATTGTAAAAGTGAGTGCAAAAGGTTAAGGGACTCCAACTGCATGACCCTTATATTGATTGTTGCTTATCGTGTGTTGCAGGAGAATTGTAAAAGTGAGTGCAAAAGGTTAAGGGGCTCCAACTGCACGACCCTTATGTTGATTGTTGCTTATTGTGTGTTGCAGGAGAATCGTAAAAGTGAGTGCAAAAGGTTAAGAGACTCCAACTGCATGTTCCTTATGTTGATTGTTGCTTATTGTGTGTTGCAGGAGAATCGTAAAAGTGAGTGCAAAAGGTTAAGAGACTCCAACTGCATGTTCCTTATGTTGATTGTTGCTTATTGTGTGTTGCAGGAGAATCGTAAAAGTGCGTGCAAAAGGTTAAGGGACTCCAACTGCACGACCCTTATGTTGATTGTTGCTTATTGTGTGTTGCAGGAGAATCGTAAAAGTGAGTGCAAAAGGTTAAGAGACTCCAACTGCATGTTCCTTATGTTGATTGTTGCTTATTGTGTGTTGCAGGAGAATCGTAAAAGTGAGTGCAAAAGGTTAAGGGACTCCAACTGCACAACCCTTATATTGATTGTTGCTTATTGTGTGTTGCAGGAGAATCGTAAAAGTGAGTGCAAAAGGTTAAGGGACTCCAACTGCATGTTCCTTATGTTGATTGTTGCTTATTGTGTGTTGCAGGAGAATCGTAAAAGTGAGTGCAAAAGGTTAAGAGACTCCAACTGCACGACCCTTATGTTGATTGTTGTGTGTTGCAGGAGAATTGTAAAAGTGAGTGCAAAAGGTTAAGAGACTCCAACTGCACAACCCTTATGTTGATTGTTGTGTGTTGCAGGAGAATCGTAAAAGTGAGTGCAAAAGGTTAAGAGACTCCAACTGCACGACCCTTATGTTGATTGTTGTGTGTTGCAGGAGAATCGTAAAAGTGAGTGCAAAAGGTTAAGAGACTCCAACTGCACGACCCTTATGTTGATTGTTGTGTGTTGCAGGAGAATCGTAAAAGTGAGTGCAAAAGGTTAAGGGACTCCAACTGCACAACCCTTATATTGATTGTTGCTTATTGTGAGTTGCAGGAGAATCGTAAAAGTGAGTGCAAAAGGTTAAGAGACTCCAACTGCACGACCCTTATGTTGATTGTTGCTTATTGTGTGTTGCAGGAGAATCGTAAAAGTGAGTGCAAAAGGTTAAGAGACTCCAACTGCACGACCCTTATGTTGATTGTTGCTTATTGTGTGTTGCAGGAGAATCGTAAAAGTGAGTGCAAAAGGTTAAGGGACTCCAACTGCACGACCCTTATGTTGATTGTTGCTTATTGTGTGTTGCAGGAGAATCGTAAAAGTGAGTGCAAAAGGTTAAGGGACTCCAACTGCACGACCCTTATATTGATTGTTGCTTATTGTGTGTTGCAGGAGAATCGTAAAAGTGAGTGCAAAAGGTTAAGAGACTCCAACTGCACGACCCTTATGTTGATTGTTGCTTATTGTGAGTTGCAGGAGAATCGTAAAAGTGAGTGCAAAAGGTTAAGGGACTCCAACTCCACGACCCTTATGTTGATTGTTGCTTATTGTGTGTTGCAGGAGAATCGTAAAAGTGAGTGCAAAAGGTTAAGAGACTCCAACTGCACGACCCTTATGTTGATTGTTGCTTATTGTGTGTTGCAGGAGAATCGTAAAAGTGCGTGCAAAAGGTTAAGGGACTCCAACTGCACGACCCTTATGTTGATTGTTGCTTATTGTGTGTTGCAGGAGAATCGTAAAAGTGAGTGCAAAAGGTTAAGAGACTCCAACTGCACGACCCTTATGTTGATTGTTGCTTATTGTGTGTTGCAGGAGAATCGTAAAAGTGCGTGCAAAAGGTTAAGGGACTCCAACTGCATGTTCCTTATGTTGATTGTTGCTTATTGTGTGTTGCAGGAGAATCGTAAAAGTGAGTGCAAAAGGTTAAGGGGCTCCAACTGCACGACCCTTATGTTGATTGTTGCTTATTGTGTGTTGCAGGAGAATCGTAAAAGTGAGTGCAAAAGGTTAAGAGACTCCAACTGCACGACCCTTATGTTGATTGTTGCTTATTGTGTGTTGCAGGAGAATCGTAAAAGTGCGTGCAAAAGGTTAAGGGACTCCAACTGCACGACCCTTATGTTGATTGTTGCTTATTGTGTGTTGCAGGAGAATCGTAAAAGTGAGTGCAAAAGGTTAAGAGACTCCAACTGCACGACCCTTATGTTGATTGTTGCTTATTGTGTGTTGCAGGAGAATCGTAAAAGTGCGTGCAAAAGGTTAAGGGACTCCAACTGCACGACCCTTATGTTGATTGTTGCTTATTGTGTGTTGCAGGAGAATCGTAAAAGTGAGTGCAAAAGGTTAAGGGACTCCAACTGCACAACCCTTATGTTGATTGTTGCTTATTGTGTGTTGCAGGAGAATCGTAAAAGTGAGTGCAAAAGGTTAAGAGACTCCAACTGCACGACCCTTATGTTGATTGTTGTGTGTTGCAGGAGAATCGTAAAAGTGAGTGCAAAAGGTTAAGAGACTCCAACTGCACGACCCTTATGTTGATTGTTGTGTGTTGCAGGAGAATCGTAAAAGTGAGTGCAAAAGGTTAAGAGACTCCAACTGCACGACCCTTATGTTGATTGTTGTGTGTTGCAGGAGAATCGTAAAAGTGAGTGCAAAAGGTTAAGAGACTCCAACTGCACGACCCTTATGTTGATTGTTGTGTGTTGCAGGAGAATCGTAAAAGTGAGTGCAAAAGGTTAAGAGACTCCAACTGCACGACCCTTATGTTGATTGTTGTGTGTTGCAGGAGAATCGTAAAAGTGAGTGCAAAAGGTTAAGAGACTCCAACTGCATGTTCCTTATGTTGATTGTTGCTTATTGTGTGTTGCAGGAGAATCGTAAAAGTGAGTGCAAAAGGTTAAGAGACTCCAACTGCACGACCCTTATGTTGATTGTTGCTTATTGTGTGTTGCAGGAGAATCGTAAAAGTGAGTGCAAAAGGTTAAGAGACTCCAACTGCATGTTCCTTATGTTGATTGTTGCTTATTGTGTGTTGCAGGAGAATCGTAAAAGTGAGTGCAAAAGGTTAAGAGACTCCAACTGCACGACCCTTATGTTGATTGTTGCTTATTGTGTGTTGCAGGAGAATCGTAAAAGTGCGTGCAAAAGGTTAAGAGACTCCAACTGCACGACCCTTATGTTGATTGTTGCTTATTGTGTGTTGCAGGAGAATCGTAAAAGTGAGTGCAAAAGGTTAAGAGACTCCAACTGCACGACCCTTATGTTGATTGTTGTGTGTTGCAGGAGAATCGTAAAAGTGAGTGCAAAAGGTTAAGGGACTCCAACTGCACGACCCTTATGTTGATTGTTGCTTATTGTGTGTTGCAGGAGAATCGTAAAAGTGAGTGCAAAAGGTTAAGAGACTCCAACTGCACGACCCTTATGTTGATTGTTGCTTATTGTGTGTTGCAGGAGAACCGTAAAAGTGAGTGCAAAAGGTTAAGGGACTCCAACTGCACGACCCTTATGTTGATTGTTGCTTATTGTGTGTTGCAGGAGAATCGTAAAAGTGAGTGCAAAAGGTTAAGGGACTCCAACTGCACGACCCTTATGTTGATTGTTGTGGTGACAGTGTTCCTGCTGGTGGAGATCCCATTGGCTGTTGTCACTGTGCTCCACATAATCTCCAGTAGCATCAAGGAGATCCTTGACTACTCCATTGCCAATGTTCTCATTCTGTTCACCAACTTCTTCATCATCGTGAGCTACCCAATCAACTTTGCCATCTACTGTGGTATGTCGAGACAGTTCCGTGAGACCTTCAAGGAGCTATTTGTGCGAGGTGCGGTGCCCACGCGAGCCAATGGTGGCAGTTCCAGATACTCGTTGGTGAATGGACCACGGACTTGCACTAATGAAACAGTGCTCTAATGTTCCTGAGCATCTTAGAGCTCAAAAGACTTTCCTTCCGGAATGAAATGTTATTCAATGTGTGTTTGCATTACATAGATTATAGAAAAAACACACTTTATTTATTTCAATGGTGCTAATAGCAGTTGGTGCTATGTATTTCATGTTTTATGTTTAGCAGCCATCACTGGGGCTCTCATTTCCTCCTCACCTTCTTCTGGGGTGCTTAGCCCCTCCATTATAATCCCATGTTTTATGCTCAATGATCAGTTTTACTTAATTGCTCATCTGGTCAAACTGCAGTGTTGTTTTACTTTGATGGACGTTTAGAAAATAGTTTATACTTGTCTCTGAGTTGCAAAGTAAAAAGGCAAATCAACGATAAAAAGTAAATTCTAAATACTGTACTTGCCAAAGTGTGTGTGAGTGAGCAAGCGTGTGAATGTGAAGAAAATGGGGTTTCAATTAAATGGAGAATGTTACATTCCTGCAGCTTTATCTGAGTATTCACAAGAAATATTGCATTTAATCTACAGCCACCAATCTAAACTCCACCAGAAATACATATTTTGAGCTCCTCTAAACACAGAACAAATATTTTTAGAAAAATGTTTTGCCTATGTGTGCATGTATGTAACTAAAAAAGAGAAATAGAGAGAATAACACTATAGTGGTATCCAAGTTCAATATCATCTTCCAAAAATGTGATGCAATAATCATTTTCACTCCAAATTACCCTTTACATGACAAAAGTTGAGTTATGACGGTAAGTAGTGATTTTGATTCATATGCCATATGTGTAAAACGCTGACATGACAAATAAATTGTATATGTTGAATTTTCTGTGAATATTCTCTGAAGTTCTCTTCATTCTGAATGACTTTTGTATAATTGGTAAACTGTAAGAGATACATAAAATATTACTACACAAAAATGTACATCTCGTTAAAATACACAATTTATGTCAAATAAAATTTGTTGTATCATTAAGCATTTCCAAGATATTCTGTATTATTTATGTGAATTTTCAATTACTTATACATTTTTTCAACAGGTAAGTCACTATTTAGTTCTTCTCATGATTATATGAGGGTTGTCTCAAAAGTAAGTTACACTATGTTTTTAAAAAGTACCAAAACATTTAAATATTTCAAAAAGCATATATTTTGAAAGCTACACTCAGTAGCTATTCTTCTACACAATCTCCTTGAATCTCAATATATTTTTGGTACTGTGATGAGTTTTTTTAATCCTGTGTCAAACCACTCTGACGCCAAACTGGCTAGCTGTCTTTCTACTTTTTGTTTTAACTCATCATTTACGAAGTGTCTACTGCCAAGATTTTGCTGCAGCTGCAGAAAGAATGGTAAATAATCACTCGGTGTGCAAGGTCAGGTGAGTACAGTGGATGAAATTGCTCAAACAGGGCTTCAGTTTCACGAGTATGTGGGAGAGTGTTATCATGGAACAGAAAAACTTCTGTTCATCTTTCCCATCCTTTTGTTTTGAATCCCTCTGCTGTGAGTAGCTTTCATCATGGACCCACAGGATAGGTAATCAAACATAAGTACTCCCTTCGAATCTCAGAATATGATTGCCATTTACTAAAAGGGATCATGTTGTGATAGTGGGTGGGCCAGGAAATAGCCTGGATAGAGATCGTAATTACATTATTGAGAAGGATCTATATGACATCAGTAAGACCAGTAGCCATACCAATGTGGAATTTGTTGGACTTCTTCAGAGGCATGACAAGCCGCAGTTTCATTGGAGGGTGAGGGATATGAATCTGCGACTTGAAAGTGCCCTGTTGAGTCCTATCACTTCCCACATTGAAATGATAGATGCTAAAGGGATAGGCAGAGATGGTTACACATCTCATGGTCTTCACCTTAACTCTGGAGGCAAAAAGCAGCTTTCGCAGCTAATTGCCAATAGAATTAGGGATAGAATTCCTGTTGTCAGGCGTAATGGGCTTTTTTTAGGTTAGATGAGGTCCCCAAATATAACCATAAAAACAATATAATGAAAAAAGATGTACATAAAGGGATAACCATAAACAATATTAATGTACAAAATTCAAATAATACTAAAAACTCTTTTTGTATATTTCACCAAAACATAAGAGGTTTAAGAAACAAGACAGATGAACTTTCCCTTAGCCTTACTTCTGAAAAACTACGGCCACATGTAATATGTCTATCTGAACATCATTTAACACAACAGGAATTCTTACCGATTTCATTACATGGGTACTCTTTGGGGACGACGTTTTCAAGACAAAACTTACAAAAAGGAGGGGTTTGCATATTTGTAAGAGATGATGTCCCTTATAAGGTTATAAATGTTTCTAAGTTTTGCATTGAACAGGACATAGAGATGTGCGCAGTACAGTTAAATATAAATGAAGTAAATTTAATAATTATAGCTTTATACCGGTCACCATTAGGTAACTATGAGGTGTTCAAAAAGCAATTAGAAGGTTCCCTAAAGCTTCTTTTTAAACCTAAAAGAGAATTAATTATATGCGGTGATATAAACATTGACTACTTAACTCCTAATTCTCGGAGGGATCAAGTCAGTTCTATATTTGCAACACATAACATGTCCCACACGGTAAACTTTCCCACAAGAATACAAAATACTTCATCCACAGCAATAGATAATATGTTTATAAGTATAGATAGAATAAAATCACACACCATTGAACCATTCGCAAATGGCCTATCAGATCACGAGGCACAAATATTACACTTGAAAGAAATAAATCTAAAGTTAAAATCAAAATACAAGCATAAAAGATCCAGAATAATAGATGAAAGTAACATAAAAAGTTTTAAGCAAGCACTAAAACAAGAATCTTGGAATGAAATTTATGTAACGGAGGGACTAAACAACAAGTTTAATAAATTTTTGCAGCTGTTCAAAATTAATTTTGAAGCATGCTTCCCAATTAAATATGCTAAAGTACACAATCGCAAGCAAAATAACCCCTGGATTACATTAGGCATTAAAACTTCATGTAGGCGGAAAAAAGAATTATATCAGGAAATAAAATATAATAACAACAAAAATTTAGAAATTTACTATAAAAGATATTGCAAAATCCTCAAAGAAACAATAAAAGCCGCTAAAATATTGCATGATAAAAAACAGATATGTAATTCTGGAAATAAAATAAAAACAATTTGGAATATAATAAAGAGAGAAACAGGAAGGTGCGCCCAAGAAACCCCCCCCAATAATACTGAACACTGATAATCTAGTAATTAGTGATCCTCAGATGGTAGCAGATACTTTTAACAATTTCTTTCTGAATGTAACAGACAAATTAAACATCAAAGTTGGAAACAAGGAACCGTCCCTAAACTTTTTAAGAACTTCATTAACTGATGAAATCCCTAAATTTAACATGGATATGACAACTGCATTTGAAATTAACAGTGTAATAAATTCCCTTAAGTCTAAAAACTCGTCTGGATATGATGAAGTAACAAGCAAAATGCTAAAAGCATGTTCACATGAAATAAGCATTCCTCTCAGTTATTTATGTAATGAATCACTAAAGACTGGAATATTTCCTGACAGAATGAAATACTCAACTGTCAAACCCCTTTTCAAAAAAGGCAAACAAAATGATGTCTCAAATTACAGACCAATATCCCTCTTACCAATATTCTCGAAAGTATTTGAGAAAGTAATGTTTAACAGACTGTATAATCATATGGAAATTAATAATCTGTTTGTCCGAGAGCAGTTTGGATTTAGAAAACGAATATCAACCAATAATGCAATCTACAAACTCTCTCATGAAGTGTTGACAGCGTTAAATGATAGTATGCATGTGGGTGGCATTTTTTGTGATCTAGCAAAAGCATTTGATTGTGTAAACCATGAAATTTTGATAGGAAAACTACAGTTCTATGGGATAAAAAATGAAAATCTAAATTGGTTTATATCATACTTAAAAGGAAGAAAACAAAGGGTCGAAATCAGCAATCCCAACCAGTATAACAACAACACATCGGATTGGAAATCAATTAAACATGGCGTTCCCCAGGGATCGATATTGGGGCCTCTATTATTTTTAATCTACATAAATGACCTCCCACTATACATAAATAACATTGCTAGTATCTATCTATTTGCAGATGATACCAGTGTCCTCGTCAAAAGCAAAAATTTAAGTGAGTGCGTTATCAAATTAAATTATGTACTAAACTGCATGTCAAATTGGTTTAAAGCAAACAAACTGTCAGTAAACCTTGAAAAAACAAAATTCATTAAATTCATAACTAATCGTTCACCACATACCCATATAGAAATAGGAATCAATGATATTTTACTGGAACAACCTAATGAGGTAAAATTTCTAGGTCTCCAAGTAGACAACCACCTCGATTGGAAGTCACATATTAATTACATTACACCTAAGCTTAATGCAGCATGTTATGCCATCCGATCTCTGGTTAACTTCCACACGATTGACACACTGAAGTTAGTTTATTTCGCTTATTTTAACTCCATTATGGAATATGGAATAATGTCCTGGGGAAATTCAGTGTATAGTAAGAACATATTCCTAATACAAAAGAAGGTTATACGAATAATATGCAACACCCATAGAAGGCAGTCATGTAGAGATCTATTTCGGAAACTGGGTATATTAACCTTACCTTGCGTATATATACTATCTATTTTAAAATTTTATGCTAATAACCAGAATTGCTTTACAACTAACATGGAAATTCATACGTTTAACACTAGGCAAAAAAGAAATATACATCGTCCCAATGCCAAACTCTCTTGCTTCCAGAAAGGTGTTTATTGTGAAACAATTAAAATATTTAATGCTCTCCCCAGTAATCTAAAGGAAAATGTTAGCAATTTCAGAGTTTTTAAAGCTTCCCTCAAAGAGTATCTCTGTGATAAGTCATTTTATTCTGTAGAGGAATATTTAAATCAATAATCAGCCTAATGTCAGATCAGTTGTATTGTTCGATAGGTACCAATTAGGGAATTTAGTATAACAAGGGTAGCTGAAAATACAATAATGACGTGCAGGCTACAAAAAGCCAACTAATTGATTACAATTTAAGTGCCAATATTAAGTAACAGTGTTAATATGTTTGTTGATATTTTGAAAATGTATATTTGAACAATCATGTTGGACACGCTTTATGTAAAAGTAAGGATGTAAATAGATATTCTGTATATATGAACATAATTGAAATATTGTCTACTCTGTACATTACATACTATGTAAGAATTAAAATAGGTATGCTATGATTAATGTGCACAGTTAATATTTTGAGGTCGCTTATCTTAAATTTGACACACTTAACACATGAGTAAGAATATTGTTTACTAATAAGCTAAATGTACATGTGTAACCTGTTAGAATGTATTACTTAGCTATAAATTTGGACTGCTTTTTCATACAAGCAAAAATGTAAACATTGAAGCAATGACACAGTCTGTAAAAGCCAAGTAACATGATTTTGTACATGTATAATAACTATGTAAGTGTCAATGCACTAGAAGTATTATCTTCATCTCGTACTTAACAGCAAAACATGAAACCTATACATGTTTTGCATGTTTTTTATGCATTTAATTGTAAATGCTTTTGACATGTTCTATGTTCAAGGTCTGACTGACCATCACTGAACCTACAGAACGCAATCTAATCTAATCTAATCTAATCCATGATCTTGCCAGCCAATGCAACAAAGTTTGCCTTTCGTTTCCACACCTTCAATGAACGATTGATGTCAATGAGAAACAAATGATGTTGACATAATGTCTTTATGATACTGTACAAATTGCGATGAATTTCAGTCACACATTCATTTTTTTCTGTCTAAAAAACAGGTTACAGTACAAACTTTGTAATTGGCAGTGGGAGCGAGTGGACTCTCCATTGGTTGATGTCCAAGCGGTAAAGGTAGGTACCTAGAAATTTTACAGTGCTGCCACTACACCCACACACACACCAAGGCTCAGGAGTTTTCCTGGCTACCTACCTTGTAGTGTAACTTACACCCTTCACACAAGCAGAAGAAAGTTTCATCACTTTAGCCTGCCTACCTACCTGCCTACCTGCCTACCTACCTGCCTGCCTACCTACCTGCCTGCCTGCCTGCCTACCTGCCTGCCTGCCTGCCTGCCTGCCTACCTACTGTATTCTTCTTACTATAACCTACAACTAAATTGTATAATGAAGGTTTATCCCAATCAACAACAAGGAGCAGATAGAATGTAAGCTTTTGCAAAAGCAACTTTTAGGAGAATAGTAGGAAAAGTAATGTGAATGGAACTAAACAAATCCCAATAAGTCATTTAATTAGGAGAGGTGATAGCAAGTGCACCTGTTCTTGGGGGCGGGCAGAGTAAATTGTGTACCTACACTTTCAGGGATGTTAAATGTAACAAAATATTGAGAATCAGTCAAACAATCAATAATAATATAAACAATAATGAATAATATATATTAAAATGTTTATTTTATAATTTGTGAGTATTAGCACCATTTAATAAAATCCTCATGCCCAACAGTCAAGTGGCTTGATTTTTTATTTATTTTCACCTTATGCGGGCTCTTTTGCTTACAATTAGACTGCAGATGTTTAGGCATTTACAACAATTGAAGTGGGCAGTAAAATAGGAAATAAAAATGTAAAAAAAGGGAGTGGTATATTTAAATTCATCATGATCAGAATATATTTAATGACCAATATTTGGAAGGATAGAATCAGGCTATAAATTTGAATGCAATAGAGAGGGTTTGAACCATTGATCATATGGTTTCCATCTGGTTGCTGTAATCAACTGAGCTGCCATGGTAACATGCCAGCAGAGCATTAAAGTCTCCAATTGATTCCCATTTTTCCGAGGAAGGGGATCTCAGATCAGTAGTTTGGGACCTGGGCTGGCTTCGTAGTTGAACCAACTGCTGCTGGGTCAGCCAGTCAATGAAACTAAAGACTAACATGAGTGTGTCATCTCAAAAATAAATTTGACATGTCCTTAATATTTACTGCGAAAAATGACTAAGTTGGATAATTTAATGCTGTGCTGGCATGTTGCCATACTAGCTCAGTTGGTTACAGCAACAGAAAGGAAAAATACGAACTGGTTTGAGAATTCAATGCTGTTCTGGCAGTTTGTCACAGTAGCTCAATGGTTAGAGCACCCGCCTGGTAAGCGGAAGGTCTGTGGTTCAAGTCCCAGCTGTGGCATTGAATTTTTAAGTTCCAGTTCTACCTCTTGGAACAGAGATATTTTTTACTGATGGAAGCATTCCTTTCAGCAAATATTGTGAAGTGAAAATTACTGGTACCATGTTCAGCAGCATGCCTGAGAAACATATGAGAGCAGCCTCCTGGGCCGTGAAGAAAAGAAAATCACAACTTTTGTTAGGAAAAAGTGCTAGTGGTTCTAAGTCATCTCCATTTTACAAAGACTGTTGTAGTGCCTTAGTTAGCATGAATATTCTGTTAGCAAAGATAGGCAATGAATCATTCAGTTTTGGAATGTTATACTAATCGGAACATTCCGGGAATGAGCTCCATGTCAGTATATTTACTGACATCATAAAAAATAAAAATAATATAATTGGAACATTCCCGACGAGTCTACCCTCCAGAAGGAATACATGCACCGCTGCTATGAAGACACAATAAAAAATGTGCCTACATTTCGGATAAATCAATATTTGTGTCTATCGATGAAACAAGCGATGAAGTGAGTCGTTCTATTGCAAATGTGAATGTTGGCACATTAGAGGAAGACAAAGCAAGGAAAATATTTCTTCTCGCAGTGGAAGTTCTGGAGAGAGTGAATCACCAAACTATCTGCCAGCTGTTTGATAAAAGCCTCTTTCTCTTGTGCTGCTTTTTGTCACTGACACAGCATCATACATGGTAAAGGCAGGAAAGGTAATTAAAGCGTTTTATCCAAAATTGGTTCATCTAACCTGCCTTGCGCATGCTTTGCATCAAGTGAGTGAAGAAGTGCGAAAACACTTTCCAGATGTTGATACACCAGTGTCCAGTGATAAGAAAGTATTCTTAAAATCCCTAACTAGAGTGCACGATTTCCAAGAGAATGCCTCTGGAATCCCTTTACCTCCAGAATCAATTCTGACATGGTGGGGTACTTGGTTAAGCGCTTATGTGCATTACTGCAATCATTTTGATGTGACTAAATCTGTGATTGATAGTTTGAATAGGGAAGATGCTGCTTCCCTTGCCATGTCACAGAATTTGACGGCTAAAGCTCAACTGGAATACATTAACAGCAATTCTGCTAATTTGGTGACAGCCATCAACTATCTTGAAAAACGAAATTAAAACATTCATTCAGTGATCTCAAAGGTGAGTGATGTGCACATGGAACTGGAAAAGCCACCAGCCAGAAGATGAAACTAGTGCTTGAAAACAGCCACGGATATGAAACAATGTGCAAGATTAATGAAATAATGAAAGGAGAACACTGATGTGATTGCTTTTAAAGAGGAGTTTTCTCCACAAGATTTTACTCAATTCAAATATGCAGCAGTGACATCTGTTGACATAGAAGTTTTTCAATGTTTTGCAACGTGCTGTCAGAAAACCACGTTCCTTTGCACCCAAGATGGCTGTTGTGATATACTGCAACACCAACTGAGGTAAGCTTTCTGAGTTGAATTTCTTTAACTTGAGGGTGATTAAGCCAAGTATGCTTTAATTATATCTATTTCAGTTTCTTTCTCCAGAATGTCCATTGTTGGTTGCTGAACCAAATGAAGCATTTCTTTCATGTAGTTTTTCTTACTCTGTGTGTTGAATATCACTTGATAGTTGTACTTTCAAACTTATTCATCAAATATCTAATTGAAAATGAATTTATTAATTTGCAGGTGTTTTCTTTACGTCCTTTTTCCCAATCTTAAGGCCCTTTTTGGGATATTTTGAAGTCTTTTTAAAGGTCCTTTTCAAGCAATTTATAGGTCAACTTCCTAGCCCTAACCTTGAGACATTGATGCTCACAACAAAACACAACTGAACTGTACACGACTCCAGAGGCTCCAGAGGCAGTTTGAGTCGAGTGGGGAAGCTTATTCCCCCACCCGAAGTGTCTTTACCGCAGTACCTAGCCGTTATACGGCTTTACCTGTGCGATAGTGTGGTGTTTTGGTCTACAGGGATTTAATCTCTGGGAATGTTTGGAATCAGGGGTATAACTCCTTATATAGGACAATGATGATCACATCGATGACTATGTTAATGACGATGAAGACGATGTTGATGACAATGTTAATGACGATGACGACAAAGATGACGTCGATGACGATGTTGATGACAATGAAACGATGGTGACGATATTGATGACGGTGACGACGATGTTGACGACATAGATGATAATGACGACAGTGATGACGATGTCGAAGATGCTGATGACAATGATGATGTTGATGACTACGATGACGACGTCGATGATAACGATGACATCAGTGACGACGTCGGTGTTGACGATGATAAAAATAATAAATAAAAGTGACAGATAATGATTGTGCTAGTGGTAATGGTGATAGCAATGATGAAAATAATAAAGTATTATTTTATTTTATGTAGGTGAAAGACAACGTGGCGGTATTCCAATTGCGTTGAATTTAGTATAACGAAGTTAGGTTTACTCATGCCAATCTCAACTTTCACGCGATATCTGTAACCTTAGCGAAATTTGTTCTCCATAGGTTGGCTACCTAATGTAGCGCTTACACCACCATAACCAACCATGACAGCTTATATGTTCCTGTGTCTGTGCATAACAGCAGATAGCTAATAGTGTGTTCTATACAGCACAGAACACCTATAGTATACAGGTGCAGGTAGTATACAGTGTGTTGTGTGTTATATGACAAGGGTGGCAACATATTGGTTCTGGACAAAATTTCGAATGTTAAAGGTTTGCGAGTTTACTATTCGTTAACCTCGACCATATGCAGGAAAATAGCTAAAGACAATATTCTGTAAGTACTTAATAACGACAAGTAATACTTATAATACTGCTTGTTTATCTTTAGGACTCCACAATTAACAGCGCTCGGGAGTCTTATATCCGTTTTTATTGCTGATTACGATTTTGAAAGTTTTATTTGGCGGTCAATGTTAGGTTAGGTTTAGTGTGTGTATATGAGTGGGGTGACAGGGTCCTGTGTTATCGAAATTTTGCCCGTGTTAGGTTAGGTTTATGTATATGAGTGGGGGTGACAGTGTCCTGTGTTATGGAAATTTTGCCTGTTAGGTTAGGTTTAGTGTGTGTAAATGAGTGGGGTGACAGTGTCCTGTGTTATCGAAATATTTACAACTTGGGCAGTGTTATGCAACGTAAATATATTAATCAATCATTCCAGCAGATATTATATTCGTTTATAAACATTTGTTTGCTAAATATCCGCCGTATAAGCGAAATAAAACAGCTGCATGGTACATACAGAATTTGCTCATAAATAAAAAACGAAGCTTGGCCGCCAAATGAAACCTCCAAAATCGTAATCAGTAATCCATTTCATTACACTATGTTTAATTCGTTTTCTCGAGCGGCCGATTGTGTAAACAATTACCAACTATTCATTTAACTACTCGTTTTGGATACATTCCCGTGCTGATGCATGATTCGCAGTCCCTTGTCATTCCTGTATTGTATTTTTCATGGGTATTACTGTTGTGCAGCAATATGGGAGTAAAGCGCCTGTTTTAAGCTGAAAGCTATACAGGTAATGTTGTGTAACATTTATAGTCCAGCAATCGACAAACTACACATTCTTTTATTAAAATACACGTGAATAACGCTTACGGGCACTCCATATAACATATTTAAAACAATACATGTAATTAGAAGCAATATATATAGATAGTTTGAAATTCAAAATCACTCATGTATTTCTCAAGCTTTAATAACCGCCATACGGGACATGAACCAAAACTGCTTATAGAGGAGCCCAGGGTAGTTCCATAATAAACCAGAGTAATTGAGGAGTGATATAAGCACAAGATATCTCGAGAGGTTATTTGCCAAGTCGTTGATTGAGTTTGGTGATCATTGGGTTTTAGCTACACTGATGTTACTTTGCAGTACGACTGATCCACTCCTCCTCTTATGCTTTGCAATGTTGGTAACTAATGGCCAATTGTGAAGATGCCTCCATGATGCATTGAGTGTAATGCATGTGTAGTTGTGCCAAAGTGTGTTTCATGATGTTAAATATGTAAAGTTGAGTGTTCAGTATGTGTGTTCCTCACAGTTGGTGAATAAGAGTATTGTATTTGCATTAGAATTGCTTTTGTGCCTCATTTCACAACATACTGTTTTAGCTAATTAAATTAATTATGTAACTTCTCTCTGAAACAAATGTTTGTCTCTAGCACACAAACTAAAGTTTTATATGTTTGATGTTTGGTAGGCCTCTCTTGCTCTTGATCATGTCGTAGAACCAAATTGAATTGTTAAATTTACAGTGTGACAATTTGCTGAAGGACAAATATAAACACAAGGAAGACTTCGCTGATGTTTTACAAGGATGTTCCTCAAACCAGATTTCTGGGGTTGTACGCTCTTGCTACACAAATATATATGTTCGGTTCTACGTATGTGTGCGAAGCACATTGCCAGATCACAATCTAGCATGCAATCTTCCATTACAAATGTCCCGTACATTACATCCTAACATTGACAAACTAGTTAAAGAAAAACGAAAAGGCAAATGTCAGAAAATCTCCACCTAATTGTTCTGTATAGCTCTCCTCTAAAGTTCAGGCAAAATAGTTTTAATTTCTGTTCTATTTGTGTAATAACATGACTGTTCACATAAACTAGAATTGTGATATATTTTTTGATGGCACAAAGCCGAAATGTAATTATAATCTGTCACTATTCTGTAACTGAAACAGTTGGCCCTAAAATTACAATATCCAAGACGTCAGTTGTGTTAACACCAGATCTGTTTCCTGTCTTTCCTACATTGCTGCATCCTGCACACCATTTCCTCTTCCCCGCTGTGATGTTACACGTTCAACGGGAACATGTGTGCTGACGTTACAGCAGTGATACCAGTCCTCTCCTGGTATACTGAGGTCGTAGCACTTCCTGCCAGTCAAGGTAGTGTTGCTCCTCATAACATATGCCAAGCAAGCTGTTGAGTATTTTGTGAAAAGAACAATCTCTATTTACTAAAAAGGATGGACTGCCACTGTTTCTTGTATGTAAGTGAGGAAATGGAGGTACAACACTTAATTCAGTCATAATGATGGCTCTGCTATGCTTTACCGCTCGCTGGTATTCACCCAAGCTGTGATAGAGGATAGAGAAAGTCATGTGTATCTAACATATCACATATTTTTGCATGGAGTTTTTGTACATATACAGCACGAATAATGTTATGCCTTCTAAATTTGATATCATTGTAAAATACTACACTTTGCTGGACCAGGAAAGAGTTTAAATTTTAGCATAAATCAGTTACATGGTTGAGCTCACTGTTAATAATGTGTCTGTTTTCTCTCAGGAGCGGCATGAATCACAACGGTGATTATTATCGTGTAAATGATACCAAAATAGAGATCAAAGAGGAGGCACTGAGTGATCGTGATGTGAAAATCAAAGTAGAGGCCCCTTTCCTCAAAAATGAGAGAGAAGATGTCTGTGAAACAAATAACAAAGTGAAGATTGAAGAAGAACTTTGTTGGGTGGAAACTCCACCTGTGTATAGTGAAATTAAGGTACGTTTTCACTCAGTCTAACAATGTAATACAAGTCTTTATATAATATATAGCCTACCTACATATTTTATCCAGAAAGTAAGTTCTGATGGGCAAGACAAATAACAAAAAGCTTCACTAGTTAAGAAATGTAATAAAAAAATATGTTGTTGCTGTTGTTAGCTAATGCTGGATTTCTGACAATGAAGTCATTAATCCTCTTGCTCTACAATATTCTTCACAAGAGAGCAATAGCAGTAATAGTAACCGCTTTTTAGAGAGCACCATATTTTTATGTTTTGGCAGTCACATCGCTCTCTCGCAACCCCCAGAGTGTCTGGAGGACCACACCTGTCGTTGGTTTACGGGTCTCACCGACCTGACCGGGAGAGTTATCAAAATAAATTCACCTACCATATCCTCTGATTACCAATCAGAGGACATATTACATGCCATGACAGGTCAGCATGTTAGGGGTTAAGATTTTATAGAGAAATTGGAGAAATGGAGAGGTTGGAAAAATAAAGAATCCCTAGCCGTTGGGAACCCTAATAGCATCGGGGTCGGAAGAGAACAAGAGATGACCAAGGTAAGGTCAGATAGAAAAGTTACAGTGAGGAGCAAAACACCAGTAAGTGGAAGTAATGTTCTGCTCAGCTTGGTTACCTTGTGGTCACTATCCACATATCCCCTAGACACCAGTAAGTGGAAGTAATGTTCTGCTCAGCTTGGGTACCTTGTGGTCACTATCCACATATCCCCTAGACACCAGTAAGTGGAAGTAATGTTCTGCTCAGCTTGGGTACCTTGTGGTCACTATCCACATATTCCCTAGACACCAGTAAGTGGAAGTAATGTTCTGCTCAGCTTGGGTACCTTGTGGTCACTATCCACATATCCCCTAGACACCAGTAAGTGGAAGTAATGTTCTGCTCAGCTTGGGTACCTTGTGGTCACTATCCACATATCCCCTAGACACCAGTAAGTGGAAGTAATGTTCTGCTCAGCTTGGGTACCTTGTGGTCACTATCCACATATCCCCTAGACACCAGTAAGTGGAAGTAATGTTCTGCTCAGCTTGGGTACCTTGTGGTCACTATCCACATATTCCCTAGACCCCAGTAAGTGGAAGTAATGTTCTGCTAAGCTTGGGTACCTTGTGGTCGCTATTCACATATCCCCTAGACACCAGTAAGTGGAAGTAATGTTCTGCTCAGCTTGGGTACCTTGTGGTCACTATCCACATATCCCCTAGACACCAGTAAGTGGAAGTAATGTTCTGCTCAGCTTGGGTACCTTGTGGTCACTATCCACATATCCCCTAGACACCAGTAAGTGGAAGTAATGTTCTGCTCAGCTTGGGTACCTTGTGATCACTATCCACATATCCCCTAGACACCAGTAAGTGGAAGTAATGTTCTGCTCAGCTTGGGTACCTTGTGGTGCTATCCACATATCCCCTAGACACCAGTAAGTGGAAGTAATGTTCTGCTCAGCTTGGGTACCTTGTGGTCACTATCCACATATCCCCTAGACACCAGTAAGTGGAAGTAATGTTCTGCTCAGCTTGGGTACCTTATGATGCTATCCACATATCCCCTAGACACCAGTAAGTGGAAGTAATGTTCTGCTCAGCTTGGGTACCTTGTGGTGCTATCCACATATCCCCTAGACACCAGTAAGTGGAAGTAATGTTCTGCTCAGCTTGGGTACCTTGTGGTCACTATCCACATATCCCCTAGACACCAGTAAGTGGAAGTAATGTTCTGCTCAGCTTGGGTACCTTGTGGTCACTATCCACATATCCCCTAGACACCAGTAAGTGGAAGTAATGTTCTGCTCAGCTTGGGTACCTTGTAGTCACTATCCACATATCCCCTAGACACCAGTAAGTGGAAGTAATGTTCTGCTCAACTTGGGTACCTTGTGGTCACTATCCACTTATCCCCTAGACACCAGTAAGTGGAAGTAATGTTCTGCTCAGCTTGGGTACCTTGTAGTCACTATCCACATATCCCCTAGACACCAGTAAGTGGAAGTAATGTTCTGCTCAACTTGGGTACCTTGTGGTCACTATCCACTTATCCCCTAGACACCAGTAAGTGGAAGTAATGTTCTGCTCAGCTTGGGTACCTTGTGGTCACTATCCACATATCCCCTAGACACCAGTAAGTGGAAGTAATGTTCTGTTCAGCTTGGGTACCTTGTGTTCACTATCCACATATCCCCTAGACACCAGTAAGTGGAAGTAATGTTCTGTTCAGCTTGGGTACCTTGTGGTCACTATCCACATATCCCCTAGACACCAGTAAGTGGAAGTAATGTTCTGCTCAGCTTGGGTACCTTGTGGTCACTATCCACATATCCCCTAGACACCAGTAAGTGGAAGTAATGTTCTGTTCAGCTTGGGTACCTTGTGATGCTATCCACATATCCCCTAGACACCAGTAAGTGGAAGTAATGTTCTGCTCAGCTTGGGTACCTTGTGGTCACTATCCACATATTCCCTAGACCCCAGTAAGTGGAAGTAATGTTCTGCTCAGCTTGTGTACCTTGTGGTCACTATCCACATATCCCCTAGACACCAGTAAGTGGAAGTAATGTTGTGCTCAGCTTGTGTACCTTGTGGTCACTATCCACATATCCCCTAGACACCAGTAAGTGGAAGTAATGTTGTGCTCAGCTTGTGTACCTTGTGGTCACTATCCACATATCCCCTAGACACCAGTAAGTGGAAGTAATGTTCTGCTCAGCTTGTGTACCTTGTGGTCACTATCCACATATCCCCTAGACACCAGTAAGTGGAAGTAATGTTCTGCTCAGCTTGGGTACCTTGTGGTCACTATCCACATATCCCCTAGACACCAGTAAGTGGAAGTAATGTTCTGCTCAGCTTGTGTACCTTGTGGTCACTATCCACATATCCCCTAGACACCAGTAAGTGGAAGTAATGTTGTGCTCAGCTTGTGTACCTTGTGGCCACTATCCACATATCCCCTAGACACCAGTAAGTGGAAGTAATGTTCTGCTCAGCTTGTGTACCTTGTGGTCACTATCCACATATCCCCTAGACACCAGTAAGTGGAAGTAATGTTGTGCTCAGCTTGGGTACCTTGTGGTCACTATCCACATATCCCCTAGACACCAGTAAGTGGAAGTAATGTTCTGCTCAGCTTGGGTACCTTGTGATGCTATCCACATATCCCCTAGACACCAGTAAGTGGAAGTAATGTTCTGCTCAGCTTGTGTACCTTGTGGTCACTATCCACATATCCCCTAGACACCAGTAAGTGGAAGTAATGTTGTGCTCAGCTTGTGTACCTTGTGGCCACTATCCACATATCCCCTAGACACCAGTAAGTGGAAGTAATGTTCTGCTCAGCTTGTGTACCTTGTGGTCACTATCCACATATCCCCTAGACACCAGTAAGTGGAAGTAATGTTGTGCTCAGCTTGTGTACCTTGTGGTCACCATCCACATATCCCCTAGACACCAGTAAGTGGAAGTAATGTTCTGCTCAGCTTGTGTACCTTGTGGTTGCCATTCACATATCCCCTAGACACCAGTAAGTGGAAGTAATGTTCTGCTCAGCTTGGGTACCTTGTGGTCACTATCCACATATCCCCTAGACACCAGTAAGTGGAAGTAATGTTCTGCTCAGCTTGTGTACCTTGTGGTCACTATCCACATATCCCCTAGACACCAGTAAGTGGAAGTAATGTTCTGCTCAGCTTGTGTACCTTGTGGTCACTATCCACATATCCCCTAGACACCAGTAAGTGGAAGTAATGTTCTACTCAGCTAGGGTACCTTGTGGTCACTATCCACATATCCCCTAGACACCAGTAAGTGGAAGTAATGTTCTGCTCAGCTTGGGTACCTTGTGGTCACTATCCACATATCCCCTAGACACCAGTAAGTGGAAGTAATGTTCTGCTCAGCTTGGGTACCTTGTGGTCGCTATCCACATATCCCCTAGACACCAGTAAGTGGAAGTAATGTTCTGCTCAGCTTGGGTACCTTGTGGTCACTATCCACATATCCCCTAGACACCAGTAAGTGGAAGTAATGTTCTGCTCAGCTTGGGTACCTTGTGGTCACTATCCACATATCCCCTAGACACCAGTAAGTGGAAGTAATGTTCTGCTCAGCTTGGGTACCTTGTGGTCGCTATCCACATATCCCCTAGACACCAGTAAGTGGAAGTAATGTTCTGCTCAGCTTGGGTACCTTGTGGTCGCTATTCTTATACCCCCTAGACACCAGTAAGTGGAAGTAATGTTCTGCTCAGCTTGGGTACCTTGTGGTTGCTATTCACATATCTCCTAGACGGAGACCCCTGAGTTCTAAGTGTAATCTCGCTGTTTTCATCCTCTGCCACATTGTTTCCTCTGTAAGATTGTGTGGAACCCATCGAGTGCAGCTTTTCCTCATCTTTAACTTCTTAAGTATCTGGAGAATCGTACCAGGAGCAAATCCAACTTCCCTTACTAGTTCAATACAAGTCCAACAACGATGTTCTTCCAGCAGTGCTCTAACAGCATTCACATGCACATCACTTGCTGATTGCAGTCTGCCAGCTCCACATTTTTTATGGTCTTCCCTTCCTCTACGAAATGCATTCGCCCACCTAACCACGGTACGATATGGTAAAGTCTGTCTACCAGAATCTTATAATAATTCTGTATGGCACTGTCAAGCATTGATACCTCTTGCAACCTGAATTTTAATGAAGCATCTTTGTTCGTATTTACTAAACATTTAGGGCACTAAAGATAACAGCCTACAATTAAACTTACTAAAAATGTCACAATAAGCAAAATTATTGTCTTCAAACTCACAGCTAACAAACATTAGACGCTCTTATTTTTCATTGTTATCAGCTCACTTGATTTACCGCTGATAGCACCAAATACGGCAGTGTTGCCACTAATTTTTTTAAGACCCATGTATATTCATATTGTACCTGCCATATCTCAAGCACATTGAGATGATTTCAAAGTTATTTCAGGTTAGACAGTTTATACCTCCAAAATGCAAGGTTATATTTCTTTCATAAACGTATATTTAAGAAACATATTCCCATTCAAGGTTATCTACCCATTCGCAAGCACATTAGCTAAAGGCTTCTGACTTATTTCAGGTTATGTGATTCATAAATTAATTTGATTGTAATATGAAGGAATCCTCATTTATTCTGTAATAAATGCGTTTTGCTTACACCTACTACCTTTCCCTTTCCTTACTAGCGTATTCCGCAGGATCGTTACAGGGTACTACCAAGTAACACAACACACTACAGCATAGCATAACATTTATTATAGTGAAAGGTGTTAAATATTAACAAGCAATTAGTTAAAAAACAATAATTTTAACAATGGACTCCGTTACGTAGTAACTTAAAAATATTAAAATGAAACCACCAACTTGATAATGAACGCTATTAAATATTAACATGAAAATTCTAAAATGAAAACAAGAACCTTTCCTATATTTGGAATCAGTTAATTACAGAGAAAATACTAGCTGGAAATCTTGCGTACAGTCTGTGACGATATCCACTAACTAAACTACCGAGTTGCTCTCCGGTTTACTGATAAGGGGCCTCGTACAGAGCAATCCCCCTTTGTTAACTGTCCCTCTGGAGTTTTCCCACTCCTACAAAGTATTATTAACAAAACTGATACTCATCCCGATGTCGGCACTAGAAGATATAGGATGTACGGAGAACTTCCAGCCTGGAGTAGCCACGCCCTGGTCGACAGTGTACAACGGTGTCCTCAGCTTTCACCGCCATTCATCGAAGCCTCCTTGCACATAGGCGACGTCTCTAACCAGACTTAACTGGCTCAACCTCCTCAGAAGTCCATACCGCTCCTTTGCCAAAGGGAACCACATGCACCAAGTCGTATTCCATGTAACTGTGAGAATGAAGTTTATGCGCCTATCTTGCATTCCCCACGACCAGTGGGTGCCGACTTGCACTGGTGCCCGGGTTCTACTTCCCCTTGTTGATGGCGGACGAACTCCTGGTCACATCTCACGGTAGACTCCAAAAAAAACGCACACTAACTACGCAGTAGAAACCTCTAGACCACAGGCTTTTTTCTCTGGCGTCATCTCAAGCTGTTCCATCTCTTGCCGACCACCCTCTCTTTTTGGCTCTTCCAACTGCTGTTCGTGCCCCCCACTAATTAATCCGTTACACTCCCCCCCTTTAATCTATTGTGAAACAATAGCCTTGAAGAGGTGAACCCTTCATCCTACCCCGGAGAACATCTCAGTTTACAATTCCTATTCCTATTATTTCTTCAATTGAGACACATGCGCAAAGCTTGATTTTCCAGTCCCGCTCTCCGTCAATCGCACTGAGACTGGAGATGTGAATTCTTCTATAAGCCATGGGCCCTTATATCTCGGGGCGAGTTTAGCCGTGTACTTATTACTTGCCTTACTCTGGGGATGATTCTGTACGTACACTATATCGCCAACCTGAAAGTGAGGAGCTTGTCGTCCCGCATTATAGTACTTAGCCACTTTATCTCTAGCCTTCAATAAATTACGTCTGACCCGTTTCCAGGTCTCCCGAATCTCGGACTCGCTTACTTTATCCGGCAAAATGTCCTTAATCCCCCATAAATTAGATAGAGGACAGTTAGGCTGGAATTTAAACATTAACCTGAACGGGCTCTCGCCATGACTCTCGTGCCTAGCCGCATTAAATGCAAATTGCAACCAGTACAAGTTCTGGTCCCACTTGGTGTGATCATCTGAGTGATAGGCAATCAACGCATTCTTCAGGTTTCTATTAACCCTTTCACTTTGTGACGCCTTAGGATAGTAGGGTACCATGAATACGTTACGAATGCCACTTCCCCAACAAAACGATTTAAACGCCCTTGACTTAAAACACGTGGCATTATCCGAAACGACTTCCTCCGGTACTCCGAAGACAGCAATTATGCCATGCAATTCCTTAATCACATTATGGGTGTTCGCTTCACGAACTGCTCGTATCCAAACATATTTTGTAAACGCATCAACTATCACCAGCGCATGTTTATTTCCCATCTTGCTCCTCGGAAATGGTCCGATGTAATCGACAAACAATCTCTCCATTGGCCGTTCAGCTACCTTGGAGGCCAAATACCCCACTTGCTTACTCTTTACAGGCTTGCTCTGTTTACACCTACGACACTGAGCTACTCTCTGGGTTATCTCTTTATCCATTCCTTTCCATCTGAAATACTGTTTGATCCTAGCTCTGGTTTTAAACCCCCCTAAGTGCCCCCCACTAGGCGCTTCGTGAAAATAGGTAAACAGCTCTGGCACTAAGCTCTTTGGTACCAGAATCTTTGCGTCCTGCGTTCTATTTTTACAACACAATACTCCATCCTGTACGACATATTTTGGTACTCCTTCCCCCCCCTCAACCTGTTGCAATAGGGGCCCCAATTCACTATCGTTACGTTGATAGGTCCGGATATCTTCAAACAACGAGGGAAGATTTGATAATATTGTACATACTTTTCCTGAAACTTGTTCACAATTATCCACTGGCGTATCATACATCCTTGACAGAGCATCCGCTATTGAATTACTCGAACTTCTGACATGTTTTACTGTGAACTTAAAGCTAGATAATTTTAATGCCCATCTGGCAATTTTCCCTGCTTTCCTCGGTTTCGCTAAGACCCATGATATCGCCTGATTGTCTGTTTCTAATTGAAATTCGGTATGTTCCAGGTAAAATCGATATTTCTCCAAGCCATATAACACCGCTAGGGCCTCCAATTCGTAAATTGAATATTTTCTCTCGGTCGCTGATAATCTTCGTGATGCATAAGCCACTGCTTTCCTCCCCTCGGCAGATTCTAATAGCAATACCGCCGAAATCGCTCCCGACGAGGCATCCGTTTGAAGCACAAATTTTTTTGAGAAGTCCGGTACTGCCAATATTGGAGGTGACATTAAACATTCCTTTAATTTAATAAACGCCTTTTCTTGCTCTATATCCCAATGAAACTTTACTCCTTTCTTACGTAATCTATTTAATGGTTCAGCCAAATCTGCATAAACGGGGATAAACTTCGAAAAATAATTAACCATTCCCAAAAATCTTGCTATATGCTTAACCGACCGTGGTCGCGGATATTCGCGAATCTTAAGTACTCTGTCAGGATCTACTCGTACTCCCTGTGACGAGATAATATGCCCCAAGAATCTCAATTCTGAAGTAGCGAACTTCACTTTTTGCGGATTAACTGTTAATCCAGCGTTACGTAATCTCGTAAACACCTCTCTTATATGGCAAAGATGTTCCTCAAAAGTACTCGAATAAATACAAAGATCATCTAAGTAATGATAAAGATAAGTAAATTTAATATCCCCAAAGATCTTATCTAGTAACTGTGTTAAGACCTGAGCTCCAACCGCCAAACCGAAAGGTAGTGAAGTAAATTCAAACAAATTATAATCTGTGGTGAAAGCTGTATACCGTCGAGAATTCTCATGTAAAGGGATCTGGTAATACGCACTGTTTAAATCCAAAGTTGTAAAATATCTTGCTCCTGCAAACCAATGAAATGAGTAATGAATATGGGGTAATGGGGTTGAATCAATCCGCAGTTTCTGGTTCAACTGTCTATAATCTACTACTAACCGCACGTCATTATTTGCCTTTGGTACTACGAACACCGGACTTGAATAATTTGACTGGGAGTGTACTATCACTCCAGTTTCTAACATTTCGTTTACTTTCTTTCTTAATAAATTTAGCCGATTTGGGGGTAGCCGATAAGGCGATAATCGTACCGGTGTTTGATCTTGTAACTGAATTTCATATTGCATAAGGTTCGTTCGTCCCAGGCGTTTCGTTAATACATCGGTAAACTCATCCAAAAGTGGTTGTAATTTACTCTGTTGTTGCGATGATAAATATCCCAGATCAATTTCCCTGTTTAACCGTTCTTCTTCCACATTAGAAATAACTGTACCCCCTGGACTCTGTTTTAACCAAGTTTGTAATGGAATATAAGTACTTGGCTGAAAACCGAAATAAGCTTTTGCTCTCGCTAAATCCACTACCATTTGTGTATGTCTAACAAAATCCGCTCCTAAGATCAGTGGTACAAATAATTCCTCTATGACATAAACTTTATAGTTCCAACGAAACTCCTCAATTTTCAATGGAATTACTAAGGATCCAATAATCTTCAACGGGCTGCTATCTACCGTAATGAATTGTGTTTCCTCAACCATTAGATCTCTACGCTTATCCTTAATATACTGTGCATTAACTAATGTTACCACACTACCCGTGTCAATCAACGCGAATGAGGGAATCCTATTTACCTCTATCTTCATAAAAGGCAATTCTTTATGCACTAAACCCTGTATTGCATTTATTCCGTGAACCAGCCTGTCCCTTAATTGTCAGGAATTCCTCCCGAAAGACGAGTTTTGAAATATCTGCTCTCCCTTAAGCCGTTTAACGTCACAATCTTTTACCATATGACCTGGCTTATTACAGTAATAACACACGAACACTTGTTTACTCTCTTGTTTCGTTAGTTCGGTATTCGATAGTGGCTGCCCCATTTGAATCTGAGACCCGCACGTATTTAAACTTGGCAATTGTGTACATTTCAAAGCTACCTCCTCCAACTCTTTAAAGGTCGTGGGCTTTGATTTACTCAAAAATAATGACCGGAGTTCGATATGAACTGTATTCTGTAATATATTACTCACAATCTCTTCTTCTGAAAGTACTACTTTTAGTGCCAAGGCTACCAACTTCTGCTGATTAATATAATCTAAAATACTTTCCGAAGTCCGTTGTAGCCTAAAAAAATGTCGATATAGGAGCTCATGAATTTGTGCTGATGACAGAAACATATGTAACACCTTACTATGAAAACTATCTAACGAGCCCTCTTCTGCAATTATTTGTAACAACACCGACTGTAAATTCAAGCCTACAAAAGGTTGTAACATCTGTAACACAGTCACTTGTGGTGTTCGGAAAGCTTCAGCTTGCATTTTAGCTTTCACCAAACAAATCAGAAAATCCAATATGTCGTCTGGTGATTTTACCTCAAATATTTTTAATGACGCTAAGAACGCTTGCCATGGATTCGGTACAACAAGTTTCGCGAATTTAACTTGAAGTAGCTCTGGATTGATATTCTCAGTATTTCCTGAACCAGTTGCTCCTTTATTTTCAATTCCGGTGGCATCTAATTGTGTTGCTAATGACGACAAGCGCCTCCCCAACTTATGAAGCTGTTCATTATTTTCTCCTTCTAACAATCGTGCATTTTCCTTTATCCTAAAACTCCAATACTTTAACCTTCCAACTATTCTTCGTTTCTGACTCGGTGTGATTTCCGATAACCTAAGTTCTTTTAACATTTCATCAAATAAATTAACATTCGCCTCACAAAGTCCGATTTCCTGTACCGGATCAAAACTCGCTCCGAGATTAATTGGGCTTGGTTGGCTTAATGCTTCTCGTAAACTTCTGGCCAATTCAACTACTGTACTTTTTGAATCATATTTTATCTGTCTTATTTTCAGTTCTCTTTCCAACTCCGTACGATGGAGGAATTCGGGCTGAAATACAATTTCCATTATGACACTGACAATATAATTGACCTGAAACACTATTTTGTGTACTTTGTAGTATCCTGTTAAATGTTCCCACCGACACTAAAACGTGTATGTAGGACAAAATGGCTCTGCTACCAGTGTTACGCTCCTTTTGCGTTTTGCTTACACCTACTACCTTTCCCTTTCCTTACTAGCGTATTCCGCAGGATCGTTACAGGGTACTACCAAGTAACACAACACACTACAGCATAGCATAACATTTATTATAGTGAAAGGTGTTAAATATTAACAAGCAATTAGTTAAAAAACAATAATTTTAACAATGGACTCCGTTACGTAGTAACTTAAAAATATTAAAATGAAACCACCAACTTGATAATGAACGCTATTAAATATTAACATGAAAATTCTAAAATGAAAACAAGAACCTTTCCTATATTTGGAATCAGTTAATTACAGAGAAAATACTAGCTGGAAATCTTGCGTACAGTCTGTGACGATATCCACTAACTAAACTACCGAGTTGCTCTCCGGTTTACTGATAAGGGGCCTCGTACAGAGCAATCCCCCTTTGTTAACTGTCCCTCTGGAGTTTTCCCACTCCTACAAAGTATTATTAACAAAACTGATACTCATCCCGATGTCGGCACTAGAAGATATAGGATGTACGGAGAACTTCCAGCCTGGAGTAGCCACGCCCTGGTCGACAGTGTACAACGGTGTCCTCAGCTTTCACCGCCATTCATCGAAGCCTCCTTGCACATAGGCGACGTCTCTAACCAGACTTAACTGGCTCAACCTCCTCAGAAGTCCATACCGCTCCTTTGCCAAAGGGAACCACATGCACCAAGTCGTATTCCATGTAACTGTGAGAATGAAGTTTATGCGCCTATCTTGCATTCCCCACGACCAGTGGGTGCCGACTTGCACTGGTGCCCGAGTTCTACTTCCCCTTGTTGATGGCGGACGAACTCCTGGTCACATCTCACGGTAGACTCCAAAAAAAACGCACACTAACTACGCAGTAGAAACCTCTAGACCACAGGCTTTTTTCTCTGGCGTCATCTCAAGCTGTTCCATCTCTTGCCGACCACCCTCTCTTTTTGGCTCTTCCAACTGCTGTTCGTGCCCCCCACTAATTAATCCGTTACATGCTCAGTGTTACATTTGGCAGATCTTTTGGGTTAAATTGAGGAATGTATGTGTGAGTAGAATGGAGTTTCCGGCCCTTTTTGTAATTACCAAAATTGTCATTGTGAACAAGAAGAGTTTATAAAAAATATTTACAAAAGTTTATTGGGTACTTCTCAACATAGTCACCACCATTATTAAGGCAGCTATTGTACTGGTGCACCAACATCTATATGCCCTTCTCGTAGGAGTCTGGAGTCATGAAGTCACTGCTATCTGTACCTCAATGTTGTCTTGGGAACATGCTTCATGAGATGAAAGTCACTTGGTATGGCAATTGACCGGAGTTCCGAAATTGTGAGATGCTTGTTCTGAAAATTTGCTTGCCGCATGCTTTCCACCAGTTCTGGCATGACCAGGGATGGTTGCTCACTACGGTCTTAATCATATACATTTGTTTGGCCTTCAGTGAAGTTTGGCCTTGGTAATGTGATATCCATACACATTGCACAATTGGCGGTGGGTCTCTGATGGAGAATGCCTCTGAGCATGCAGAAATGTGTTAACCACATAAAGCTCGCAGTTGGTAGGAGACAATATCAGTGCAGGCATTTTATCCTAGCGTTGTGCAGTAACTGCTGTTGCCACAAGACTAAAACTGCACTGTATTAATTCCCTATATCCCTTCTGTACTGCTATGCATGCAAGGTGTGTATCCATTCCCTGAGCAAAGCTACGTGGTGTTCTTAACCTCTTGAGCGATGGCCATTTAAAACGTCCGCGAGCCGAGAACTGCTACCCAATATCCAGCGCAGGGCATTTAAAGTTCTTTGTATATACACAGCTGTATTTTGTGTAAATATTAAGTTATTTTAATGAAACAAAAACTGGTATAAAACTTGTTATATGCAGTATAAATGTACGTCATCAGCAAAGTTGAATTGCATTTACAAAACGTTGAAATGGCACTATTTTGTTTCACTGTGGTGAAAAGTCAACTTTGCTCTGTCGAACGATCTAATATAAGTTCTCTGAAAGAAACAGTAGTCGACCCATTGTATGTGTGACCTATGCATCAGCAAATCACAGCATAATGTGAAATAAAGCACTACTGTATGCGTGGTCTCTTGAGTTATCAGAATACAGCGACATTGCAACTTTTGCTTGCGCATGTTTGGTAACTTCGTAGACTCCGTTTCTTTGTTGAAATACATACACATACTTTCCTGCTTGTAGCTGAAGTGACAAGTGGTATAAAAGCAGATTCTCTTCATGATGTAATTTTGACTGTCTCATTAATTATCAACCCAGGAGAATTAGATAGCAGTTCAGAGGAAGATGATTCAGATAAAGGGAGAAGGGCGGAGCGTAGATCGAATACAACCTCTTCCAGATTCAGATTAGCTATGTTAAAGCTTTCTTTTCTATAGTGATTTTATATTTATATTTACTATTTATGGTTTTAGTTGAGAGGGCTACATGCAATTGCAATGTAATGAGTAGCGTGTTTTAAACTATTGTGCAAAGGATTAGTGCGTTGAAGGCAGGTGATGATTTGAGAGGTAGAACTGGAACTTAAAAATTCAATGCCACAGCTGGGATTTGGACCACAGACGGCTTGTGTGTTTAAAAAACACCAACAGTAAGTTTGTTGGCATAAATAAATAATAATTAGCAGGTGATGATATTTGCAGGCTCCACGTGGTTTTCTCTCTTAGCAACATGTGGTTATGAAAGTGGTGCGGTTACTGCTCCAATCAGAGCGAGAAAGTAGAAGGATACATTTTTAGGCATTGTTTACATCATGACCAATTCTTTTGCTGAAACCAGTATAGTTCTGATGAACAGTATTCATCCGGCAGAAGTAGTTATTGTCCCTCTGATGAATAATCATCCAAAAAGGACATGGTATGCCAAAAATACTTAATTTTTTTAAAGAATGAAGACATTGAGGCTTAGATTTGTATCATACTACAATGTTATTGCATAATTTCAACTGTTATTTACACGGTAATTAAAATATGCATCTGCAAATCATATATTATGCTTCTACTATTAATTACTGCATTATTGGTAATAATTTTAATATTATAAGGCTATCTGTGTAATGTTAAAAGTGGCTTTGGTCTTTCTCATTCTGAATATTTGTTTGACTTAAGAGGCTGGCGAATGTAAAACGTTTCCAGAGGTGTCACCTGCTAAGGCACCTAAAGGCAGAAAAAAGATAAGAAATATAACAATTGAAAAAGTGGAAAATGTAAACGTTAAAGAAATTTTGACTGAGGGTAGAAGCATGTTAAGAACAGAAAGCCCAATAACTGGGTTACATACTCCTGCAAGAAGAAGCCATTTTCACTTGTTAAAATGAAGCAAGCAGACTTTATAGATCTGACACCTTTGCACAGGACAAACATGATGATAGATTTCAGTTCCATTTTTCAGAAGCGAGAACTTTTCACTTTGATGAAGCAATGTCATTACATTTAAAAGTGAAATATCAATAAACTGATTTAGAAGAATTCAGAACTGTAAATATCACTAGAAAAGCAGAGCAAATCAGGAACTTAATCCATTCCAGCTATCAAGGAAATACTTAAAATCCATTCCAATTTGTGAGGAAAAACTGAAAGATGTGTCATTAATGATGCCATATATATAAGATGTTTTGAAGGGATACTTCAAGAGTCTTTAAGGAAATAAAGGAAGAACATTAAGAAAATACACAAATGTGATAGATATTGGTTATATTGTTTCAAATATTATAGTCACTAAACATGTAATGTGTATAACATTCTAACTTATGTTATATGTTGTTGTTGGCGGCTAATGCTGGATTTCTGACAACAGAATCATTAATCCTCTTGCTCTCGAGTATTTTTCACTGGTGGATGGGGAGGGCACTAGAAGTAGCCAGGCATACTTGAAAGTGGTCTTGGTCCATTTCCTCTTGCAGATCACATAGAGGACAGTGTTGAAGAATATATCCCAATTCATGCCAGACAATCATGTCCCGTAATCAACCTGAAAGTTGCAACTGCCGTATTTTGAGGATACTCAGAAATTATGTTTGGTAGTTCCCATCTTTTATTTTTTTGATTTTTCATAGCAATACTTTGCAGTAATTTTTTTGAATTCATAGTTGACTAATTGTTTAGCTGCATAAAATGGCAGATTAACTATAGATTTCTGTACACTGCTGGTACCGTTTTTTGCAAGAAAATCAGCTTTCTGATTACCACTCAGTCCAGAGTGAGCTGGTATCCATTGGAAGACTAGGTGTTTTTGAAGTGCTGTTAGATGGGTAAGGATTTTCCAACATTCTATAATTGTTTGGTTTTTTGGTAACAACTTGGAAGTAGTTGCTATATTTGCTGCCCTGGAATCTGAGAGAATAACTGCTTGATGAAAAGGTGAAATTCTATACAAAAGATTTTGTAGGGCCATTCGAATTGCTTCAATTTCTCCATCAAGGTTAAGTTATATGAGGCTTGTCCATAAAATAAGGTTCCTAATTTTTTTCACAGTGAAAAACATTTATTGACATTGAATAATACATTTTTGGAAAGCTTAGACTTTTTCCTATTTTTCGACACAATCACTGTACACCCAGGTGTACCTTCAAGTCAGGGAAGAGATGGTAGTCACTTGGGCCTAGGTCTGGGCTGTAAGGAGGTTGTCCAAGAGTCCAAGAAATCCTCATCACCATTTTTGTAGGCCTGAAGAAATTTGCGGGCTGCTTCAACACATTTGCGTCTGTGGTCCTCTGTAAGCATTCTTGGGACCCACCTTGCACAAACCTTGGTATATCCTAAATGATCTGTCAAAATTTTGTGAATGCAAGTCTTGCTGACGTCAGGAATCATCTCACAGAGCTCCCAAACAATCACCCTTCGATCTTTGAGCATTGCTTCTTCCACTTTCACAATTGTGTCGTCTGAAACCGATGGTCGTCCATGGTCATTATGGATGTCTGTACATCCGTCTGTGAATTCTCTCCACTATTTGTGTGGTGTTGTACACTCATACACTGTTCTCCGTACACTTCACACAGTTTGGGATGAATGTCCACTGGTGCAGTGTTTTTTGCACACAAGAAACGAATCACAGAGCGTAAGTCGCACCTGGCGGAAGAAGCAAGTGGAAGCTCCATTTCTAACAGCTGTGGAGCTAAGGTTTAGTGTGGCAGACAGCTCGCAGGGCAGAAGACTGGGAGAGGGAGAACCAAGCTACACGTCAGTATTGCCAGATCTCGCATAACAGCATTCCTTGCGACTAGAGGGCTTTGGGAACCTTATTTTACGGACAACCCTCGTATGTTGATGTTCATAATTTCTAAACCTTCTCTTCTTTTAGTATGAGACAGACCAAAGCCCAGTGTTATGTCACCCAGTCATAAAATATTTGTTATTAATAATGTGTAACTTTAAGAGGTAGAACTGGAACTTAAAAATTCAATGCCACAACTGGGATTTGAACCACAGACCTTCCGCTTGCCGGGCGGACGCTCTAACCACTGAGCTATTGTGACAAACTGCCAGAATGGCATTAAATTCTCAAGCCAGTTCGTTGTTGGCATAAATAAATAATAATTACAATGTGTAACTTGTTTACAAAATAACTATGCACACATGTATATTAAGACATTGCAGAAATAAACTACTTATATTGGATATCCAAATGATTGATATGTTATTTATGGATTTATTCAAACTTTTACAACACTCTTCTGATAAATTTACATTTTGTGGCTTTGGATTATATCATTGTCACCCCTTCAAGCTAACATTTGGGTAAAGGCTTCCTCACAACCACTGCTAATAACGATAAGCAGCAAGTTGAAATACATGTATTCAAATGGAAGTGTTCCCAACCAATGGGAAGCTTTCCCAGGCCCCAGGAATGGCAAATAAGACTTGGCCAAGTTTTAACTTTCTCATTCTTATTACTAGGCACGGCATGTTAGATTCATATTGTGTGTATTAGACTTTTTGCTGTAGACGCTATTGAAGGTGGCCATGTCATGAAATAGTCGCTAGAGTTCTCTTTTGTCACAAGCTAGAAAAAATATCATTGATTAGTTAAAAATGAATAAATTAGCAATGCACAATATCTACTTTCACGTACTTCCATAAATAACAGAACTCGCCCCAAATATTCTGATTACAAATTCTCAGTTCCGCTTGTGATTTACTTCAGTTCCATTTGTGACTGTACAGGAATGTTATATAAAATGTGCATGAAAAAGGATTTTAAATAAAGCCGTACACTCTTCCTTCAGAAGTGTTTTGAATAGTCTTAACAAAGCACTTCAAACCGTTTCTATCAATTGCCATGAAATAATTCAAGGCTAACATTTTGTTGAAATTGTTTTTTGAAGAATGGGTACAGAGAAACATATGAATGTAATACGTTAGACATCTTTTTATTGACCAGGTCTTCAAAGATGTTTTTTAACGAAGTTTGTGTATGAAATACAATATTTCCTCTAGCAAGATGCAGTAGAGAAAGTAAAGTAGCAGGTATCCAGTTAAAGAAACAGTCACAACATAAGAGTTTCCTTTGTGTGCTCGCTGTACATCTGAGTTATTGTGTTACAGGATGAGGACGTGTGTCCAGTAAAACCACCGAGGTAAGTTCCACCCCTGAGTCTTTGTTTCTTACTAGCTGCTTTTTAACCTCGACAGTTTCATATAATCTCTGCAATACTTTTTTCTCTCTCTACCTGATTACGCTCCCCTTATGTAGGACTCACAAGACAGTGTCTAGAGTCAGACGTCTGTCAGGGAACACAGGAACCTATGTACCAGACAGAGTGAACACCTGCAAGTATGAGAGTGAGGAAGTGATTACCCTCCCCTTATGTAGGACTTACAAGACAGTGCCTAGTCAGACGTCTGTCAGGGAACACAGGAACCTATGTACCAGACAGAGTGAACACCTGCAAGTATGAGAGTGAGGAAGTGATTACCCTCCCCTTATGTAGGACTCACAAGACAGTGTCTAGAGTCAGACATCTGTCAGGGAACACAGGAACCTATGTACCAGACAGAGTGAACACCTGCAAGTATGAGAGTGAGGAAGTGATAACGCTCCCCTTATGTAGGACTTACAAGACAGTATCTAGGGTCAGACGTCTGTCAGGGAACACAGGAACCTATGTACCAGACAGAGTGAACACCTGCAAGTATGAGAGTGAGGAAGTGATTACCCTCCCCTTATGTAGGACTTACAAGATAGTGTCTAGAGTCAGACGTCTGTCAGGGAACACAGGAACCTATGTACCAGACAGAGTGAACACTTGCAAGTATGAGAGTGAGGAAGTGATTACCCTCCCCTTATGTAGGACTTACAAGACAGTGTCTAGAGTCAGACGTCTGTCAGGGAACACAGGAACCTATGTACCAGACAGTGAACACCTGCAAGTATGAGAGTGAGGAAGTGATAACACTCCCCTTATGTAGGACTTACAAGACAGTATCTAGGGTCAGACGTCTGTCAGGGAACACAGGAACCTATGTACCAGACAGAGTGAACACCTGCAAGTATGAGAGTGAGGAAGTGATTACCCTCCCCTTATGTAGGACTTACAAGTCAGTGTCTAGAGTCAGACGTCTGTCAGGGAACACAGGAACCTATGTACCAGACAGAGTGAACACCTGCAAGTATGAGAGTGAGGAAGTGATTACCCTCCCCTTATGTAGGACTTACAAGACAATGTCTAGAGTCAGACGTCTGTCAGGGAACACAGGAACCTATGTACCAGACAGTGAACACCTGCAAGTATGAGAGTGAGGAAGTGATTACCCTCCCATTATGTAGGACTTACAAGTCAGTGTCTAGAGTCAGACGTCTGTCAGGGAACACAGGAACCTATGTACCAGACAGAGTGAACACCTGCAAGTATGAGAGTGAGGAAGTGATTACCCTCCCCTTATGTAGGACTTACAAGACAGTGTCTAGAGTCAGACTTCTGTCAGGGAACACAGGAACCTATGTACCAGACAGTGAACACCTGCAAGTATGAGAGTGAGGAAGTGATTACCCTCCCCTTATGTAGGACTTACAAGTCAGTGTCTAGAGTCAGACGTCTGTCAGGGAACACAGGAGCCTATGTACCAGACAGAGTGAACACCTGCAAGTATGAGAGTGAGGAAGTGATTACCCTCCCCTTATGTAGGACTTACAAGACAGTGTCTAGAGTCAGACGTCTGTCAGGGAACACAGGAACCTATGTACCAGACAGTGAACACCTGCAAGTATGAGAGTGAGGAAGTGATCACCCTCCCCTTATGTAGGACTTACAAGATAGTGTCTAGAGTCAGACGTCTGTCAGGGAACACAGGAACCTATGTACCAGACAGAGTGAACACTTGCAAGTATGAGAGTGAGGAAGTGATTACCCTCCCCTTATGTAGGACTTACAAGACAGTGTCTAGAGTCAGACGTCTGTCAGGGAACACAGGAACCTATGTACCAGACAGAGTGAACACCTGCAAGTATGAGAGTGAGGAAGTGATTACCCTCCCCTTATGTAGGACTTACAAGACAGTGTCTAGAGTCAGACATCTGTCAGGGAACACAGGAACCTATGTACCAGACAGAGTGAACACCTGCAAGTATGAGAGTGAGGAAGTGATTACCCTCCCCTTATGTAGGACTTACAAGACAGTGTCTAGAGTCAGACGTCTGTCAGGGAACACAGGAACCTATGTACCAGACAGTGAACACCTGCAAGTATGAGAGTGAGGAAGTGATTACCCTCCCCTTATGTAGGACTTACAAGACAGTGTCTAGAGTCAGACGTCTGTCAGGGAACACAGGAACCTATGTACCAGACAGTAAACACCTGCAAGTATGAGAGTGAGGAAGTGATTACCCTCCCCTTATGTAGGACTTACAAGTCAGTGTCTAGGGTCAGACATCTGTCAGGGAACACAGGAACCTATGTACCAGACAGAGTGAACACCTGCAAGCATGAGACTGAGGAAGTGATTACCCTCCCCTTATGTAGGACCTACAAGACAGTGTCTAGAGTCAGACGTCTGTCAGGGAACACAGGAACCTATGTACCAGACAGAGTGAACACCTGCAAATATGAGAGTGAGGAAGTGATTACCCTCCCCTTATGTAGGACTTACGAGACAGTGTCTAGAGTCAGACTTCTGTCAGGGAACACAGGAACCTATGTACCAGACAGTGAACACCTGCAAGTATGAGAGTGAGGAAGTGATTACCCTCCCCTTATGTAGGACTTACAAGTCAGTGTCTAGAGTCAGACGTCTGTCAGGGAACACAGGAGCCTATGTACCAGACAGAGTGAACACCTGCAAGTATGAGAGTGAGGAAGTGATTACCCTCCCCTTATGTAGGACTTACAAGACAGTGTCTAGAGTCAGACGTCTGTCAGGGAACACAGGAACCTATGTACCAGACAGTGAACACCTGCAAGTATGAGAGTGAGGAAGTGATCACCCTCCCCTTATGTAGGACTTACAAGATAGTGTCTAGAGTCAGACGTGTGTCAGGGAACACAGGAACCTATGTACCAGACAGAGTGAACACCTGCAAGTATGAGAGTGAGGAAGTGATTACCCTCCCCTTATGTAGGACTTACAAGACAGTGTCTAGAGTCAGACGTCTGTCAGGGAACACAGGAGCCTATGTACCAGACAGAGTGAACACCTGCAAGTATGAGAGTGAGGAAGTGATTACCCTCCCCCTATGTAGGACTTACAAGACAGTGTCTAGAGTCAGACGTGTGTCAGGGAACACAGGAACCTATGTACCAGACAGAGTGAACACCTGCAAGTATGAGAGTGAGGAAGTGATTACCCTCCCCTTATGTAGGACTTACAAGACAGTGTCTAGAGTCAGACGTCTGTCAGGGAACACAGGAACCTATGTACCAGACAGTGAACACCTGCAAGTATGAGAGTGAGGAAGTGATTACCCTCCGTTTATGTAGGACTTACAAGACAGTGTCTAGAGTCAGACGTCTGTCAGGGAACACAGGAACCTATGTACCAGACAGTGAACACCTGCAAGTATGAGAGTGAGGAAGTGATTACCCTCCCCTTATGTAGGACTTACAAGTCAGTGTCTAGGGTCAGACATCTGTCAGGGAACACAGGAACCTATGTACCAGACAGAGTGAACACCTGCAAGCATGAGACTGAGGAAGTGATTACCCTCCCCTTATGTAGGACCTACAAGACAGTGTCTAGAGTCAGACGTCTGTCAGGGAACACAGGAACCTATGTACCAGACAGAGTGAACACCTGCAAGTATGAGAGTGAGGAAGTGATTACCCTCCCCTTATGTAGGACTTACAAGACAGTGTCTAGAGTCAGACGTCTGTCAGGGAACACAGGAACCTATGTACCAGACAGAGTGAACACCTGCAAGTATGAGAGTGAGGAAGTGATTACCCTCCCCTTATGTAGGACTTACAAGACAGTGTCTAGAGTCAGACGTCTGTCAGGGAACACAGGAACCTATGTACCAGATAGAGTGAACACCTGCAAGTATGAGAGTGAGGAAGTGATTACCCTCCCCTTATGTAGGACTTACAAGACAGTGTCTAGAGTCAGACGTGTGTCAGGGAACACAGGAACCTATGTACCAGACAGAGTGAACACCTGCAAGTATGGCACCACAAAAGAAATACAGTTTATATATATTTCACAAACAAAAATTGTGACATCTGCCTGACAATTCGGGTGACCATAAAGATCCAGAATACAAAAATATATGACGAAGTCAAATTTTAAGAAAAAAGTGATTAAAATTAAGATGCAAAATATCTAAAGAAACATTAAAGGATTATATCAAGGAGATAACGGTTAACACGTGGAATATAAGTGATTATTTAAAATATATAAAGAGTCTTTTAGGACATGTAGACATATATTTACAATTTCGGACCATTGCACACCTAGTGCCTTGAGGCAGGTACTTGTGAATTTAAGGCATGTTCAGCGGTTACAATCTAAAATCTGGAATTTAGCAAATCAAGTGCAGTAGTTGCAAAAAAAGCTATATAGCAAAAACAAAAGGAAATTTGGTATCAGACTAAAGGAACATCAGCAGAAATAAAATTAAAACAAATGGAAAATTCTGGTGTGACACACCACTTGAATGAAAACCACAACATTGGCCTCAATATAAAATTGTTAAAATCTGTAAATTCACCAATAGAACTGCACATTTGGGAAAAATTTACATAATCAAAAACAATAAAGAAATCAACTTTGAAATCCCAGCTTTAAATGAAGTGTTAAAGCTCTGCGCCCTTAACACCAGATGGCAGCAGGAGGATAGTAGCAGAGAAGGGGAACAATATGATAGCGCCAGTCACCCAACAACTGATGGTGGGACCGAATGGTCTTGGTAACGTTTTCGGTTTTTAAAATAATTTAAGTGAAGGTCAGTGTAAAGAAGTGAGTCAAAATGACCTCAAACATGAAGAATCCTTCACTGTTAATAGTGCTTCTATGTGTAATATTCATGTTACTACAAGTTGCCATCTTGAACTATCTGTTATTTTTCATGATAAGTTAGTGTTATGTTTGACGTGGTTATGAAAAATGTTGATATTTAGTTGCCGTTCACCCCTGATTCTTGTGATTACTGATAGTAAATCCTCCCACATTACAGATTGGATACAGAAGCAGATTTTGGTGACAGTAGTGATAAATCACTGTTATTCTACAATGAAGAAGATGGTGGGGAGATCAATGAGTCAGAGTTGGTGGATGAAGCTAATGCAAGTCATAATTGCAAAAAGACATACAACTGCAGTGTTTGTGAGAAGACTTTTAAAAAGTTGTCAAATTTAAAACAACACAGTTTGATACATGATAACAAGAAGCCTTACAAGTGTCGCATTTGTGACAAAAGCTTTACTCAGTTGTCACATTTGAAAAGGCATAATGTGATCCATGAGGACCTAAAGTCGCACAAGTGTGACATTTGTGACAAGAAGTACACTCAGTTGTCACATTTGAATAGACATAAAGTGATTCATGGAGGCAGCGACCTGTACAAATGTGACCTTTGTAGCAGTAGCTTTACTCTGTTGTCGCAGTTGAAGAAACATAATGTGACTCACGAGGACGAAGGGCCATACAAGTGCAACACTTGTGAGAAGATCTTTGTTCAGTTATCAAGTTTTAAAAGACATAAATTGATTCATGAGGGGAAAAGAGCGTATAAGTGTGAGGTTTGTGACAAGAGTTTCCTTTGGTTGTCGCATTTGAAGGCGCACAATTTGGTTCATGAAGAGAAAAGGCCCTACAGATGTGACATTTGTGAAAAGGACTTCATTGATTTGTTGAGTTTCAGAAGACATGATTGGGTTCATGAAGGTAAAAAACCATACAAATGTGACGTGTGTGACAAGAGCTTCACTCGATTGACAAACTTGAACATACATAACTCAGTTCATGAGGACAGAGAGCCACACAAGTGTGACCTTTGTGACAAGGTCTTTAGTAATTTATCAACTTTGAAAAGACATAAGTTGAGTCATGAAGGCAAAAAGCCACACAAATGTGAAATTTGTGAGAAAACTTTTACCCGGTTTTCGAATTTGAAAACCCACAATTTGATTCATGTGGGCGAAAAGTCACACAAGTGCGATGTTTGTCAAAAGAGCTTCATTCGGTTGTCACATTTGAAAACACACAGTTTAATTCATGAGGGTAAAAAGCCACATAAATGCAAAATATGTGGAAAATGTTTTACTTGGATGGAGCATTTGAAAAGACACAATTTGATTCATGAGGGTAAAAGACCACACCAGTGTGACATTTGTGGAAGAAGCTTCACTTGGCTGTGGAATTTAAAAACACATAAACTGAGCCATGACGGCAAAAAACCATTTAAATGTGATATTTGTGAAAAGAGCTTTACTCGGATATCAAATTTGAAAACACATAGTCTGATTCATGAGTGCAAAGATTGATAATATTCAACTAGTTTGTAACAGGCTCCAAATACAGTGATGCACAAACAATTTCTAGATTAGTAAAAGTGAGTTGGTTTACTGACACTTACTTTTTTTAAAACTGGGACATGTTTCATGAGCTGTCTTGCTCCCATCGTCAACTGCTGGAGCATGGAGATTGCAATGCTGTTGTCCTCTGAGTCTTTTCAAGACATTTCTTGCTAAGAATATATCACTTGGAGGTAAGTCAAAGTAGAAAACTCAATCTTTATTTTTGAAAATGAAAAACTGTTACTACAACCTATAAAAAGCATTTCAAACATGAAATAATTAACAGTCTGGGAGAATAGTTTCATTTTGAAAATTAAAGATTGAGTTTTTAACTTTGAGTTACCTCCAAGTGATAACTAGCAAGAAATTCCTTCAAAAGACACCAGAGTACAACAGTGTGCAGTTGCCAACACGATGACATCAGGCTGAGGACGGGAGCAAGTGAGCTCCTGAAACATGTCCCATTTTTAATGAGTGATGTAATGTCGGTAAACCAACTCACTTTTATTAATCTAGATAACATTTCATGAATTAATATTGTTGCTATTAAATGAAGTATAGAACTGGTCTGCCTTATAACAGGGTGTCTACTGTTAATAAACAAGTAAAGAGTTTGTCAAAGTAACTATTTTACGCCTTTTGGCCATAATACTAATAATGATGACAATGATAAAATCCCCCTCCTCTTTGTCTCAAAGCAATGTCTGCCAAGATGGCAGATCGCAACGTTGCTAGTTTCATTTGCTGTTATTGTCGTGCTTTTTAGGCCTCATATATGCATAGAACTTCATGTTGCACAATAAGGAATGATACAACATGGCAATGCATTTAATGTGCCATGCTGTGTATTGTTGAAAATTAGTTCTACCAACATGTTTCCACATTTCTTTTGACAACTAGTGTGTTGTACTCTTAATTCAATAACCACAACAATGTTCATAGAATGTGCATTTACGAATGTGTGGGAAATTGCTTCATGTCATGATTCTTGTAATTTTTTGCACTAACATCCTAAACTGAACTTCCTTCTATAAAATGTTCTGTATATACACTTGAAAAGTCTGAGGCATGAAAATAAAATCACATTCATAGCGCATTAACGCACAAGTCACTGAAAAATCAACACTACGGCTTTGTCTTTTGCAAGATGGCAGCCTTGTTGATCACAATGTGATGTGAATAAACAGGCCTGTGGGCCTGTGTATATTGAGATTAAGGTTGTGCAACTGTTGGATGTTTCGTGTGAACTGAAACACAATGAAACATATTTTTGAAGTTGTGTGGCACAGAATATTGTGGAACTTTAATGTATAAACATGGTATAAATGCTTCCATTCAGTTCAATGTGCTTTTCAGATTGTATTACACAACTTAAAATTGTATCACTATGTATGTGGGGCCCTCTGATTACACTAAAATGTACGCAATGGCAACATCAACATTCTGCCAATCACTTGAGTTTCTTTCAGGAGCAGCATTCTTCATGTCCATTTTACAGTTACAGATGCTTTCCAATAACTTTCTTGAAGCAGTCGGATTATGCACCTTAAAGGAAGCATATAGGTAATGCTTTGAATTACAACATAATGAGATTCAGTCAGCAATGGCTGTCATATTAGTACATAACATGTAAAGGCAGGGCAGGTTTGTTAAATTAACTTCTTAACAACAAAATGTAATATTATTATTTATTTATGCCAACAAACTTACTGTTGGTGTTTTTAAACACACAAGCCGTGTGTGGGCAATGTTTGATAGGTAGAATTGGAACTGAAAAATTCAATGCCACAGCCGGGATTTGAACCACAGATCCTCTGCTTACTAGGCGGAGTTGGGGTTGCGAAAGAAGTTGTACTTTTGAGAGGTAGAACTGGAACTTAAAAATTCAATGCCACAGCTGGGACTTGAACCACAGACCTTTCGCTTACCAGGCGGCTGCTCTAACCATTGAGCTACCGTGACAATTTTTATTTATTTATTACAATTCAATATGGTGTAATACACGATTGAATTCAATCAAAGGTAAAAAAGTACATATAAGTAGGAAAGACAAAATAAAACATTAATAATAATCTGCCAGAATGGCATTGAATTCTCAAACCAGTTTGTATTTCTCCTGGTAACTTGTTTCGTTCTTGAGCTTTTAACTGTACGATAGTAGACTATGAGGTCTCATTTGTATTGTTTCATGCTTTGTTTTTAACTTTAACTGTTTAATCTTCACTTTTTAATGATTTAACTGTTTAACATTTCAACATTGTTTCGCCTTTTAATCCCATAACTTTGAGTGCCTTCGACTCAAAATTTTACTTCAGGCTCAAATGACCTAGCCGTTGACAGGCACTTAAACTCCACTTGCTCACAATAGCTCAGTGGTAGAGCAGCCGCCCGGTAAGCGGAAGGTCTGTGGTTCAAATCCCAGTTGTGGCATTGAATTCCGTCACGTCAACGTAACCCTCACATTAATTGAAACCTTTAACAGTAATTCAAACATTTTAACTTCAAAGTTATCAGTACAAAAAGCACTAAAGTCAACTAATACACTCAAGAATTGCCCAACAAGATGGTGCGTTTTTAAACACACAAGCCGTGTGTGGGCAAAGTTTGAAAGGTAGAACTGGAACTTAAAAATTCCACGTTCTGAGTTTTTATAGAGAGCGAAATCGGTGTTGGGTTACAGTTAAAAGCTCAAGAACGAACTGTGCGATAGTACACTATGAGGTCTCATTTGTATTGTTTCATCCTTTGTTTTTAACGTTTACTGTTTTAACTGTTTAATCTTCACTTTTTAATGATTTAACTGTTTAACATTTCAACATTGTTTCTTAATAATAAATAATCTGCCAGAATGGCATTGAATTCTCAAACCAGTTTGTATTTCTCCTGGTAACTTGTTTCGCTCCACGTGTTTCCAGCAATAGTCCTCAATGTTTTAACCAATATTTAAATGAAATTCCGAATTGCAACGGACGTGTGATACACCTCAACAAATTGTAGCTATAGGCGAGAAAAGGCTTCATAGTACGTTCATGATGTTGCTGGAGGTAACCACAAGATACCCAAATTTCCTGGATTCTGCAGTTTCAATTTTTGGCAACTTGAGATAGTGGTCAATAATTAGGTAATGAGATTAATAAAGGTACTTGGAAGGTGATGCTGTTTGCATGGACAGCAGGGATGCCGAGTAGTCTCCTTGCTCGGTAGACAGACCGAAGAACAAAACAAGAGGATGGATTAAAGCACCCTCTTATCCACTCCATTAGCACTGCTGATCCATGACGGACATTCCATCACTAATTGCTGCACTAATAAAGACACTTCCAAACTATGACATTTGCCATTAGTTTAAATATATTACAGGTTAACTCGTGCGGGATCGGAATTACTTTGGGTTCTTTCTTACTGCTCATATGTTGTCGCATGTTTTTCAAATCATGCGAGTTTTACAAATCGAAGAATATTTTACAGGTTTACTTTCGCTTTGCTCCTGGTAAAATACTATCTTATGCTGCTTCCCGCTTCGAAATTTCGCCTCAGATAGGATATGGGTGACCAAGAAGAGTTTTACTCACATCATACGACAGAATTTATACGTAGTAAGTTTATATATAAAATGTTGGACTGAATGTTATTTTTTTTAAATTGTTTATTATGCAACAGGAAGTCTAAAGCGCGTTCCACCCTTAGAAGACAGTACACGTTAAATGGAGCGCAGTGTTGCAACATGTACTGTAATCGCTCCACCGTTAGATCCGCCCTTGGTGTAAACACAAGCCATCAACAACGAACTCGCAATACGCCGAAACCAAAGCACACCATAAAATATAGTACCTTAAATATCGGCGATTATCCGTGAGTTTTCAAGATGTACGATAACCGTGGTAAATACTACTTAAATGTAACGCGATATTTCTAAAATTCCTGAGTAAATATCGTTCTGTTGCAACATAAATACGAGGCATGAGTCCACGTGGAGTTTGTTTTGTGTTAGTCGCAGGTGATAAGATCAGGTTATCGCGGAGGGATACAAGGTGCGGATCTAAGGCTGGATGGAGTATAGTTGCGAATCTTTCTCCGCGAGCGACTCGAGGTGGCCGGAGTCCTGCACTTAGTCCTTCAATTGCTGCTTGACGGATGCTTTTAACTTTGGTATCCCTGCACGCCGTTGTTACTGTATGACCTAAATTTACAAATGACTCGTCTGTATAAACAACTGATTTCCCCTGATCCCTAAACCTTTTTACGTCTTTTAGATATTTATGTCGCCATCTGATGATATCGATATCGTCTCTTTCTATTAATATGCACTTGTTACCCCTTCTTTCATATTCGAACCCCAAATCATGTAAGAACCGACTAAGAATGACCCTTGAGAAGTTTGGTAGGGTCTCATCACTGTTGACCCGTGACAAAATTATATTCAGCGTGGGTGGAATATTTGCAAACAGTAAAGAATGAACAATTCGCCGCACTCCACCTTGCACTATTCAATCATATTGCGTTAACCTAGCGTTTTGTGTAGTCCCGCCCTTTTTGCTTTCTTTTTCGATGGCGTTCTTAGAGGTCCTTTCATTAGTTCCTTTTTAATCATACACACTACTGCTTCTGAACACCCAATAGCCTTAGCTGTTTCTTTTACTGCCTTACACGCATTTTGCTTCAAAATAATCTAACGTTCATAATTATTTGGCGTTCCTTACTTCTTAACTTACCAATATATCGTCTCTTCCTAGCTTCCCCCCTCCATAACTACAAATATTTACAAAAATATTAAACAAATAACGCAATAACAGCTCACATTTACACACACGATTTCTTTCGAACTAATGTTAGTGCTGCTCCTTATACTATCTTCTGTTCAGGCCTGGCGCGAGAATACGCTGAATAGATGAATACCTTTTGTTTGCCATACTGGATAAAAGAAAGAGGTTACTGCCTTTTGGTTTATTTTAAAAACTTTCTCCAACCTTCCTCAACATTTGTTCTCGCTGGTTTCCTGATATAAACTCAATAACAAAGTTTCACACTGCGTGACTTTTGCAGTGTACAGATATAAAAATTTCCGAAAACATTTAATTTAAAAAATTATAACACTTAACTGGGTAAACATAGAGAATTCAAAGTAGGCAGGTAGTAGCACTATAATTTACTCTACCTAAGAAAAAATATAGATGCATTCCAGCAGTTAGTGCGTGATGAGTATAGAAACAGCAAATATCGGACTTCTATTGAAAAAAAAACGTTTTCTGAAGAAATTTGGGCCTATAGAAATGTATAATGACTCTGAAAAGGATATAACCTGATGGAGAAAAAAATTCTGCATAGGATAATGTGTTCAAATCTGAAATTTATAACAAATGAATATTTATACCATGCTATTAGGAATTTGGGAACAGCGCGAGGGTAGAAAAGGACGCGGCTAATGGCAACTTGTATGCGCTAGATAGAGACATATGTCCCATTTAACTCCATACCGTCTTCTAAGAGTGGAACGCTATATAGAATAATTGTGTTGGCAGGGATGAATGTTTAATTCGTGAGCCACTATCTGGCGTGTGCATGTGAAAGTAGAGAGCACATGCAGCGCTATAAATGTATTTTTTGGGTGGGAGATGTGCGAACATCCACATAACACCTGAGATTCTTATTCCACATTGGGCCCTACACTGTGCTGCTTTTGGTTAATTACTCTATGGGTGTTCTGTACCGAAGGCTGAATTGTAGTCCATGTGCGCGGGTTGTAGTTTTAAGCAATCTACTGTGGCCAATTGCTTATAAGACTTCCAATGATTAAAGGTTACTTAAAAAGAGCACTGTTGTACCTCACTTACCCTGCAAAACGAAGAAATCCACAGTTTGGAGATGGAAGATGTTGAGAATATCTGTTGCTGAGGTTAGAATGGCATTTATTTAAAGCAGGTGGGAAACATTCCATGTTACCACAATTTAAAATAATTTTTAGACTTAACGTCTCGTTTTTAAAGATATCTAGTACAAACACGAAAAAAAAAAAATTCAATTTTCGTCACAAATACTTATGTTAGGGAATATTGGGTACTTGAGAAATAACGCCAGTACATTAATATCGTTTTAAGATCATGCCATTACCTTCTGAAAATCTTAAAAACACGCAAATAACCTAATACGTCTAAGTATACACATGGACATAAGTGTTCATACAGTTGCAAATTCAAGCTTCAACATTTTATTTTGAATATTTGCTGGTCATAAAGCTTAGAACAAACTTCATAATATGAACTTCACACATCTTATTTAAGTATAGATGTAACAGAATTTTATTTACCTTGTTCTACAATAATATATAAAATCTTTGTTCTTATAGGTTAAAAGTTGGTGATGGGGAAAGCATTTTAGTAGTGTATGCTTTGCTGTTTGTCTTGTTATATAAACTCCCCCGTTGGGATGATTTAATGGGGGAGGGAGGGGAAATCCTACCCGTCCCCCTGGGATTTTTGCTCACTGACTAGCAGTCAAGAATATCTCGGAAATTATTAATGCCACAAAAAATTTGAAATAAACTACAACTTTATTTTCTGCATAGTAAACTTTTAAAAATAAACAATGGCAGTTAGAGAAGTTCATTTGAATATGAGACATCAACTTTTTAACTGCTTTTTCCAGGTTAAATTGATTAATTGCTCCCAATGTTATTTCATAACCTTCAAACAACTTTACTGTAGGTATTTAAATAGCTTTGGTTGAAGATTTAGGTTTAAAAAATGCAGAAATTTACTGATGAATAAACTGCACCAATTTTTTATTTACATTGATTATGTTGGCAGGAAGTGCAGCTTAGCTGCTATAATGGTTAGATAATGGCACAAAATTATGAGCTTGAAGATATCTTCTGTGTTTTCTCCATAGATACTTGGCAAATGTTGGTGAACCTGCAAATGTTGGTAGTTGCTCAAGTTTTCGTCTTCTTGTGAGGATTATGGAGCAGCAGAAGTGAGGGATATTGTTATATTCAGAAGGACGTGCAAATTGTACGAGGTGAGTTGTTTCTGTATAAAATGTACCACAACTTGTCTTGTAGTAAATGGAGCAATATTTCAATTTATTTCCACTCTCTTATGATCAGTATCGAGTACTTTGTGGCTATTGTGAATTATGTCAGTGTCACTACTACAAGATAGAAGTGACGCAGCACGAGTATGAGGCCATAACAACACCATTAAGTCCTCTGGTTCCTGGAAGCACCCAAGTTTAGATTAAGATTATTTAATGTTTAAGAACTGGATTGAAATAATAGGTATCATGTAAGATTTGAAGCTTTCATGGTGAGCGTTATTAATCTAGACTTCACGGATGATCAGCCATGCCAGATTTAAGAACATCGAGCTTTCAGCCATTGCAGACTCCATGGCCTTCTTCAGGATGCAAAGACTGAGAGGAAGACTGCGCCCCGCTCTCCATATACAGGAAGTCATTACATTAATTTAAACCAGCGATAGATCTTGGTATTTTGAACACATTTTGTATCTTACACTTTTTTCTCTGACCATTTCCTATGGAGATATTTTAGTTTTCTCGAAAACAAACTGGCAACACTGCAGATTGTGTGGGAGTCACTTTTGCTAGCTCAGTACATAAACAAACACAGTAATGATGCTTCTTGAGAAGACTTTTCCTTCTGTGTTTACTGCACAAGTGTAGGCCAATCACAAGCGTTAGCTCCCAAAACATTAAAGCGGAAGCAAAAACGCCAGGTCTCTTTACATCCATAAACCAGCTCAGTTCCCTGACCAACCTCAATGCAATGTTGTTGACTTACTGCATGTGTGAAAAAGCTGCTTGGAGTATTCCTTCACGTCTTTTAAGTGATTAATTATTTTGAAACCCTCTGCGATGTCACATAATTACTAGTGAAGGTATGTCAGAAATAAGCTACCCTATGCATCTTACAAGTAACAAACTGTTATCTTCGTACATTCCTGTAGAATTACGCATCTAAGTTGGATAAAAAAAAATTTACTTTTTTTAAATCGGCTGATCAAAGAACAAAATGTCATTGGGCTTGTTTGTTTGTAATGCTTCTGTGAAGCACCTATTAGAAGAAATGTAATAAATACCTTTCCATGCTGTATATACTGTTGTTAGGTGGGAGGGGCTTGCATCACTCGCTCGTTGGCCAGGGCAGCGCAAGTCCCTCCCACCAAACAACAGTATATATATATATATATGGAGAGTGAAACACAGTCTTTAGCACAAGGCGTATACCGCCGCAGTCTCTCTGGACGTTGAGAAGGCATTCTCTACGACCTGGCATGCGGGTCTCCTCTGGAAACTTATCCAACTGGAGCTACCCACACGACTAATACATTTATTACACTCATACCTAACACATAGATCCTTTGTGGTCTCAGTTGTGGGAAACAAATCTACACGCAGGCCATTCCGAGGCAGAGTCTCCGAAGGTTCTGTACTGTCCCCCATGCTCTTCAGCGTCTACGTGGCTGACATTCCAACTGAGCAGCACGTCAACATAGCCGAGTATGCTGACGACGTGCTGCTATACTGTACAAACAAACATCCTTGTAGAACCTTCCAAGAGTAGTGCAGGCGTTGGCGATTGTCCATCAACCTGGAGAAAAGCCACGCCATACTTTTCACCAAACACCGTTTTCCCGCCAACTTCCCCACATTTACATACCTTCGAAGAAGGATTGAATGGTTGGATACCATCTCCTACCTGGGAGTGAAGCTAGATAAGGGCCTTACCTTTCGGGAACACATCAATGGCCTGTTGCTTTTGGCCAGCGGGGCAACTGCCTCGCTGTATGCCATGTTGAAGTCAGGAATGCCCATCCCCTTGAAGCTACGCCTTTTTCGGGCTCTCATTATCCCAATCCTCCTGTACGCCTGTGAAATCTGTGGCATAGCCGCAGATTCCCATCTCCTGCATCTGCAGTGTATACAGAATAGAAGACTTCGGATAATCTATTCTGTATGCCGCAGATTCCCCTCGAGACTACTGCACGAGGCCTCGTCTCTTCCATATGTGGAGGACAAAATTAGGCGCCAGGCAACCAAATTTTATGACTAGATTCCACAACATCGAAGCACCCTGGTTAGGTCTCTTGGGAACTATAACCCCAGAGAACGCACGCGTGTGCGACACCGGGTTCCCCGCTTGGCTTGCAGGCACCCCCGGTAACACAGGAGCCACCCCATCAACAGCGCAAGCTGAGCTCCTTTACAGTCCTTCCAAGAGAAGCTTGGAATCAAAATTCAAAATTTTATACCTCCATATTTGGACCCACACACCAGTAGTGCCCAACGGAAGTTGCACACTGAAAAGCAGCCGCTGAGGAGCATAGACTTGCTACCTCCTTACCACCTACAACCCAAACTTCACCCGTCACCCTGCAAAACCCCACATCCCGTCATAAAGTGGTTAAGCCCTAAAAGGGCAGGTACACGCATGACACAGCTCGGGCTGTTCTCAGCCTACCAGCAGCTCGAACGAACGAACACAGTCTTCCCCTCCCTTCCATCATGGACTTGGTGAAGGAGCGATCCCGAACCATGCACACCAAACTGAATTCCCACACCAACCAACTGGTACGGGCACTAGGTCATTATGACCACAGAGCACCCCGTAGAAGGAAAAGTTACTGCCTGCCTAAGAATGCCCTTGGGTAACGGTAATGCCTCTCCCATCTTGTAATCCTTATTCACTCCAACATCTATTCCTGCCCCCTTTCTGTATCCAAACTTAGGTATGCAGGAAGAAACCATGCCCACAGACACAAAATCTTGCACAGCTATGAACCCCTCCTATACTGCACAGGTAAAGTCGCAATAAGCAGCTAGGTGCTGTGGAGATAAACATACTGTACAGGAGAACCTGTACGACCTGTTCTCGAATGCTGGAGTCTTCCCCTCAACCTTTTCACCCTGAAGAAGGCCATGGAGTACTCAATGGCCGAAAGTTCGATGTTCTTAAATCTGACATGGCAGATCATCCATGAAGCCTTAATTAATACGTATCATGTGAATAACTAGGTATTTGTCACCTCTAACATCACTATTCTCACTAATATACTTATGTTGGATGTTTCCTACATAGTTCTAACAAAAATAGAGTAATTTGTTGATGTTATTACTATTTAACAAAGTATCTTAAAAGATGGATTAGATCTTCATTAAATATTCACATCTGCCACTACTGTATATGTGCATTGTCTTTCCCTAAGTTACTATTTTTACTTTCTTCACCATGAATACATAGTAGATAAAGAAGGTATTTCATTTCACCCAAAAATTTGACCTCAAGATTTCACTGCAGTTACACATTTTGAGGTTTTCTAAATAAATAAAATAGCAAAATTATTTTTCTATTTTAATTGGTAACCACCAAAAAAAAGTTCTGATACTGTGATTTAACGCCTTTTTGTTAGTAATAAATAGGATTGGTTGTCTTTACGCAGTTGTTGGCTTGCAGTGAATTTCATGTTCTAAAGGAAATATGCCAACATGTGTTTCTTAAATGTTTGCTGATTGGGGAATTTCTGGCAACATCTTTTGTTACATTTATAAGCATTTCAAAGTATGCGATGAGCACAGAAAAAGCAAAGTGAGTTGTTTAGTAAATATCTTTACAGTTGCAGTTCACAATTCGACACCATCCCAAAGACAAGTGAGCACTTAAATACAGAATCGAACAAATTTTTTAAAGAGTTTGGATGTTATGTTTCTTGAACAGGTAGAACCACTTTACACTGTAAGGTTTGTAAACCACAAGATGTAATATTTTATAGTACAGCATATTAGAACAACTAAACATGTTTCCCCTGCACTGAAGACAGCCAACCACAAGAAAGTGTGAGCTCAACTTCACAATGTGAGATTTTTCTAACTCTCTCAGGGGCATAGTATTTCAAAGAACAGCTTCATGTTTTTTATGTAATACGAGGCATATCCGGAAATTAAATGCCAGCTTGGGAAAAAAGGCATAAAATATTCGTATACAGAACATTTATTTGTACATGAAAGAGCATTCCTTTAGCTATTTTCCAACATAGTTTCCACCGTTGTTCAGCATTTGTCGTAGTGGGGAACCAACTTTTGTATGCTCTCTTCAGAGAAAGATGCTATGGAAACGCATCACAGAACCGTGTGTTTTGATGAATTGCTTCATTCACTTGTTCAACCAAACCATCAGTGGCAACAGAAGACCACCCACTCTGCTTTGTCCATTATTGAATTGCCTAACCCAGTTTCTCACCATTGCATCCATCATTGCATTTTCACAAGTTGACAATGAATGTCAGCTGTCTTCACATCCAGTATTACAAAATACACTTTACGGTCAGCAGGATCAGAAATTGTCTAAAACATTTTGAACAATCACTAACAATGTAAACACAACACAATTCGTCTAACAGCATCAGTGTCCAGATAATGAATCTGAGAAACGAGTGTTTCTGCGACAGTAACATTTCTGTAGCAGTCGTAATTCTTTCAGGACATGCCTTGTATGTGTTTAGAATTATTTATTTAGCTGATTGCTTGTTGGAAAACATTTTATTAACATAACTTAAGCTTTATAACTATTTGTATATTCACTTAGTGCTTATTTAGCCATATTTATGAATGTAGGGCCTCAAAATGAAAGCAATGCATTCAACAGCTTTTTGTCACTAAATTACCTAACTGTACAGAGTGTTAGGGGTACAACTGCATCAGTAATTTAGTACAACATTATGTCAATATCTAGTTCATTTCCAGACCAATAACTTTAGTTGTTACAAGTAATACATTTTGAGATAGCTTAGTAGCTCCAACTATGTGTTTCACATTGTTGGTACTTATTTTTCTCGAGAGTACAGGACATTTTGTTGGAAAGGGGCAATCCTTGTGATGAATGTCTAGGTCAGTTTCACAAAACTAATAAGAAATGAAGAAATCAACCATATAAAAATATACAGACATACAGCAAATTCACATTCCACTCACCCAAAGATTCACAACAAATTCCAGAAACTGTTCCAGGACCATAACATTAAGCTAGTCCCTTAAAACAAATTCAACCTGAGAAATCTGCTAAATCATCCATTAAAAAGCATAATACCATCATTTCTGGTCAACTCAACTCATAAAATAGGATATCAAATTATTAAAACATCTAAAAACAGCTGAACTGATAATTTGGGAAAAAATACACTTAAAAAGAATGTTCACCTAGCGATGAATTTTGAAATACTTCAAGCAGATGACATCCTAAGTTTACATCCAGTAAGCCAGATAGCAGCACAATCACAACCCCACCAGATTCTTCCTCCTCAAACACCAGCCGACAAACCTGTAATAATGAAGATAAATGTCTTCAAAATGTAACCAGATAAAAAGTTAAGTTAAGTGAAACTAAAAGTGTCCATAGGTTGACTTAAATACTTCCACAAATCATTTGAAAAGTTTCACTTCTTATATCACTTTGTATATGTTAAATGGAATTCATCATTTTTGTTATCTATAACTTGTTTCATTGAGAAAGAAATGAGTAATGAAGTTTAAATACATTTAATTGAGAATGTAATTCTTATTCTTTCGATATACTTGTTTATTTTAATGTGTAAATGAATTGAAATGCATTTTATAAGACTAATGATCCCAGAGTAGGTGTGCCAGCAAGCCAGGTATTGAAGTGTGAACATCTGGAGCGTTACTGAGCATTGTTGTTCAACATGAGGAGTAAATAACATAATGTGTTTGTTGGAGAATTCTTCTATGAAGAGAAAAGGCAACAAATTGAAGTTCTTTTTTAAACCCCAGTGCAACAGCCCATGAACGGCCGAAGCTTGTCGCTCAGCTGCTTCGTCCCCACCTCTGCCCACTACAGGCGTCCTTGGTGGGGTGCAGTACTGGAGGGTGGGACGTGGTCAGGGCCCCAAGCCCTCCCCGCCAGTTATGCAGCCTTCTCGACCTGGGGCCACTACTTCTCAATCAAGTAGCTCATCAATTGGTTCCCCAGGGACCCAACGAGGCTGAGTGCACCCTGTGCCAGACCTCCCAGCGGGGGAGAAATCTCCATGCTGGTACTGGGGATCGAATCTGGGCCCTCTGCACCAGAGGCAACTGTGCTACAGCGGCGGTCCAACAAATTGAAGTGGACATACATTAAGGTACCGGTTACCAATATATCTGTACCTATGCCCCTGTTTTCAAAGAATACACTAAACAGTCCAATGAAAGTGAATGCACACTTAGAAAAAATGATGTGCGTGAATGTAGCGTGCTCTGCGTGTCTTCCACTTACATCCAACGGAGGCAAACTTTGTTTCTTTTAAACGCTGTCGCGCAAGGGCGCGTTTTGTACTTCGCAGTGCAAAGCGGAGCTCCTGGGAGTCTTATGTTTCTTCCCTTTCCAGCCGCAGTTCTGCACAACAGGTGTGGACTGCTGTGCGGCGTATGTACGGTAAGTGTCGCCGGACGATAATTCCCGGTCTTACCGTACAGGGCTCCACTTATACCAGTGAGCAGGATGTTGCCGACGCCCTTCCGACTCTTTCGCTGCCGATAGCCAAACGCAAAGTTACAATACCGCCTTTTTACCCATCAAGGAATCTGCGGAGCGGATAGCCCTGCATTTTAACACTGACTGTAGTGAACGTTACAACGCTCCTTTTACGGAAGCGGAACTGGCCCATGCTCTGTCTATTGCAAAGGGCTCATCTCCGGGTCCTGATGAGATCAACCGACAAATGCTGCTTCCTCTTCTTCGACCTACAGAAGGCCTACGACACTACATGGCGCTATGGTATCCTCCGTAATCTGCACGACTACGGTTTACGCGGTCATCTAGCGACCTTCGTTTTTAACTTTTTAAAACTTCGCCGTTTTCGTGTACGCATTGGCCATACCCTCTCACAAGAAAAGATCCAGGAGAATGGTGTACCCCGGGGGTCGATTCTCAGCGTAACGCTTTTCGCCGTGGCCATTAACGGGATTGCCAGAGCTGTTCGTAGCGGAATCCCGATGTCACTGTATGTTGACGACTTCGCGATATATTACCGATCTTATAATCTTGAGCACCTCGAGCATCAACTGCAGCTGAACATAACCTCCATCGCTGACTGGGCCCTTCGCACCGGGTTTCAGTTCTCCGCTACGAAAACGCAATGTATCCACTTCCATCGACTCCGTGGTGTACACCCTCCACCTGAACTTTGTTTGCATGGTACACGTCTGCCGTTTGTTCCGCACGTTAAGTTTCTGGGCCTTCACCTCGACAGCAAGCTAACTTGGGAGTTCCATATTCGTCAGCTTCGGGCTTCCTGCGATCGTTCACTTCGGGTACTCAGGGTTCTATCTGGGGCCTCTTGGGGTGGCGATCGCACTGTTATGTTGAGGCTTTATCGCTCGCTGGTGCGGTCCAAACTGGACTACGGCAGTTTTATCTATGGCGCGGCGTCCGCCACTAAACTCCGCCTTTTAGACACTGTCCACCATTCTGGTATCCGTCTAGCTACTGGAGCCTTCCGTACTAGTCGTGTTGAGTGTCTGTATGTTGATTCCGGGGAACCTCCACTGTCTATTCGGCGCTCGATTTTATTAAGTTCCTAGGTGGCCAGGTTGGCAGTTCACCCTGGTCACCCTTCCTTTAGATCTGTATTGCGCCCCGAACTCGCCCACCGTTATCTTCGGAATACGACTATATCCCGTCCAAGCGGCATTCGATTTCGCGAACTACTCGCCACTCATGAGCTCCGAATGCCTGCTGTAGAGCGTTTTTCCTTCTCCCGCTCTCCGCCTTGGCGGACTCCATCGAGCCCGGTTTGACCTTGCGCTTTCCGGCTGTGCTAAGGTGGCCACCCCCCTGTCGGTGTTTCGTCAACTTTTCACCGAACTGCTGGGACGTTACCGGACTTACACTCCGGTATTTACCGATGGTTCCCAGTTGGGTGGTGCTACGGGATGTAGTTTCGTCTATAACGGTGAGACACATCAATACCGCCTCCCGGACTACAGTTCTGTTTATACGGCCGAGCTGCGTGCTATATTTTACTGCTTACTTTTTATTTCCAACTTAGTCCCTGGAGGTTTTATAATTTGCTCCGACTCTCTGAGTGCAGTGAAGACCCTGCAGCAGTTCCTCGGCAGGTCTACACTCATTTTTAAAATTCAGACACTCATATCTCAATTGCTCTCACGCGGATACCAGTTAGTGTTTACATGGATCCCAGGCCATACAGGCATTCCGGGTAATGAAGCTACGGATGCGGCAGCTAAATCCGATGGTTCCCAGTTGGGTGGTGCTACGGGATGTAGTTTCGTCTATAACGGTGAGACACATCAATACCGCCTCCCGGACTACAGTTCTGTTTATACGGCCGAGCTGCGTGCTATATTTTACTGCTTACTTTTTATTTCCAACTTAGTCCCTGGAGGTTTTATAATTTGCTCCGACTCTCTGAGTGCAGTGAAGACCCTGCAGCAGTTCCTCGGCAGGTCTACACTCATTTTTAAAATTCAGACACTCATATCTCAATTGCTCTCACGCGGATACCAGTTAGTGTTTACATGGATCCCAGGCCATACAGGCATTCCGGGTAATGAAGCTACAGATGCGGCAGCTAAATCTGCATGCCGTCTGCCGCAGTCTTCTACCGACACTATACCCTATAGGGATGCTCAGCGGTACTTCCGTCGCCAGCTTCTATCGGTTTGGCAGCAGTCTTGGGAAGCGTTGACTGGCACACAGCTGCGGATAATTAAAGACAGCGTGGAGCCCTGGCTGACCTCCTACAGGGATTCCAGGTGAGCTGAAGTTATTCTTTCCCGCCTGAGGATAGGTCACACACGAGCCACTCACGGCCATCTTCTGCGTGGTGACCCGGCACCTGTCTGTCCGACATGCAATGTTCGCCTCACCGTCCCACACGTGCTCTTGGATTGTCCAAGACACGCTCGTGTGCGCCAGTCAGTTGGTCTGGGATCTACAGTAGCCTCAATTTTGGGTAACAACCCTGTGTCTGTAGCCAAGACTCTGCGGTTCGTTGTCCAGATTGGATTTGCTACGCAAGTGTAACACATTTTTAAATCTTTTTTGAGGTTTTAACCCTGTTTTTAACTGGGATACATTTTACATTTTAATGTTTTAACAATTTTGTATTTTAGTTTTTGTTTAGCTTTCAACTTTTAACTCTCTTTAGTACGTTGCTCTTCAGGGTTTTATTTTATCGTGTTAATTTGTATGCTGATGTTTTTAGCTGTTTACGGTTTTTAGTTGTTATTTTAAGGTTCTACTTTTAGTCAGAAAAGTTAGTGAGTGTTTTTAGGTTTTAAACTTTGACCTAGGGCCCAAATGACTTAGCTGTCGACGGGCCCTTAAACCCCACTCACTCACTCACTCACTCACTGTGCATGAATGTTATATAGGTTATAAAAGAACGCAGCTTTGTAACTGATGTGTATAAATTTTGTGGTGTTGCAATGTTTTTGTAATTCTTTCCATAACTCCTTGTACGTAAAGTATATAAGCTTTCTTCACATCAGTCTTTTCAGGATTTTGATATTTCTTTGTTGCATTAATATCTCGGTTCAGATAGCCGTTAGCCTTTAGAACATCTTGGAGATGTTTCAGTTCTGAATTCAGATGTTCTTTGTCACGCACACGTAAGGCGTGCTTTATAAGACCAGTCAAAGATGCAAAACCTTTGCAAAATAATCCAGGTGTTTATAAAATTCTCTGTGATTGTGGTGAATTGTGTGTAGATCAAACGGGCAGATCTATCAATATGGAAAAAGGAACATATAAGATACATGAAACTTTCTCAACCAGAAAAATCTCCCATCATGAAACTTGGATAGAACACCAGCTACCACATTGAGTTTGACAATTTAAAGATTTTAGCAATTTGCGACAATTTCTCTCAAAGAATGGTGAGGCAAAGCATAGAAATATTTAAGGAAAAGTGTAGCCTGAACCATGACATGACATGGGCAAACTACTCAGCATGATATGGAAGACTATTAACATAACAACCTGCTATTGGTGGAGAAGGAACCGGTAGAATTGCAAGTGGGAAGGGGCAGCGAGACCAGTCGGAGTATAAAGACAGTGACCAGTTGTATGTATATTTGCAAATACAAATGTAACTTTGTTTTAAACATTCACTAGGCTTTTCCTGTCACATCCTACTATTTTGCTATATAAATAATTAGCACTGTGTAACATCTATTGTCAATTGTTCAATACACATAAGTTTGAGCAGGCATCAAATGTAATTGACAAAGGTTTGTCACTAAAGCAGCTAAAAGCTACGTACAAAGGTATGTAAGTATTAACAGGATAGTTAATCATTGAGATAATCTTGTACAGAATAAAATTATTTTCAACATAGGTACTCTTTAGCAGCAATTTTAAAAGCATTAAAACTGTCAACTTTTTCCCTAAGATCATTAGGAAGAGCATTAAATATTTGTATGGTTTCATAATATACATGTTTCAGGAAGTAAGAAAGTTTTACACTGGGATGATGGATGTTGGATGTTTATCGCATGAATTTTATTCACTGTTATAAATGTAGCTCGATTGAATGTAAAGAATTTTAGCATCAAGAACACAGGTGGAAGGGAAGTTATTACATTCCTTCTAATATGTGCTTCATAGAAGCATTACAAACAAAAGAGTTTAATGGCATTTTGTTCTTTGATCAGGTGATTTAAAAAAATAAATGGCTTTTGATCCAACTTGGATGTGTAATTCCACAGGAATGTGCAAAGATAACAGTTTGTTACTTTTAAGATGCATAGAGTAACTTATTTCTCACGTGGGACATCACACAGGGTTTCAAAATAATTAATTACTTAAAAGACATGAAGGAATACTCCAAGCAGCTTTTTCATATGTGCAGTAAGTCAACAACGTTGGGTTGAGGTTGGTCAGGGAATTGAGCTAGTTTGTGGATGTAAACAGGTCTGGCACTTTTACTTTAATGTTTTGGGAGCTAACACTTGTGATTGGTATTTATTTATGCCAACAAACTTACTGTTGGTGTTTTTAAACACACAAGCCGTGTGTGGGCAAAGTTTAAGAGGTAGAACCGGAACTTAAAAATACCACTGAGCAGTTGTGGCATTGAATTTTTAAGTTCCGGTTCTACCTCTTAAACTTGTGATTGGCCTACACTCGCGCAGTAAACACAGAAGGACACAGCAGGGTATTTGTTTGTTCTCATGAAGCACCATTACTGTGTTTGTTTATGCACTGAGCTAGGGAAAGTGACACCCACACAATCTGCAGTGTTGCCAGCTTGTTTTCAAGAAAACTAAAATATCTCCTTAGGAAATAGTCAGATAAAAATGTAGGAAACAAAATGTGTTTCAGATATCGAGATCTATCACTGGTTTAAATTAATGTAATGACTTCCCTTCCACCTGGTATATACATGCAGGGTAAGGTTAATATGTTCACTCTTCTATAAAGATCTTTACTTGAATGTCTGCTATAAGTGTTAGAAATAACTCTTACGACCCTCTTTTGTATGAGGAATATTTTTTTACTCTACTGAATTGCCCCAAAATAAGGTTTCCTATTCCATTATAGAGTTAAAATATGCAGAGTAAACTAATTTAGGTGCGTCTATAGCGCTCACATTTACCAGTGCTCGGATAGCATGACAGACAGAGCTGAGTTGGGTAAGATATTTGTGCTGTAGCACCATTGGAAGAAGAAGAAGAATCAATGTGTTGATACTGCTAGAGAAACTTCTTTTCAGAGGACATGAAATAACAAATAACTTTGTATCAACATCATTCATTTTGATGTAATGTAACTAATACGATAACCATGAGAACAAATAACTTATTGTATGTGAGCATTAACACAATGTGACTGTGACAGTTATAATCACTGACCAAAAATAACTTGCATCCCTTGTTAGCATTGAAGTCTCACCCAAGATTGTATTTGATATGGATTTTAACACTTCTGGATATTGTTTTGTTTACATCCTGCAAAGCCTTTTATCCTGAATTGGACAGGAATGCAACCTGCCAAAGTTTTGCAGCAATTGCAGTGCAGGGAACATTGATAGTTACATGGCTGGTGATCTGAAGGGCCAGTGAAAACCCTCACACAACCAGCCTACTGATCCCAAGGTCGCGGGTTCAAACCCGGCCCAGGCCGATGGTTTTTAAGCGTGCTTAAAAACGACAGCTCCATGTCAGTAGATTTACTGGCATGTAAAAGAACTCCTGCAGGACAAAATTCCGGCACACTGGCGACGCTGATGTGATCCTGGCAATTGACAGCGTCGTTAAACAACAAAATAATTTAATTTTAATTTTCCCACACAGCCAGTTAAATGGGCCTGGACGTGCTCTTACCTGCAGCAGTCCTGTGTCGCAGCATTTGGTGTGATTGTGTATTACCTTGCTGATAATAACTTTGTTATGAAAATGTGTGGGGGGTGGTGTGCGTTTGCATGCATGCATGCATGCATGCAATTAATGGCATTGCTAGTCAACAAAGTTATTGTGACTAATGAGGTTGCTCTTCCGGAAGTATTTCTAACTATAGTTTACGATAGCAAACAGAGATTTTGTTTTCATATTTAATTCCTTTCATCCTTTGATTATTGTATCTAATGCTTCATTTCAGGTTATACACAGTAGCAGTTTCATTGCGCTCTACTGAAGCCACAGGGAAAAGTAGAAGCTTCTTTGTTTATGGAAAGAGTTGTCCTGAATGTTGTTGTTAGCTAATGCTGGATTTCTGACAATGAAGTCATTAATCCTCTTGCTCTCCAATATTTTTCACTGATGGATGGGGCACTAGAAGTGGCCGGGCATATTTGAAGGTGGTCTCGATCCATTTCCTCTTGCAGATCACATAGTTTAAATGTTTTGCCAGACAATCATGTCCTGTAATCAACCTGAAGATTGCAACTGCTGTTTTTCGAGGATACTCAGGAATTACTGTTTGAATGTTTGGTAGTTCCCATCTTTTATTCTTTGATTTTTCATAGTAATATTTTGCAATAATTTTTTGAATTCAGAGTTGACTAATCTTTTAGCTGCATAAAATGGTAGATTAACTATAGATTTTTGTACACCGCTGGTACCCTTTTTTGCAAGAAAATCAGCTTTCTCATTACCACTCAGTCCACAGTGAGCCGGTATCCATTGGAAGACTAGGTGTTTTTGAAGTGCTGTTAGATGGCTAAGCATCTTCCAACATTCTATAATAGTTTGGTTTTTTGGTGACAACTTGGGAGTAATTCCTATAATTGCTGCCCTGGAATCTGAGAGAAATAACTGCTTGCTGAAAATGTGAAATTCTACACAAAAGATTTTGTAGGGCCATTCGAATTGCTTCAATTTCTCCATCAAAGTTAGTAGTTCCATAACTTAAAGATTTGTAATAGGAAAACAGGTGACATGTGACTCCACCCCCTGCTCCATCTCGGTTTGATATCAATGAGCCATCAGTATAAATATGGAGCCACTCATGTTCTGGAAATCTAGTATGGATTGTCTCTAATGCCAGTAATTTTAGAACACTAGTTGGAGTATCACTTTTTTTAACTTCTTCTGTCAGGTGTAAATAACATGTGATGTCTAATGTTTGTGTCGGATTGACTTTAGATATGAAGTTTTCCTTTGAATTAGGAAGGTGTACATCCTTCTAATTGTTAATAAATTAAAAAAACAATTAAAAGACAAAACAAAATTTTGTTTTAGGGAGATGGGTTAGACCGCTGTTGCACTGACCCCCCTCAACTATGTTTCTGGTCATTGCTTAGTACTGATTAAGGTGTAGCTATAGATGAAGTGTTTGCACGAGTTCCAAGTTACCAATCATTGCTTTGTGCAATTTCAAGTATTAGAACGCACAAATGGAAAACATGTTAACATTTTAAACACATTTTTCAATTGTGCAGGGTGCAAAATTGTTAAAAGTTGGTGGGGGAAAGCATTTTAGTAGTGTATGTTCCACTGTTTGTGTCTAACTATATAAACTGCCTCACTGGATGATCTAGTAGTGTGGGGGGGAGGGGGATTCTGGGTATAAAATCATTGGAAAGAGGAAATCCTACACAGCCCCTTGGGATTTTGCTCCCTGAATTTATCAATGTGCTCCACTGTTTTAAACACTTTATGTACATCAATTTTGTATTAGAAAGCATTTGTTTTTCTACACTTCTTTTGAATTACTTTTCAATTACATGTGCTATGGGTGCATTAGAATATTTAAATAATTCTCTACTGGGTGTGCAAAAGTGGTTTGGTCAAAAAATATCAGAAATGAGTTCTCCACAGCCTTTGACGTAATTTTGTGTGCTCTATTTCAGTGTTTCACTTCGTATATCAAAATCCTCTACCTCAGGGGTATGCCTAAACATTTAAGGTAATTTATATATTACGTTTCATATTAACATCTTTCGTTAAAATTTAACACAACAATAATAGGTAATAAATTAAAAATGAAATAAAAAAGTAAAAGATCCTACTGCATCATATTAAACCAAACTCAAATGTGGATAGAAAGATTAAATTACTGTCTTTTCATAAAGGCATGCCTTTTACAAAAATGAATGAATTATATTTTACGATTTTATATCCACATACTTCATCGATGGTCATAAATTTAATTTCAGAATATGTGTAGACGTATTTTCATTTATTTTTTTTCCCCCATATCTTATACATACAAGAAAATGTAATTATTATAAAATGCAGATTGATTCCCAGTTGCCATATTTGCAATGTTTCTATAACTTATACTGTTCTTTGTTCAAGAGTGTTTCATCCATATGTGTTTCATTCACATTATACCAAATTATTGGATGTAAGGGCAGCACTGTGGCTGAGCAGTTATAGTTTGCCTACCACCTAGGCGGCCCTGGTTTGATCCCAGGGACTCGCATGTGGTTTTTGTGATGGACAAAGCAGTGTTCTGGGTGGGTTTTCTCTAGCTTTTTGGTTTCCACCACCACTCATCCCACCAATTGCAAATAAATTAAAATTAAATTAAAATGCAAATAAATTAAAAAGCACGGGAATTTTCATTGAGCAGGATTGTGGTGATGAGGAAATGAACGAGGCTAGATCAGGAGGCAAAAATGCATATTTGAAAGGATTTCAGCAATTTGTGGAAGGAGAGAAATGCAGTCTAAATGTAAGGAGAAATGATCATCCAAGACAGTAGATACCATCAGCAGTTTAGCAAAAGTGAAGTTCTGCATTAGAGTAAAGGAGTCAATCTACTGATGGTAAAATTGAAATACAACTGAGTCAAAACCAAGTAACTCAATCATCATAGGATCAACCTTTCAAATTTACACCCTACACACATTAACTTCACATGCTACTGTACTGCAGGCTGGCATTGTCCAAAATGCAAATATAGGGTTCTATAGTGAGCATTTTTGCATAGATTTTCCTAAGAAGGAAAATATCAGTACCCTCTAATGCTAAAGTCCAAACTGAAATTCTTGTGACAAAAGCAATACTCAAAAAGAATCTCCCATATAAGCTGCTGGAAATATGTTTAACTAAAGCGCGTTCCAGCCTTAGAAGACAGTACACGTTAAATGGGCGCAGTGTTGCAAAATGTAGTAGTTAATCTTTCTCCGCGAGCGACTCCGAGGTGGCCGAGTCCTGTACTTAGTCCTTCAATTGCTGCTTGACGAGATGGACGGTTTTAACTTTAGTATCCCTGCATGCCTTTGTCACTGTATGACCTAATTTTACAAATGACTCGTCTGTATAAACAATTGATTTCCCCTGGTCCCTAGACCTTTTTACGTCTTTTAGATATTTATGTCGCCATCTGATGATGTCGATATTGTCTCTTTCTATTAATATGCACTTGTTACCACTTCTTTCATATTCGAACCCCAAATCATGTAAGAACCGACTAAGAGTGGCCCTTGAGAAATTTGGTAGGGTCTCATCACTGTTGAATCGTGACAAAATTATATTCAGCATGGGTGGAATATTTGCAAACTGTAAAGAATGAACAATTCGCCGCACTCTACCGTGCACTATTCAATCATATTGTGTTAACCTAGCATTTTGTGTAGTCCCACCCTTTTTGCTTTCTTTTCGATGGCGTTCTTAGAGGTCCTTTCATTAGTTCCTTTTTAATCATACACACTACTGCTTCTGAACACCCGATAGACTTAGCTGTTTCTTTTACTGCCTTGCACGCATTTTGCTTCAAAAATAATCTAACACATTCATAATTATTTGGCGTTCCTTCTTAATTTACCAAAATATCGTCTCTTCCTAGCTTCCCCCTCCATAACTATAAATAGTTACAAAAATATTAAACAAATAACACAATAACAGCTCACAGTTACACACACGACTTCTTTCGAACTAATGTTAGTGCTGCTCCTTATACTATCTTCTATGTCAGGCTGGGTGCGAGAATACGCTGAATAGATGAATACCTTTTGTTTGCCTTACTGGATAAAAGAAAGAGGTTACTGCCTTTTGGTTTATTTTAAAAATTTCTCCAACTTTCCTCAACATTTGTTCTCGATGGTTCCCTGATGTAAACTCAATAACAAAAAAGTTTCACACTGCGTAACTTTTGCAGTGCACAGATATAAAATTTTCCGAAAGCATTTAATTTAAAACATTATAACACTTAACTGGGTAAACATAGAGAATTCAAAGTAGGCAGGTAAGTAGCACTATGGTTTACTCTACCTAAGAAAAAAATATAGATGCATTCTAGCAGTTAGTTTGTTAGTTAGTGCGTGATGAGTATAGAAACAGCAAATATCGGACTTCTGTTGAAAAAAACGTTTTCTGAAGAAATTTGGGCCTATAGAAATGTATAATGACTCTGAAAAGGATATAACCTGATAGAGAGAAAAATTCTGCATAGGATAATGTGTTCAAATCTGAAATTTATAACAAATGAATATTTATACCATGCTATTAGGAATCTGGCAACAGCGCGAAGGTAGAAAAGGACGCAGCTAATGGCAACTTGTATGCGCTAGATAGAGACAGAGATGTCCCATTTAACTCCATACTGTCTTCTAAGAGTGGAATGCTATATAGCACAATTGGACAGCCCAAACTGGTTATTAAATTGCTGGCTAGGGTGCAAGGACAGGGGCTCAGATTACTGCTTTCTACGTTGCCTGTCCTGTTATTCACACTCCATAAATTACATTGAAGCATGCCTCTAAAACAGCTCTAAAATGGCTTCAATTTCAGCACCTGCATGTAAAATTGACAGCTGATGTTTTGGATACGGCCTTTTAAACTACATCACTTCTATCAAAGGAATTTCAGGATTTCAGTGAGAGGGTTCTGATATTGCCCTTGGCTCTCATTTTTTAAAGAACAAGTCTGTGGAACAATTATTTCTGGAATCGTGAGAAATGTACAAATATAAGAAATGCAGAGTGTATTGGTGTATTTTATTAGCAGGTATAAAAACAGTTTATTTGTTATAACTCGCTTTTATTAAAATTGTCCAGTAGTCTGTACATCAATAGTTTTTATGAAGTATTAATGAGTTCTGTAATGGTTGCCAGTTCAAATGACTAGTTTTCTTAATAGTATCAACAAAATGTGTCTTTTTCAATTCTGACGTTGCCACTAATTACTCTGCATGGCATAAAGTAAAATAGTTATACTTTAGTGAGCTGCCACAAATTTTTTGTGTGAACTTGTAACCAAACATTAGGATGTGGTATTTGGCAGGGAAATGGGAACAATTACACATGTTTGACACTTTTATTTATTCCTTCTAGCATTCCAATAGCATAACACAATTTGACATCTTTGCGTAACAAGCACAAATAACCTCATAAAGAGGTTTCTGCATACATTATATACAACACTGTATTGCTCCATATGCAAACACCTATTTTGTCTTTTTTTTTTTTTTAAATTTAATTTAAAAGGTGAGTTAATTAATAACACTGAACAACACTTACAACATATTTTTCCGGGACGCGTTTCGAAGGTTAACTTTCCTCCATTATCAACCGGACAATAACTGGGTTTCCATGGTGTTTCATGGTGCAGATGGTGATGCTTCTTCTGGTGTTTCTTCTGGTGGCAGTTCAATGAACTTACTGAAAATGTCTCTCTGAGGAATGTCGAAATTAAATACTCGGTTTCTATTTTTTAAAATAAAGATTTGTTCCCATGTGGACAGTTCTTGTTTTCCGGTTATGTGTTTAAGAAGTTTCGGTTCTAGCTTTATGTCATGATTTTTTGTCCAAAAGTGAAATGCAACCGCTGATTTTTCTAATTGTTTACTCTTAATGTTTCTAACGTGTTCCTTGGATCTAATTTCTAAATTCCTTTTGGTTTTTCCTATGTATATTTCATTACAATCACTGCATTCAATTTGGTATATGCCAGATTTTTTGTTAGGTGGAATAGCATCTTTGATGTTTGAAAGTAGTATGTTTTTTATGGAGTAATGGTTTACTGCTGCTAGCTCAATGTTGTATTCCTTGAACACCTTTTTAAATTTATCAAAGGCCCATGGATGATATGTGAATTTTGTGAATATCATTTTTGTTTTTGCTGCTGTGAGAGTTGTAGTTTCTTTTAATAATTTTTTCTTTTCTGCTTGTTTTACCTTTTTATCTACTAATTCTTTGGGAAAGCCGTTTTTTTTTTTTTGTGCTATTTCAATTATTTTGTAATATTCTGTTTTATATTCTTCTGCTGAAAGAGGGATGTTCACCAATCTATGTGTTAAACTATTGAAAATTGCTTGTTTGTGGCTTCTTGGATTGTAACTATTAGCTTTTATGTAGTTGTCTGTCTGCGTTGGTTTTCTGTGAATACCGAAATTTATTCTATCCTTGTTTTTGATTAATTTTAGATCTAAAAATGGTAATTTACTATCTTTTTCTACTTCCACTGTGAAATTTATACTTTTGTCCTGTATGTTCAGAAGTTTTAATGCGTCACTGATGTGTCTTTTTGGAACTATTGCAAATATATCATCCACATATCGCTGCCAGAGTTTGAACATCCACGGGAAACCTTTTGTGATCCTTATTTCCAATGAACTCATGTAAATATCTGCTAAGAATGGCGAGAGAGGGTTGCCCATTGCTAAACCTGAAGTTTGATGGAAATACTTTGTTTGGAACTGGAAGAAATTTTGTTCTGTGCATAATTTGGTGAGTTCTATGTATTCTGCAATTTCTGACGATGACATTCATAATCTTCAATTTCCGTAGAAATTATTATATAGCAGACATAAATATTTCAACACAGTGTTTACCATTATCCACACAAAATTCGGTAAAAACCCAGTGCAAAAAGATCCTAGAAGAATTAAAATACAGATCAAGTTACAAAAATAAACGAAATCTGATCCATTCGTTAAAACATAAAAACGTAGTATACACAAAGGCAGACAAAGGGAACAAAATAGTAATAATGAATAAATCAAATTACATAGAAAAAATGGAAATTATGCTAAATAATAGTAACTACGAAAAAATCAGCAAAAACCCGCTAACCACTTGTGTTCAAACATTTGAAAAAACGATACAAAATTCAAGCATAATACCAAACAAATATGCAATTAAGCCAAATAATCCAACCGTACCCAGAATCTATGGTTTACCCAAAATACACAAGCCAAACATCACCATGAGACCCATGATTAGCAGCATAGATTCACCAACTTACAAACTGGCAAAATGGCTATCTAATAAATTTAACTCATTTCCTAAATTTGAAAGTTTAAGCATAAGAAACTGTTATGAACTAATAGAACATATCAAAGACTTCAAATTAACAGAAGAGGACACTCTTGTCTCCTTTGATGTAAAGTCACTATTTCCCAGTATACCAATAGAAAAGCTCCCATCACTGATCAAAAATTGGCTCAAATCACTTGGAATGTCATCGTCAGAAATTGCAGAATACATAGAACTCACCAAATTATGCACAGAACAAAATTTCTTCCAGTTCCAAACAAAGTATTTCCGTCAAACTTCAGGTTTAGCAATGGGCAACCCTCTCTCGCCATTCTTAGCAGATATTTACATGAGTTCATTGGAAATAAGGATCACAAAAGGTTTCCCGTGGATGTTCAAACTCTGGCAGCGATATGTGGATGATATATTTGCAATAGCTCCAAAAAGACACATCAGTGACGCATTAAAACTTCTGAACATACAGGACAAAAGTATAAATTTCACAGTGGAAGTAGAAAAAGATAATAAATTACCATTTTTAGATCTAAAATTAATCAAAAACAAGGATAGAATAAATTTCGGTATTCACAGAAAACCAACGCAGACAGACAACTACATAAAAGCTAATAGTTACAATCCAAGAAGCCACAAACAAGCAATTTTCAATAGTTTAACACATAGATTGGTGAACATCCCTCTTTCAGCAGAAGATTATAAAACAGAATATTACAAAATAATTGAAATAGCACAAAAAAAAACGGCTTTCCCAAAGAATTAGTAGATAAAAAGGTAAAACAAGCAGAAAAGAAAAAATTATTAAAAGAAACTACAACTCTCACAGCAGCAAAAACAAAAATGATATTCACAAAATTCACATATCATCCATGGGCCTTTGATAAATTTAAAAAGGTGTTCAAGGAATACAACATTGAGCTAGCAGCAGTAAACCATTACTCCATAAAAAACATACTACTTTCAAACATCAAAGATGCTATTCCACCTAACAAAAAATCTGGCATATACCAAATTGAATGCAGTGATTGTAATGAAATATACATAGGAAAAACCAAAAGGAATTTAGAAATTAGATCCAAGGAACACGTTAGAAACATTAAGAGTAAACAATTAGAAAAATCAGCGGTTGCATTTCACTTTTGGACAAAAAATCATGACATAAAGCTAGAACCGAAACTTCTTAAACACATAACCGGAAAACAAGAACTGTCCACATGGGAACAAATCTTTATTTTAAAAAATAGAAACCGAGTATTTAATTTCGACATTCCTCAGAGAGACATTTCCAGTAAGTTCATTGAACCGCCACCAGAAGAAACACCAGAAGAAGCATCACCATCTGCACCATGGAAACCCAGTTATTGTCCGGTTGATAATGGAGGAAAGTTACCTTCGAAACGCGTCCCGGAGAAATATGTTGTAAGTGTTGTTCAGTGTTATTAATTAACTCACCTTTTAAATTAAATTAATTACAACAACACTGTTTTCAAACTTCTATGAAAGAAAGATACCTATTTTGTCATTTACTAGATCATTATTAGCCTGACAACAAAGTCCTCTTAACAGTTTCACTTCATTTAACACTTTCACACCATTTCACTGTATATTCAGCACCAGCACTGGACACCAAAAAGGCACAGCTTGCGAAGTTATATACCCACAATCACAGGAATACCTATAACTCCAACTTTCCACCATACATATCCTAGAAATAAACAAAAAACAAAGCAATTAATAGCAACATTTATGTTTAACTAAAGTCTAAGTAATGAAAGAGACCTGTGTAAAGAAGGGCTAGGCCATTATCCAATTTACATTTAAAATATAGATAATTTTAGATGGATTATAATTAGGCTTAGTAGTCAAGGTACATTCAAGATGAATCAAGTTATCAGCATTTGTAGTCATGTGACAGAGTGCACAGTGTGCGGAACCAGTTCTGTCTGCTGTTCAGACAAAACGTGCACAACTTCATTCTTTTTGTAGCTCAAGTACTAAGCTTAGTTATAAACAATTTCAGCAGTTGTAAATATTATTATCTAGCAAGTAATAAATTTTCTATCCAAAGTTGCAGGTTTGCAATCTTAACACTCTCGTGGCAACTTTAGCCAATATTATTATAATATCAATATGCTCTATTTAACACATAATTCAGTTAACAGTTTGGCAAATACCACTTGAGAGTTAGATATCAAGAGTATGATTATCTTGTTTTATAGGCATTCATTAAAATATCAATCATATGTTAATATACTTGTATGTTAATGTACATATAAATTCATTTATGTAAATTTGGTTTGGTTCAGCAAATAACAGAACACTTAACTCCTGAAGGCAATGTCAATGACTGTTCATTGTTTCATATGACAATTCTGTATTTGTTGAAATAGGTTATGATGAGCACGATTTCTATTATCCACAGTTTGTTGCATGCATTTATATTTTCTGATGTGGTTATGTTATTGCGGCATTTGCTTATTAACATAATTTAAAATATGTGAAGTGGTGTTGCTTAAGAGAACTGAATATAAAGAAAAGGGTATTATATTTATTAGAAAATGTTTAATGTACAAATACTGGTATTAATTAAGCCTGGTTAACAACCACACGGTAATAGTAATCAGAATGGAAACCAGAACATATATTATCGATCAGCATATCGTTAGCAAAGTGGAGGTTCATATTCTGTATTGGAATTCATTTGTTTCTAATGGACCACTAATACACACACACACACGCACATAGGCACACACACATACACACACACTCTCTCTCTCTCTCACTCACTCTCACTCACTCACTCACTCTCACTCACTCACTCACTCACACACTGTCTCACTCTCACACTCTCTCACTCTCTCTGTCTCTCACTCTCACACTCTCTCACACTCACTCACTCACTCTCTCTCTCACACACACACGCTTCCTTAATGTAGGAAGCCACTGTCTAGGGTTGGGGAGCAGGGGGAGCTCTGGACCAGACAGACTGAAGACCTGGAAGCGGGTGGTCAGTGAAGCACCAGTTATGAGAGTGAGGAAGAGGATGATATGAAATGCAGCCGAAATCGATTAATGGAAAGGTGATAATGGAACAGTTGGTGGAATGAGTGGTGGGGGAAACCAGAGGACCCGGAGAAAACCCGCCCAGACGCCGTTTCGCCCACCAAGAGCACCAAATGAGGGTTCCTGGGAATGAACCCGGGCCGCCCTAGTGATAGGCAAACGGTCTAACCGCTCGGCTACGGCGCCATCTCCATAAAAATACATATTTTCTATAAAAGATATTATGAAAAAATTATTGTTACATTTTATTCATAAATACAAATTTTAAGTGTTTTAAGGTAGTGCATTGTTAGGGTTTATTATTATTATTATTATTATTATTATTATTATTATTATTATTATTATTATTATTATTATTATTATTATTATTATTATTATTATTATTATTATTATTATTATTCTAATAGAACAGAAGATGATGATGATGGTGTTGGATGCGAGAGCTTAATTAAAATACATAAACTTTAACATTGAAAATTGTGTAGCCAATGTGCAAGGGAAATGTAGTTCTCGCTGCATGCACCTGACGTACTCCCCTCTCGGATCATTCCATTTGTCGCCGTCTCGTGTATCTGCAGGGAGCGATTCTAAGAATGGCGTTACTTCATCCTCTAGTTGCAAACGCTTACCCAGCGTGCCACGTCACGTGACAGCCACCAGTCTGCAATGAAAGCATTACTTGCGTAAATCTCATGTTGTGCATTCATGTGACTTTCGCTATTCATTTTCTACCAACTATTCTTGTAGACTGTATTATTCTATTACTTTCTCTATTACGTATAGTAGAAGAAGTATTGTATTCCACCCAAGAATTCGACGTCGAGACCTCACCGGAAATACATGTTTTGAGGCCTCCTGAATCCCCCCCCCCCAAAAAGGCATTTTTAGAAAAAGGTCCGTCTGTGTCTGTGTGTCAGTCTGTGGACAGTATAACTCAAAAACGAAATGTCGGTTAAAAACTAAAGTAGGTATTTAAGTTTAATGTCTTTCAAGGATGCGGCACGAATATTTTGCAGAAATTTTCCCCACCCTAAACTACCCTTTACATGGAAACTTTTTCGACACTTTTGATTTTCTTGAAAATGGCTGTTACCATTTTGATTAAAAAGCCATATGCCTAAGATATTTGTTTGACAAATGAAATGTATATCTTGAATTTTATGGCTATAGCCTATGTGTTCCTGTTTACTCTGGATCACTTTTGAATAACTCGTAAACTTTAAGAGTTACAAAATCTTTACTATACAAAAAATGTAGATATCGACAAAACGCACAATTTATGTCTGAATGAATTTTTTATAGAGTGAACCATTTCGGAGATATTTCTTGTTATTTCTGTCAGTTTTGGAACACTTAAAACTTTCATCAAATGGAATATAGTTGTTTATTTTTTATATGTTGAGCGTGCAAAGAGAACTGAATCTCAAAGCTTTAAAAGATTTGGCTATCGCACAAAGTCTACAGTATTCCCATATTCCCCTTGTACCCACAAGGACATAAGCAGTAAGATAGTTCGTACAAATGTTTGTCTCAACTAACACGAAGAAGATATAGGGATAAGAGTTTGTAAGAATGGTTAGTACAAGAGTAGAGTAAATCATGTGAGTGCAATCCGATTCGTTTTTCTTTTTAATCGAAATAAGCTTTTATTGCACATTTCGTTGTAGATATAGGTTTTCCTGAGAAGTTGGGTAAATTTATGCTTCATGGACCCCAGGCTCATTTGAGCAACGTAACACCCATTTAATTTATTGCCCGAAACGAACTAAGAACATTCTGATGTGTGCACTCACATTCCTTTCTCTACTCACCTTGTATGAAATATACTTAAAACACTTATTCCTCTATCTACATCATGTTTAGATAGAATTCTAGAAATGGTCTTAATCCATAATATTGACTCATAGGTACAATGGGAATAGGAGAATACAGGAGACTAAAGTGAAAGTCAAACCTTTAGGAGCTGGTCACTATGTGATGGCTTTGAAATTCCTTTCTCTTTCTATATCCAGGAAATAAAAAAATAATAATGATTTCCCGTTTGAGAAAAGTTTAAGTATTGGAAAATACAAATAAATAAAAAGGAATATCTCGGAGGTGGTTCAATACAAAGTATATTTTAACGAGATGTATATTTTTGGGAAGTAAGATTTTCTCTTACGGTTTACCAGTTATGCAACAGTCATCTAGAGTTAACAGGACTTGAGGACATTTTCCAGAAATCCCACTTGCCATAAACATATTTTAAACATGTGGTATTTTAATAAAAAACGTTAGACACTTTTTTGAGAAACCAAAAATTTATAAAAATGTTTCATGTAAAGGATAGGTGAAGGGCTTTTCTTGAAAATCTTCGTGTCGCATTCTTGGAAGATTTTGAACTCAAATACCAATTTTCGTATTTAGCTTATCGTTTATAAGTTATGTTGTTCAGTCTCTCTCTCTCTCTCTCTCTCTCTCTCTCTCTCTCTCTCTCTCTCTCTCTCACACACACACACACACACACACACAGAGGGGACTTTTTCTATAGCTGCTTTTTTTCAGTCAGAAGGAAGCATTTTCCGTGAAATTTCAATATAGAAGTTTTGGTTGGAATGCAATGTGCTACTTATCAAGCGAGACGGCTCCATCGGTAACGTGGGAGATCCTGGGTTTGATTCCTGCGACCGATCCCTCCTGACCCGTAGGTTCTTTCGAGGGTTTTCCAGGGTCACCAGGCTAATGCTTGGAAGGGTAATTACATCCCCTATATTTCCCGTCACTTCATTTCAATCCAGTCTTTCTGGGTCGGAAGCGTTGTCATTGGGTGAGTTTGGCGCTACTGTGTGGAAGTTTAATTACCGGGATATTACCGATAAATAACACATAATGTTAGTAGCGGCCGGCCGCTGGTGACGAAGAGCGTAGGTATAACCGGCTCGGAGGGACCGACCGTGGTGTTAAAGATAAAAATGTTACTCCATGTTTATCCAATCTCGAATATTGATACAAAATATAAGACGCAGTCTTATAAAAGTATAACTTATCTATTAAAGATGAACAAATTATTGTTTACCTTATAATGAATATTGACACGCCTCACTGACTCATTAATTTAGCTTCAAAATATCCTTCGACGAATTTGCATCTATTCATTGGTTTTCGCATAAGATAATTATTAATGCAATTCAATGTCAATCGTCATATTTGCATTCTGAAATTCCTGGGTTTTGTGCATGATATAGTGCCATGAAATTCAATTTATAAATAGTTTACTATTTATGTATATGTAGACACTATTATGGTATATTATTGTATTTTAAGATAGGTAACAAAATGTTGAACTTATTTAATATTTGCCAGTTTTATAGATTATAAGCGCATTTTTTAAAATAAAATAGCGATTATGCATCCCGTTTGTCTTAGCTCCAGTACGAGTGGAGGGGAGAGCGTGTGCGTGCGCATCTTCAACTCGGATCAAAGCGCCATTTTGAATGTTCTTACAAGGTGGAAGACACCCGTAGGCATACAAAAGTTACGGATCGAGGTCCTGTTGTATGTCATTGATTTTGAAGTTAACTATTGTAATTAAGTATCAAATAGTGAATTATTTTTATCGTTAAATAGTTATTCGTAAGCCTGTAACGTTTTATACATGGAATCAAGCAGATGCTGTATCTAGTCGGCGAGTTTAAAGGTATGCATTACAAATTCTTTATTTTTCCTGTTATATAAAGTTTACCCTTGTTTCCTTTTGCATGTCATTAACGAGGAGCTTTCTTTTCAAGTGATAGTTTATAGTGAAAAAGCAGATCATTGTGATTTTTATTCTTTACAGCGATTTTCAGTTTTGCGTAATTATTAAGCAATTGAATTGCGTTGTCTTAAACAACTCTGCAGAGGCTCCTGGCGCAACTAAGCAATAAACCACACGTGTTTCTTAGAAATCTGCTAGTTTTACCATAGTGTAATGCTATTTGTTTATCTGAAACCTGTAAACTTTATCCAACATTATCAAGAGCATCGTCCTATTTCCCCAACATCTATAGGTATTACGTATTTAATAAAGTCAATGTATGTGTGCGAATATTCCTGTATTCTCGCCCAAATTTCGACACAAATTGACTCTTACTCTTCAGGATATAAGGTATGAGTTCTCGGTATGACGAAAAACCAACCCCAGTGACAGAAAAGGTGGAAAATGTCCGTGGGGCAGCACTTGTGAAGATTCTTAGGGTGATTGGGCTTGTTTATTTCCAATATTTTCGTAAATAACAAGACTGTTGCACTCTTTATTTTTTCAGGGGTGATAATCCAAAATGATTATCATCATTATTTATTGTTATTGTTATTGTTATTGTTATTGTTATTATTATTATTATTATTATTATTATTATTATTATTATTATTATTATTATTATTATTATTATTATTATTATTATTATTATTATTATTATTATTATTATTATCATCATTATTATCATCATTATTACTATTATTATCATTATTACTATTATTATTATTATCATTATTACCATTATTATGATGATTATGATTATGATTATTATTATTATTATTATTATTATTATTATTATTATTATTATTATTATTATTATTATTATTATTATTATTATTATGATTATTATTATTATTATTATTATGATCATTATTATTATTATTATTATTATTATTATTATTATTATTATTATTATTATTATTATTATTATTATTATTATTATTATTATTATTATTATTATTATGATCATCATCATCATTATTAATGGGTGTCACATAGAGCGCCAAGGGGCTGCCATGGCCCCACTTGTAAGCTAATGAACTTAATGTACAATCAATTGCTGACTATTAGACTATTATTTTAATTTTTATGGAAAGAACAATTTGATTTAGCACAAATTAATACGGTTATCCAAATCAAATACAATTTCTTTTGATTAGAAAATAATGAATTGAAAATATCTGATAGCAAACTTCTAGCTTTTCGCTCGCTCCTGGAGAAAATCTGCTGATGCCCACATTATTATTACTATCACTATAATTCAGATTCACAGGTGGTTGGTTTAATGAGTGCAGCAGGAATAAGCAACCAGTATTTGTAATTTGGCATCTCAAAGCTGTGCTATGTAATGCATTTACTTCAAATGTTTTATTTACATTATTGATAGTAAATAATACCCGCAAGAAATAATGCTGAATATATTTTTATTCCTCATGGCACCCGTTAGTGCTAATTAATTATTAAATCCCCAGAGAAAAGGAAACAAAGAAATTGATCATAATGCTAGCAAAGCATAATTTCCACAGCTTCCTCTTTTTCTCCTAAACTACAGATACATACATGGCAATTTATTATATAGGGCAGCTGCAAAGCAATATACACTTGGTGCATGCATAACACTGAAAACAATATTATGCTTATTGATATATATTGCAAGTAGATTGGGGTTGTGACAGTGTTGTGTCTTGTTTCCAGGACTGTGCCCCGTACACCTGTGGAACGTTTGAGTTATACTTGGATCACAGAAGCAGATGTGAGGAAGTTGGCAGAGTGAGGTAAACAGCAGCATTCTATTTGTCGTAATTTTCCTTCAATACTGCATAAGGTCGTATGACGGGATTAGTGCAACAGTGGTCTAACCCTCCCTGATACACAATTTGCAATATTGGCGCCATCTGTCAGGTTTTCATGTGAACTATCTTCCCACTATATGGTTTGGACCAAAAGCCTTTGGTTGATTAAATTGAAGCTTCTGTTTTCTCTGAGATCAAAATCCATGTTGTTTGGGTACAACCGTGGTCTAACCATAAAAAGCCAATGAGAAGCTAGCAAAAAAGAAATGATAAGCACATCGTGGATCTTAGCAATGTTAACCTTGAAGTAAAATATGTCAAGTCCAGACCAATAACTCCAAACAAACTTCCGGATATTAATGACCTTTTAAAATATGTCCCAACAGTTTATTATACATTCTACAATATTTTGATTGCTGAAAATGTTACTCAAAACTGTGAAAATGAGATGGACGGTGATAATAACTTTCCATATTTGGATATACCTACCTAAATATTCAGCATTATGACTCAAACACATTTAATGCCCTTTAATATGTCCTAGCTTTTAATAATAGGTTCTTTCAGCCTTTTCAAAAATTGTATGTATGATTTGCAGCACAACACAAAATCAGTTTTGTATAAAAAATATGTTAGCACTGATCAGTGCATTGTTGTTTAATAATCTGATAAAGTATCAGTGAAAAATCACTGTGATTTAAATGAGCTTTTACTTATCCTAAAAAGAACATCACGTGTGCATTAACTTTAACTCAACTTTTCTTCATATTTAAGAAGAGAATAAAGCCAGATGACTAATGTAAACTTTGGGGCCTTCAGTGGAGAACTCGTCTGTACATTGTGAACTTACTTATGAAGGAAATGCTACTAGATAAGCTCGCCCTTAGTTGTAATTTGTTAATAAATTAAAAAAACAATTAAAAGACAAAACAAAATTTTGTTTTAGGAAGATGGGTTACACCGCTGTTGCACTGACCCCCTCAACTATGTTTGTGGTCATTGCTTAGTACTGATTAAGGTGTAGCTATAGATGAAGTGTTTGCACGAGTTCCAAGTTACCAGTCATTGCTTTGTGCAATTTCAAGTATTAGAACGCACAAATGGAAAACATGTTAACATTTTAAACACATTTTTCAATTTGTCCAGGGTGCAAAATTGTTAAAAGTTGGTGGGGAAAAGCAGTTTAGTAGTGTATGTTCCACTGTTTGTGTCTAACTATATAAACTGCCTCACTGGATGATCTAGTAGTGTGGGGGGGAGGGGGATTCTGGGTATAAAATCATTGGAAAGAGGAACTCCTACACAGCCCCTTGGGAGTTTGCTCCCTGAATTTATCAATGTGCTGCACTGTTTTAAACACTTTATGTGCAATAATTTTGTATTAGAAAGCATTTGTTTTTCTACACTTTTTTTGAATTACTTTTCAATTACATGTGCTATGGGTGCATTAGAATATTTAAATAATTCTCTTGATTAAATCCTGATTCACTATGTTTTCTGCTTCTACTTTGCTTGAGCCTGTTGTTAATATGAGAGTCATTCCATGTCAAATCGCACAAAATTTGACCTTCATATCTCCGATTTCATTAATATTAAATGTACGTGTTCTGTGAATGAAAAAATGATACCCCTATTTTTTTGTTTGTCTGTAAGTTAATTATTTTGGTAAATATAAAGCATTACATTTTCGGATATTTCTCGCACACCATTCTACATAAACATAAATATCTCTGGTATTATTTTTCAGATAAATATGACCTGTAGCTCATTTTGAACATTGAAATGTGTACTTTATTTATGCGTTAAACAAAAAACAATTAGTTTGATATTTCCTATTTTTACAAGGCCATTAACATTACAAACATCATTAACAATACTTACTGTACACTAAAAATTTCCGGGAAAATTTTTGAAACGTAGCTTGATGATGTCAGGTAATCCTAGAAAAAGTTCAGAATGGAATTCTAAATACATGTAGAGAAATTAAATAACTTAGCAAGCCGTGCAGACTGGAGTAACGCTTCATCCATGACTAGAAGGTATACACACCGCGTGCAGCTGATTGCGAGTCATGCGTTGTACTTCCGTCAAGGTCAAACTCTAACATAAATACTGAAATGGGTCATTTCACGTTGAATCGAACAGTTTTGAAACTTGACATACTATTTTCTCCATTTTTTTAATCTTATCAATAGATGAGATTAACTAATCCGTATGTTTTCTTTTTGGTGTGACACGTTTATTTTGCGCTTTATTAATATTATTTTTACGGTATATTCGCATACTGTATTATATAAAAATCATTATACCGAATACTATTTGAAGTTTAGAATTTTCGTGGTTGCAGCAGTCTAAAGTAAAAAAGTTGCTGTTTTGCATGCCATTGTTTTAGGTTCACTCAAAATATAAAATAGGCCCCTTTTAGAGGGTAGTATTTTTAAAATATATTTTAATTACTAAACGCTGAATAAAATTCAGAAATCTTTTGTAAGGTCTAAACGTTTTCCGGACTTGGGGTACGGGGTTGCAAAAATTTCCCTTTCTTTGTCCAGCTGTTTGGATATTCGTATCATGTGAGTTGAGACACCAAAATGTTTTATTTTATTGTACGACCAACTGTCAAAAATCGTCAATATTTGTATTTTAAGATTTTTGTCATCCGTTTCATGGAAAGAATCTGTTAATTTTTGTATCATTTCACAATTATTTGAAGTTTCATATGAAGCAAAGTCTGTAGCATGAAATATTTTCTGCTTCATTGCCTGTGGTATTTTCTGCAACTTCTCTCTAGGGTAGCGTTTTTTGCGAGTTTTCTTTTCTCTTTTGGAAATTCTCCTATTGCAGTCAAACTGTCGTTCAGTTTATCTGTTACATCTGTTTGGACCATACTTACTGCGTCACTAGAGGATGAGAAGCTGTCACTATCATGTTCTTCTGCCAAACTTTCACTAGCACTAGGCATACATAACTCGGCAGTGGTTTGTTCCTTTGGAAGTTTTGAAATTTTCGTGCGGCAACTATCAAAATTTCAAATCGCGAGATAAGTTTAAGTCTTCTAATTTAAGTTTAATCAGCATTGCTGACGTCACTGGTCTCAGCTTTTTATTACGAACTCTGTGATTAATTTGAATGGGTTAAAACAGTAGCAGTAACTCCGTTGCACCAAATCAGCCAAGATTATACGCAAGCACAATCAACACCACAGCTCACACTATGCTAAAGGTCAACTAGCGATAAAAGTATATTATGCAAACAATAAACACCGGATGTACAATGACACCTTGCCCATGTGTTCACAGCAGTTTCTTCAGTCGATACAAGTGACTCACCACGCTCACGTCATTAGTAAAGTATTTATATCACAACTTATTCGAATCCCATTCTGAAACGAGCTTAGTTCAATGCACAATACTTCTGACTATAATTATAGTTTCTCAGTTTTTTAAAAGTAAGCGTTTAGTAAGTATAATATATTTTAAAAATACTACCCCCTAAAAGGAGCCTATTTTATATTTTGAGTGAACCTAAAACAATGGCATGCAAAACAGCAACTTTTTTACTTTAGACTGCTGCAACCACGAAAATTCTAAACTTCAAATAGTATTCGGTATAATGATTTTTATATAATACAGTATGCGAATATACCGTAAAAATAATATTAATAAAGCGCAAAATAAACGTGTCACACCAAAAAGAAAACATACGGATTAGTTAATCTCATCTATTGATAAGATTAAAAAAATGGAGAAAATAGTATGTCAAGTTTCAAAAATGTTCGATTTAACGTGAAATGACCCATTTCAGTATTTATGTTAGAGTTTGACCTTGACGGAAGTACAACGCATGACTCGCAATCAGCTGCACGCGGTGTGTATACCTTCTAGTCATGGATGAAGCGTTACTCCAGTCTGCACGGCTTGCTAAGTTATTTAATTTCTCTACATGTATTTAGAATTCCATTCTGAACTTCTTCTAGGATTACCTGACATCATCAAGCTACGTTTCAAAAATTTTCCCGGAAATTTTTAGTGTACAGTAAGTATTGTTAATGATGTTTGTAATGTTAATGGCCTTGTAAAAATAGGAAATATCAAACTAATTGTTTTTTGTTTAACGCATAAATAAAGTACACATTTCAATGTTCAAAATGAGCTACAGGTCATACTTATCTGAAAAATAATACCAGAGATATTTATGTTTATGTAGAATGGTGTGCGAGAAATATCCGAAAATGTAATGCTTTATATTTACCAAAATAATTAACTTACAGACAAACAAAAAAATAGGGGTATCATTTTTTCATTCACAGAACACGTACATTTAATATTAATGAAATCGGAGATATGAAGGTCAAATTTTGTGCGATTTGACATGGAATGACTCATGACAAGGTCGTCTTTAATAGGGAATTATACATTATGTTCCAAAAGGCTGGGCCACAGCAGGATCCTTGTGGACAGCCCTTCTGAACTTCTTTTTCCATTGTGTAATTGTTTATTGTGATTTTTGCTTTCCTGTGGTTGAAGAAATCTAATGCTAAGTTGTAGATTTTTCTCGGACATTCCCATTCTTTTAAGTTCTTGAGAATACTGGGCCACCAGGTGGCATTAAACGCACCTTTGACGTCAAGGCTTGTTAGGATTATACATTGTTTTATTTTCAATCCCTCTTCTATGAAGGTTTTGACTTCAAGTGCTGCATCAATTGCTCCCTTTTGAGCGGTAAAGCCGTACTGTCTACTATTGAGTAAGTTTTTAGACCACTGATGGTAATTTATCCTGTCGATCATTAACCTCTCAAGTAATTTGCCGCCAATATTTATCAAGCTGATTGGACGGTATTTAGATACATCCTTGCATTCTTCCTTGCCAGGTTTTGTGATTGGAAGCACAATAGACTGCTTCCATCTTTTTGGAAAACAACCTTTACTTAGGCACATGTTGTAGAAGTGTGTGAAGAATAAAGGCAGAACTTTAAATGCTCTTAGTAGAATGTCGCTGGTTATCCCGGGAGCTTTCTGAGGGTTGAACTTTTGTAAGGCGGTTTTTATTTCTTCAGTTGTGAAAGGTACACCATCGGTTGTATCTATTGGCTCTCTAATTAACCTTCTTGTTTCTTTGTGATGTGCGTTGTCACTTCGTTCACTATCTTGTGGTGTGAAGTGTTCCAGCATGTGCTCAATTGTGTTCTCCGTGTCTGTAGTGTATGTTCCATCTTCTTTTTCTAGGGTTGTTAGTTGTGTTGTGGTTTTGACTTACCCGGCAGCTATTTTGTAGACTACGTTCCAGGGATTAGTTCCATCAACTATAGTGCGAAACTTCTTCCAAGAGTTCAGTTTTGCCTCTTGCAATTTCATTTCATATTCATGTTTTCCTTCGTGATATTTGGTTTTCCTCTCTAGTCTTAGATCTTCATTTGTTGTAGTTCTTTGGTACCGTCTTCGTAGCACGTTTGTCTTTTTCCTTAGGAATATAAGTTCATCATTCCACCACGAAATCGTATTTCCTTTCAACGCATATTTTGTTGCCCTAGTCATCTTGAGACTTGTGTTGCAAGCTTCGTTCATTGATGGGGATATTAAATTTTCCACTTCATCACAATTCTCGTACGTAGTAATAATATTTTCCAGGTCACGATCCATTATTTTTGTATCTGCGGTCTTGTAATAATGAAAGGTTGTTTTGATATTTGAAACAAGAGCAATTTCAAATTTATCAAGATCGCCATTCTTTATGATATACTTTCTTGTGGTTTGGTTTTTGTTTGGAGATAATATGTGCTGCCGTGTCCTGCTCAGTTTGAAAGTTATATTTCTGTGATTTGTGTTCCACACTCCCAGTCGATAACCTGCCTTAGTAGTTTATTATTGACTAATGTTAAATCAATGTAGCTTCTGGCCCTTATCATCACAAAAGTTGACTCCGACATTTTGTTGACAATATTCAAATCGCTTAGTGTTAATAACTCTTCCAGTGCTTTGCCACGTTGATTTGTTGCTGTGTCATTCCATAGTTTGCTTCGACAATTGTTGTCAACTGCGATCAGTATACCACTTCCTTTGACGTAATTTAAAATGTTTTCTACTTGGCTGATATTTCTCTCAATGTCTTGTGTAAAATCAAAATATGAACTTACTGCATCCAATTTTGTACGTCTGTAGATAATTTCAATATTTGCAGCGATATCTTCGTTATATAGTTGTGTGATTGCTGTTGCATCTATTTGTTTATTGTTTATTAATATAGCAGCTCTTTTCTTTCCATTTCCAAAACCGTAGGTCCAAAATGACCTGGAAATTCCAGCCAGGTTATTATCAATAAGGTACGGTACTTGTATTAGAGCAATGTCTACTTTATTCTCTTCCTAATCCGTATTAAGTTACTTTTAGCCACTCATTTGTGTTGCAAATTAACTTGAATGTGTGTGTGAGTGTGTGGGTGTGAGTGTGTGTGTGTGAGTGATGGTGTGTGTGAATGTGTGAGTGAGTCTGTGTGAGTGAGTCTGTGTGTGAGTGTGAGTGAGTGTGTGTGTGTGAGTGAGTCTGTGTGTGAGTGAGTCTGTGTGTGAGTGAGTCTGTGTGTGAGTGAGTCTGTGTGTGAGTGAGTCTGTGTGTGAGTGAGTCTGTGTGTGTGTGTGAGTCTGTGTGTGTGAGTCTGTGTGTGTGTGAGTCTGTGTGTGTGAGTCTGTGTGTGTGAGTCTGTGTGTGTGTGAGTCTGTGTGTGTGAGTCTGTGTGTGTGTGAGTCTGTGTGTGTGAGTCTGCGTGTGTGAGTCTCTGTGTGTGTGAGTCTGTGTGTGTGAGAGTCTGTGTGTGTGTGAGTCTGTGTGTGAGTGAGTCTGTGTGAGTGAGTGTGTGTGTGAGTGAGTGTGTGTGTGAGTCTGTGTGTGTGAGTCTGTGTGTGAGTGAGTCTGTGTGTGAGTGTGAGTGAGTCTGTGTGTGAGTGAGTGTGTGAGTGTGTGTGTGAGTCTGTGTGTGTGAGTCTGTGTGTGAGTCTGTGTGTGTGAGTCTGTGTGTGAGTGAGTCTGTGTGTGAGTGTGAGTGAGTCTGTGTGTGAGTGTGAGTGAGTCTGTGTGTGAGTGTGAGTGAGTCTGTGTGTGAGTGTGAGTGAGTCTGTGTGTGAGTGTGAGTGAGTGTGTGTGTGTGAGTCTGTGTGTGTGAGTCTGTGTGTGTGAGTCTGTGTGAGTGAGTCTGTGTGTGTGAGTCTGTGTGTGTGAGTCTGTGTGTGTGAGTCTGTGTGTGCGAGTCTGTGTGTGCGAGTCTGTGTGAGCGAGTCTGTGTGAGCGAGTCTGTGTGAGCGAGTCTGTGTGAGCGAGTCTGTGTGTGCGAGTCTGTGTGTGCGAGTCTCTGTGTGCGAGTCTGTGTGTGTGAGTCTGTGTGTGCGAGTCTGTGTGTGAGAGTCTGTGTGTGTGAGTCTGTGTGTGAGAGTCTGTGTGAGTGAGTCTGTGTGAGTGAGTCTGTGTGTGTGAGTCTGTGAGTGAGTGTGTGTGTGAGTCTGTGTGTGAGTCTGTGTGTGTGAGTTTGTGTGTGTGAGTCTGTGTGAGTGAGTCTGTGTGTGAGTCTGTGTGAGTGTGTGTGTGAGTTACTCTGTGTGAGTGTGTGTGAGTGTGTGTGTGCGTGAGTTTCTCTGTGTGAGTGTGTGTGCGCGTGAGTTTCTCTGTGTGAGTGAGTTTCTCTATGTGAGTGTGTGTGTGAGTGAGTGAGTTTCTCTGTGTGAGTGTGTGTGTGTGCGTGAGTTTCTCTGTGTGAGTGTGTGAGTGAGTTTCTCTGTGTGAGTGTGTGTGTGAGTTTCTCTGTGTGAGTGTGTGTGAGTGAGTTTCTCTGTGTGAGTGTGTGTGTGTGAGTTTCTCTGTGTGAGTGAGTTTCTCTGTGTGAGTGTGTGAGTGAGTTTCTCTGTGTGAGTGTGTGTGAGTGAGTGGGTGTGTGAGTGTGTGTGAGTGAGTGAGTTTCTCTGTGTGAGTGTGTGAGTGAATTTCTCTGTGTGAGTGTGTGGGTGAGTGAGTTTCTCTGTGTGTGAGTGAGTTTCTCTGTGTGAGTGTGTGTGAGTGACTTTCAATGTGTGAGTTTCTCTGTGTGAGTGTGAGTGAGTGAGTTTCTCTGTGTGAGTGTGTGTGAGTGAGTGAGCTTCTCTGTGTGAGTGAGTGAGTTTCTCTGTGTGAGTGTGAGTGAGTGAGTTTCTCTGTGTGAGTGTGTGAGTTTCTCTGTGTGTTTGTGAGTGAGTGAGTTTCTCTGTTTGAGTGTGTGAGTGAGTTTCTCTGTGTGAGTGTGTGTGATTGTGTGTGAGTGAGTTTCTCTGTGTGAGTGTGTGAGTTTCTCTGTGTGAGTGTGTGAGTGTGCGTGAGTTTCTCTGTGTGAGTGTGTGTCGGTGAGTGAGTTGCTCTGTGTGAGTGTGTGTGAGTGTGTGGGTGAGTGAGTTTCTCTGTGTGGGTGGGTGAGTTTCTCTGTGTGAGTGTGTGAGAGTGAGTGAGTTTCTCTGTGTGAGTGTGTGTGCGTGAGTGAGTTTCTCTGTGTGAGTGTGTGTGATTGTGTGAGTGAGTTTCTCTGTGTGAGTGTGTGTGTGCGTGAGTTTCTCTGTGTGAGTGTGAGTGAGTTTCTCTGTGTGAGTGTGTGTGAGTTTCTCTGTGTGAGTGTGAGTGAATTTCTCTGTGTGAGTGTGTGTGAGTTTCTCTGTGTGAGTGTGTGAGTTTCTCTGTGTGAGTGTGTGCGTGAGTTTCTCTGTGGGAGTGTGTGCGTGAGTTTCTCTATGTGAGTGTGTGAGTGAGTTTCTCTGTGTGAGTGTGTGTGAGTTTCTCTGTGTGAGTGTGAGTGAGTTTCTCTGTGTGAGTGTGAGTGAGTTTCTCTGTGTGAGTGTGTGTGAGTTTCTCTGTGTGAGTGTGTGTGAGTTTCTCTGTGTGAATGTGTGTGAGTTTCTCTGTGTGAGTGTGTGAGTGTGTCAGTCAGTTTCTCTATGTGAGTGTGTGAGTGAGTGAGTTTCTCTGTGTGAGTGTGTGTTAGTGAGTTTCTCTGTGTGAGTGTGTGTGAGTGAGTGAGTTTCTCTGTGTGAGTGTGTGTGAGTGAGTGAGTTACTCTGTGTGTGAGTGAGTTACTCTGTGTGTGTGTGTGAGTTACTCTGTGTGAGTGTGTGTGAGTGAGTGAGTTTCTCTGTGTGAGTGAGTGAGTTTCTCTGTGTGAGTGAGTGAGTTTCTCTGTGTGAGTGAGTGAGTTTCTCTGTGTGAGTGAGTGAGTTTCTCTGTGTGAGTGTGTGTGAGTGAGTGAGTTACTCTGTGTAAGTTTCTCTGTGTGAGTGAGTTTCTCTGTGTGAGTGTGTGTGTGAGTTTCTCTGTGTGAGTGAGTTACTCTGTGTGAGTGTGTGTGAATGAGTGAGTTTCTCTGTGTTAGTGTGTGTGAGTGAGTTTCTCTGTGTGAGTGTGTGAGTGAGTTTCTCTGTGTGAGTGTGTGGGTGAGTGAGTTTCTCTGTGTGAGTGTGTGTGAGTGAGTTTCTCTGTGTGAGCGTGTGTGGGTGAGTGAGTTTCTCTGTGAGTGTGTGTGATTGTGTGTGAGTGAGTGAGTTTCTCTGTGTGAGTGTGTGTGTGCGTGAGTTTCTCTGTGTGAGTGTGTGAGTGAGTTTCTCTGTCTGAGTGTGTGTGAGTTTCTCTGTGTGAGTGTGTGTGAGTTTCTCTGTGTGAGTGTGTGAGTGAGTTTCTCTGTGTGAGTGTGTGAGTTTCTCTGTGTGAGTGTGTGTGAGTGAGTTTCTCTGTGTGAGTGTGTGTGTGAGTTTCTCTGTGTGAGTGTGTGTGAGTGAGTTTCTCTGTGTGAGTGTGTGTGAGTGAGTTTCTCTGTGTGAGTGTGTGAGTGACTTTCTCTGTGTGAGTGTGTGAGTGAGTGAGTTTCTCTGTGTGAGTGTGTGTGAGTGAGTTTCTCTGTGTGAGTGTGTGTGAGTTTCTCTGTGTGAGTGAGTTTTTCTGTGTGAGTGTGTGTGAGTGAGTGAGTTAATCTGTGTGAGTGTGTGTGAGTGAGTGAGTTTCTCTGTGTGAGTGTGAGTGAGTGAGTTTCTCTGTGAGTGTGTGAGTGAGTTTCTCTGTGTGAGTGTGAGTGAGTTTCTCTGTGTGAGTGTGAGTGAGTTTCTCTGTGTGAGTGTGAGTGAGTGAGTTTCTCTGTGTGAGTGTGTGTTAGTGTGAGTGAGTGAGTTTCTCTGTGTGAGTGTGTGTGTGCGTGAGTTTCTCTGTGAGTGTGAGTGAGTGTCTCTGTGTGAGTGTGTGTGAGTGTGAGTGAGTGAGTTTCTCTGTGTGAGTGAGTTTCTCTGTGTGAGTGTGAGTGAGGGAGTTTCTCTGTGTGAGTGTGAGTGAGTGAGTTTCTCTGTGTGAGTGAGTTTCTCTGTGTGAGTGTGAGTGAGTTTCTCTGTGAGTGTGAGTGAGTGAATTTCTCTGTGTGAGTGAGTGAGTTTCTCTGTGTGTGTGAGTGAGTGAGTTTCTCTGTGTGTGAGTGTGTGTGTGATTTTCTCTGTGTGTGTGAGTGAGTTTCTCTGTGTGAGTGTGAGTTTCTCTGTGAGTGTGTGAATGAGTTTCTCTGTGAGTGTGTGAATGAGTTTCTCTGTGTGAGTTTCTCTGTGTGAGTGTGTGTGTGCGTGAGTTTCTCTGTGTGAGTGTGAGTGAGTTTATCTGTGTGAGTGAGTGAGTTTCTCTGTGTGAGTGTGTGAGTGAGTGAGTTTCTCTGTGTGAGTGTGTGTGAGTGAGTGAGTTTCTCTGTGTGAGTTTCTCTGTGTGAGTGAGTTTCTCTGTGTGAGTGTGTGTGATGAGTTTCTCTGTGTGAGTGTGTGAGTGAGTGAGTTTCTCTGTGTGAGTGTGTGTGAGTGAGTTTCTCTGTGTGAGTGTGTGTGAGTGAGTTTCTCTGTGTGAGTGTGTGTGAGTGAGTGAGTTACTCTGTGTGAGTGTGTGTGAATGAGTGAGTTTCTCTGTGTTAGTGTGTGTGTGAGTGAGTTTCTCTGTGTGAGTGTGTGTGAGTGAGTTTCTCTGTGCGAGTGTGTGGGTGTGTGAGTTTCTCTGTGTGAGTGAGTGAGTTTCTCTGTGTGAGTGTGTGTGAGTGAGTGAGTTTCTCTGTGTGAGTGTGTGTGGGTGAGTGAGTTTCTCTGTGTGAGTGTGTGTGATTGTGTGTGAGTGAGTGAGTTTCTCTGTGTGAGTGAGTGAGTTTCTCTGTGTGAGTGTGTGAGTGAGTGGGTGTGTGTGTTAGTGAGTGTGAGTGTTTGTGAGTGAGTGTGTGTGAGTGTGTGAGTGAGTGTGTGAGTGAGTGTGAGTGTGTGTGAGTGAGTGGGTGTGTGTGAGTGAGTGAGTGTGTGTGTGAGTGAGTTTCTCTGTGTGAGTGAGTGGGTGTGTGTGTGAGTGTGTGTGTGTAAGTGAGTTTCTCTTTGTGAGTATGTGAGTGAGTGAGTTTCTCTGTGTGAGTGTGTGTGAGTGAGTTTCTCTGTGTGAGTGGGTGTGTGAGTGGGTGTGTGAGTGTGTGTGAGTGAGTTTCTTTGTGTGAGTGTGTGTGAGTGAGTTTCTCTGTGTGAGTGTGTGTGAGTGAGTGGGTGTGTGAGTGTGTGTGAGTGAGTGAGTTTCTCTGTGTGAGTGTGTGTGTGTGAGTTTCTCTGTGTGAGTTTGTGTGAGTGGGTGTGAGTGAGTGAGTTTCTCTGTGTGAGTGTGTGTGAGTGAGTTTCTCTGTGTGAGTGTGTGTGTGAGTGTGTGTGTGAGTGAGTGGGTGTGTGAGTGAGTGAGTTTCTCTGTGTGAGTGTGTAGCTACCGGTAGCTCTTACGACTGTATTTTTCATACCTGCCCACCTGCCAGCCTCAGCGGATCATATGCCCTAACGCCATAATGCTACACTGGCACGTCAAGTTTAACACGTGAGCTTCCTTACTTGCCATTAGGTTTTAAGATTGCTGCATATTAAAGCTCACGCAAATTAACCTTTGCTTTAATAAATGCGGTACACTTAAAAACTGCAATCACAGCTATGGAAGCTCGCATATTAAACTTTGGGCATCATCGGAAGCAATATGGCATTAGGACATATGATCAGCTAAGACTGACAAGTAAGCAGGTATAAAAAACAGTTTATATGTTATAACTTCCTTTTTATTAAAATTGTCCAGTAGTCTGTACATCAATAGCTTTTATGAAATATTAATGAGTTCTGTAATGGTTGCCAGTTCAAATGACTCGTTTTCTTAATAGTAACAACAAAATGTGTCTTTTTCAATTCTGACGTTGCCACTAATTACTCTGCATGGCATAAAGTAAAATATTTTATACTTTAATGAGCTGCCACAAATTTTTTGTGTGAACTTGTAACCAAACATTACGATGTGGTACTTGGCAGGGAAATGGGAACAATTACACATGTTTGACACTTTTATTTATTCCTTCTAGCATAACACAATTTGACATATTTGCGTAACAAGCACAAATAACCTCATAAAGAGGTTTCTGCATACATTATATACAACACTGTATTGCTCCATATGCAAACACCTATTTTGTCATCACTAGATCATTATTAGCCTGACAACAAAGTCGTCTTAACAGTTTCACTTCATTTCACACCATTTCACTCTATGTTCAGCACCAGCACTGGACACCAAAAAGGCACAGCTTGCGAAGTTATACACCCACAATCACAGGAATGCCTTTAACTCCAACTTTCCACCACACATATCCTAGAAATAAACAAAAAACAATGCAATGAATAGCAACATTTATGTATAACTAAAGTCTTAAGTAATGAAAGTGACCTGTGTAAAGAAGGGCTAGGCCATTATCCAATTTACATTTAAAATAGAGATAATTTTAGATGGATTATAATTAGGCTTAGTAGTCAAGCTACATTCAAGATGAATCAAGTTATCGGCATTTGTAGTCATGTTACAGAGTGCACAGTGAGCGGAACCAGTTCTATCTGCTGTTCAGACAAAACGTGCACAACTTCATTCTTTTTGTAGCTCAAGTACTAAGCTTAGTTATAAACAATTTCAGCAGTTGTAAATATGATTATCTAGCATGTAATAAATTTTCTATCCAAAGTCGCAGGTTTGCAATCTTAACACTCACTTAACTACACAGACCGACATACACACAGACAGACCGACACACAGACAGACACAAACACGGAAAAACAGACACACACAGACAGACACACACTCAGAGACAGACACACTCAGAGACAGACACACACAGTCAGACAGACACAGACAGACAGAGACACACACAGTCAGAGAGAGACACACACACAGGCAGACGGAAACACACAGACACTCAGACAGACACACACAGCAGACATACAGACACACAGACAAAAGACACACAGAAAGACAGACATACAGACACACACAGACAACACAAAAACAGACAGACACGCACAGAAAGACAAACACAGACAGACATACACACAGTCAGACAGACACAGACACACAGACAGAGACACACATAGTCAGAGAGACAGACACACACATATACACAGATAACACACACAGACACTCAGACAGATACACACAGCAGACATACAGACACACAGACAGATAGACACAGACGCACACAAAGACAGACACACACAGATTGACACACACACACACACACAGAAAGGTAGAGACACACAGACAGACGGACACACACAGGTACATGGACAGACACAGACACAGAAAGACAGACACACAGGTAGAAACAGACAATCAGACCCACTAACACACACACTGACACAGAGACAAACAGCCACAGACACACAGGCAGATACAGACAGACGCACACACAGAAAGACAGACACACAGACAGACCGGCAGTCACACACAGACAGACAGTCACACATACAGACACACATACTGACAGACAGACTAACAAACAGACACAAAGACACACACAGAGACATACAGACACAGACAGACAGACACAGACAGATACAGACTGCCAGACAGACACACACATACAGACACACAGACAGAAAGGCACAGACAGACAGACACAGACACACGTAACTACACAGACCGACGTACACACAGACAGACACAGAAACACAGACAGTGACAGACAGAGAGACACACACATAGACAGACACACACATACACACAGACACACACAGTCAGACCGACACACAGACAGTCACAAACACGGAAAAACAGACACACACAGACAGACGCACACATAGACACTCAGAGACAGACACACACACAGTCAGACAGACACAGACAGACACAGACAGACAGACACACACATAAAGAATACAGACACACACAGACCGACACAGCGACAGGCACACACAGACAGAAATACAGACACACAGACACACACAGAAACACAGACAGACGGACAGACACACCCACTCACAGACAGACAGACATAGACTGACACACACAGAGAGACCGACAAACAGAGAGACACACACAGACACATAACCACACAGACCGACATACACACAGACACAGAAACACACAGAGCGACAGACAGACAAACGCACACACACTGACAGACACACAGACAGACACAAACACAGACAGACATACGCACACACAGACGCAGAAAGAGACAGACACACACAGTCAGACAGACACATGTACACAGACAGCCACACATACAGACACAAGGACACACAGTCCGACAGACACATACAGACAGACGCACACACAGACAAACACACAGACAGACAGAGGCACACACAGACAGGCAGAGACACACAGAGAGACAGACACACACAGACAGGCAGACACACACAGACAGACAGACCAACACAGACAGACACACAGACAGACGGACAGACACACAGACAGACACACACACACAGACACACACAGAGGCATACAGACACAGACAGATAAACAGACAGACACAGACATATAGACAGACACACACATACAGACAGACACACAGAGAGACAGGCAGTTACAGACAGACGCACACACAGACAGACACACACAGTCACACAGACAGACACAGAAAGACAAACACAGACACACACAGATACACAGACAGATACACACAAACACAGACAGACGGATACACACAGACAGACGGATACACACAGACAGACAGACAGGCAGACACAAATGGACAGACAGGCAGACACTCAGACAGACGTACACACAGACACACACGCTGATACACAAACAGAGACAGACATATACACAGCCAGACACATAGACAGCCAGACACAGACAGACGCAGACAGACACATAACCACACAGACAGACACACACAGACATACACAAAGACAAACAGAGGCACAGACAGACACACAAACACACACATACCGACAGACAGAGACATACACACAGACAGACACACACGGACAGACACACACACACTGACAGGCACACACACAGACAGACAGACACACCCACACTCAGGGAGACACACATACAGACAGCCAGACTTGTTTTGTAACAAGTCAACTACAAATGTCTCAATGTAAATCCCAATTTGTAACTTGCATGTTATATGATCAACCATTTTATATTATGTCTTGAAAACATGTAATGTTACAGCTGTAATGGGGCATGTTGTTAATTATCAATAAAAAAAAATACAGACAGCCACACAGACAGGCACACACTGTCAGAGAGACAAACGGAAACACACACATACAGAGACAGACAGACAGACATACAGACACACAGACATACAAATACACAAGGACACACATAGAGAACACACACAGTCAGACACGCACAGAAAGACAAACACAGACAGACAAAGACACAAACAGGCAGACACAGACACACACATGGAGACACACAGACAAACATAGACCGACACAAACACAGACAGACACACATAGACACAAACACAGACTCAGACACAGAGACAGACAGACAGACAGACACACACAATAACAGACACACACAGACAGAACAACAGACACAAACACACAAAGAAACACAGATGGAGAGGCAGATTTCCACACAGACAGCCAACGACAGACACACACAGACAGACTGACCAACACACACAGACAGACACACAGAGACAGACAGACACACAGACATACATACACATACACACAGAGACAGACAGACACATAGACAAACAGACACACACAGACCGACAGACACACACAGTCACACAGACAGACACACACTGACAGACACACAGAAAGACAGGCAGACACACACAGACAGACGCACACACAGACACACACAGTCACACAGACAGACACAGATACACAGAAAGACACACATACAGACAGACACACAAGTCAGAGAGACACACCACATATACACAGTACACAGACAGACACACACAGACAGAGGGAAACACACACAGACACTGCGACAGAGACACATACAGTCACACACAGACAACACACAGACAGACACGCACACAAAGACAAACACAGACAGAGACAAACAGACACACACATACAGACATAAACAGACACACACAGACAGACAGATAGACACAGACAGACATACACACAGACAGTAACACACAGACACTCAGACAGACACACACAGACAACCAGACAAACACGCACAGAAAGACAAACACAGAGACACAAACAGACAGACACAGACAGACATAAACAGACACACACAGACATACAGAGACAGACACACACAGACAGACACACACAGATACACAGCCCGACACACACAGACAGCCAGACAGACACAGACACACAGACAGAAGCACAAATGGACACAGACAGAAACAAACACAGACAGACTAGAACACAGAGAGAGACATACACAGAGTTAGACAAACACACAGACAGATAGACAGACATACACAGACAGATAGACAGACACAGACACACAAAAACACACAGACAGACGGACAGACACACACACTGACACACAGACAGACACAAACACAGACAGACATAGACACAGACACACACAGAGAGAGTCAGACATAAACAGACACAGACACACACAGACAGAAACACAACCACACGGAGAGACCCAAACACAGACACACAAAAACAGAGACAGACACACACAAAAACACACTGACCGATTGAGAGCTACACCCATACAGACACACAGACAGACGGACCGAAAGACACACACAGACACTCACACAGACAGACACACATACAGAGAGTTACTCAGACACACAGAGACAGACAGATACGCACAGACACACAGAGAGACAGAACAAGAAACACACAGACAAACAGACCAAGAAACACACAGACACACGGACAGACATATAGACACTAAGAGACACACACAGACAGACACACACAGAGACACAGAGACAGGCAGACACACAGACAGACATACAGACAGACACATACATACACTCAGACACACAGACAGACACATACACACACTCAGACACTGACAGACAGACAAACACACACGGGTAGACAGACACATACACACAGCGACAGACAGACAGACACAAAGACCGACAGACAGACACAAGGACCGACAAACACACACTCAGGCATACAGACAGACCGACACACACAGGCACACAGACGCACACACAGACACCCACAGAAACAGAGACACACACAGTCAGACACACAGACAGACAGAGACACGCACAGTCAGAGAGACAGACACACATATACACAGACACTCAGACACAACAGCAGACATACAGACAGACACACACAGACGCACAGAAAGACAGACACAGACACACACAGACACACAGATTGACATACACACAGACAGGCAGAGGCACACAGACAGACGGACACACACAGACAGACACAGAAAGACCGACACACACAGACAGAAACAGACACACACACACTTAGAGACACACACAGACACACAGACAGACCAACACAGATAGACCGACAGACACACTCAGACACAAATGACAGACACACACACTGACACGTAGACAAACAGACAGATACACAGACACACGCCCACACAGACACATAGACAGACACACACACAGACAGACCGGCAGAGACACACACACAGACAGACAGTCACACACAGACAGACCAACACACGCTGAGACACACTGACAGACAGACAGACAAACACAGAAAACACACACAGACAGGCAGACAGGCAGAGACACACAGACAGGCAGACAGGCAGAGACACACACAGACAGGCAGACAGGCAGAGACACACACAGACAGGCCAACACACAGACAGACCAACACACAGGCACAAAGACAGACGGACAGACACACACACACACTGATACATAGACAAACAGACAGACTCACGCAAAGACAGACATACACACAGACACACAGGGACATACAGACAGACAGACAGAGACAAACACAGACAGATAGACAGATAGACAGACACAGACAGCCAGACAGTCACACACATACAGACACACAAAGACAGACAGACACACACAGACACATACACACATAACTGCACAGTCCGACATACACAGAGACATACAGATACAGAAAAACACACAGAGTGACAGATAGACAAACACAGACAGACCGACACACCCACAGAAAGACGCACACAGTCAGACACAGACACACAGACAGACAGAGACACACGGTCAGAGAGACAGACACACACAGGCAGACAGAAAAACACACATAAGACACACACAGCAGACATAAGACACACAGACAGACACACACAGACACAGAAGGACAGACAGAGACACACAGATTGACACACACAAAGACAGACAGCCAGAGACACACAGACACAGAGACACATACCGACAGACACAGAAAGATAGACACAGACAGACAGAAACAGACACGCACAGACCCACAGACAGACTCACAGAAACACACACAGACAGACAGAGACACACGCTAACAGAGACAGACACACACAGACAGATACACAGACATACAGGCAGATACACAGACAGCCGGACAGACACACAGACAGACAGACCAACACACAGACACAAAGACAGACTACAGACAGACACACACAAAGACAGACATACAAACAAACACTCACAGAGACAGACACAGGCAGTCAGACACAGACAGCGACACACACACAGACAGACAGACACACACAGACAGACAGGCGCATACACAGAAAGACAGACACATAGACACACACAGAAAGGCAGAGACAGACAGGCAGACACACACACAGACAGATACACAAACAGACAGACACATACACAGACAGACAGACCGACCAACACACAGACACCCACAGAGAAACACATAACACACACTGACACACAGACAGACATACACACAGACACACACTGAGACACAGACACAGACAGATAAAAAGACAGACACACACATACAGACACACAGAGACACACAGACACAGAGAGACAGTCAGTTACAGACAGACGCACACACAGAAAGAGACGTACACAGACAGACTGACACACACAGACACATGGACAGACACAGGCAGACAGATCGACCAAGACAAACAGAAAGACACACACAGATACACAGACACGCACAGACGGATACACACACAGACAGAACACAGACAGATCAACACACACAGACACACAGCCAGCCACAGACAGACAGGCAGACACACAGACACACACAGACCGACACAAACACACAGACAGACACACACTGAGACAGAGACAGACAGGCACAGACACACAGACAGACAGACAGACGCAGACAGACTGACACATACAGACACACACAAACAGGCAGACACACAGAAGATACATACACACAGACACACATACAGAGAGACATACAGAAAGACACACACACAGAGACACACACAGACAGACACACGATGAGACAGACACACACTGACACCCAGACAGAGAGACAGACATACACACAGACAGACATACACACAGACAGACACACACACTGACAGACGGACACACGCACATACACAGACAGACGCACACACGCAGATCCATAGACAGACACACATACAGACCGACAGGCAGACACACACAGACAGACACAGACAAACACACACACAGACAGCAGAAACAGGCACCCAGACAGCAGAGACAGACACACACAAACACACACACAGACAGCAGAAACAGGCACCCAGACAGCAGAGACAGACACACAGACAGACACACACAAACAGACCGACAGACAGATACACACAGACAGACCAAGACACACACAGACAGAAGGACACAGACACACATACACACAGACGACATACAGACATGCAGACAGACACACACAGACCGATATAGAGACAGACAGAAAGAGAGACACAGACAGACACACACAGATACATGGACACAGACAGACAGTCACAGACAGACACAGGAAGACAGACAGAAACAGACACACACAAGGACCCACAGACAGAGACAGACAGACAGAGCAAAACACACAGATAGACAGACAGACGGACAGACACACTCAGAAACAGACAGACACACAGACAGACTACAGACAGACACACACAAAGACAGACATACACTAGAGACATACAGATACAGAGACAGACACAGACAGCCAGACATACACAGACAGACACATACAGAAAGCAGAAACAGACAGACAAACACAGACAGACGTACACACAGAAAGGCAGACACACAGACAGACATACACAGACAGACACATGGACAGAGACACAGACAGACAGACACAGACAGACACACACAGACTGACCAACTCACACACAGACGGACAGACACACTCAGACACACAGACATACGGACAGAAACACACAGACACTTACACACTGACAGACAGACCCACAGACGGACACACACAAAGACAGACATACACACAGACATACAGAGACAGACACAGCAGATAGATAGACACAGACAGACACACACAGAGAAACCGACAGACACAGACAGGCAGTTACAGACAGACACACATATACAGATACACAGACAGACGCACACACAGACAGACACATAGACAGACAGGCAGAGACAGACAGACGGACAGACACACACGGACAGACACTGACACACACATACAGACACACAGACACAGAAAGATAGACACACACAGAAACACAGACAGACACACAGACAGAGACACAGACAGACAAACACACACAGACACACACACTGATACACAGATACAAACACAGACATACACACAGACACACACATAGGCAGCCAGACACAGACACACACAGGCAGACCCAAAGACAAACAGAGGCACAGACAGACACACAAACCGAGAGACAGACATATACACAGGTAGAGACACACACAGACATACATACATACACACTGACAGGCACAGACAGACAGTTGCACACACAGACAGACATACACAGTCAGACAGTCACAGACACATACACAGACAGACACACAGTCAGAGAGACAGACAGAAACACACACATATACACAGACAGACAGAAACACACAGACACACACAGACATACAGATTCACAAGGACACGCATAGCCAACACACACAGTCAGACACGCACAGAAAGACAAACACAGACAGACACACAGAATGAGAGACAGACACACACAGAATAACACAATGGTGAGGCAGACTGCCACACAGACAGACAACGACAGACACACACAGACAGGCCAACACACAGACACACAGACAGGCGGTCAGACACACTCAGACACAGAGACAGACACAAAAAGACAGACTCTCCCACAGATAGACTCACACAGACAGACATACATACACATACACACAAAGACAGACAGCCAGACACAGACAGACACAGACACACATAACCACACATCAAACAGACACACCAACACACACAGACCGACAGACACAAACAGTCACACAGACAGAAACACACACACACTCGTCACACACAGACAAACGCACAGACAGACACATACAGGCATACAGGCGGACACTGACACACAGACAGACACTAATACTGACAGACACACACAGACAGACACACACATATGCACAGACAGACACGCACAGATAACACACACAGACAGACACACACACAAAGACAAACACAGAGACACAAACAGACAGACACAGACAGGCACATACAGACAGAAATAAACAGACACACAGAGACAGACACACACAGAGAGATACACACAGACACTCAGACAGATACACACAGACATACATGCAAACACACAGACAGACACGCACAGAAAGACAAACAAAGACACACACATACAGACACATACAGACAGAGAGACACAGACATACACAGGCAAACAGACACACAGATACACAGACCGGTACAGACGGACACACACACACAGCCAGACAGGCAGAAAGAAACACACATGGACACAGACAGACACAAACACAGACAGATAGACAGACACACACAAACACAGACAGATACACACAGACCGACCGACAGACTCGGTCGGTCGGTCGGACACGCATAAACAGACACACACAGAGACACAGACAGAGAGTCAGACATAAACAGACACAGACAGACAGAAACACATAACCACACAGAGAGACACACACAGACACACAAAAACAGAGAGACACACGCACAAACCGATTGAGACACACACAGACACAGAAAGTTAGACAGACACAGACAGACACAGTCACACAGACAGACACAGTCACACAGACACAAATACAGACAGATACACAGGCATACAGACAGACAGACACAGTCACACAGACAGACACAAATACAGACAGATACACAGACAGACACACACAGACAGACACACACAGACAGACACACACAGACAGACACACACAGACAGACACACACAGAGGCAACACACACAGACAGACACGCAAAGACACAGACAGACACAGACAGACAGAACAAGAAACACACAGACACTCAGGCTAAGAAACACAATGACACAGACACACAGAGAGACAGAGACACAAACACAGACAGACAGACACAGAAATCGACAGACAGACAGACGCACACACAGAGACAGATACACAGAGTCAGACAGACACACAGACAGACAGAGACACACACAATCAGAGAGACAGACACACATATATACACAGACACACACAGGCAGACAGAAGCACACACAGACAGACACACACAGCAGCCATACAGCCACAGACATACAGACAGACACACACAGACCGATACACAGACAGACACACAGAAAGACACACAGACAGACACACAGATTGACAAACACAGATACATGGACAGACACAGGCAGACAGAAACAGATACACGCAGGTACACACAAGGACCCACAGACAGACCGACAGAGACAAAGACAGACACACATAGACAGACACATAGACAGACAGGCAGACAAACAGACAGACGGACAGATACACTCAGATACACAGACAGACACACAGAAAGACAGAGATACACACAGACACACATAGAGACATACAGACACAGAGACAGACACAGACAGCCAGACACACACATACAGACACACAGAGAGACAGACACATGCAGAAAGCAGATACAGAGTGACGCACACACAGAAAGACAGATACATAGACAGACAGACGCACACACAGAAAGACAGACACACAGACACATAGACAGACAGGCAGAGACACAGACAGACACACAGACAGACGGACAGACAGACACACTCAGACATACAGACACACACAGATAGACCCACAGACAGACACACACAAAGACAGACATACACACAGAGATACAGAGACAGACAGCCAGACCCAGACAGACTCACACAAACAGACACACAGACAAACGGATAGACAGAACCAAACAGACAGGCAGTTACAGACAGACGCACACAGACAGACGCACACACAGAAAGACAGACACACAGCCAGACAGGCGGAGACAGACAGACACACAGATAGACACACACACAGACGCACACTGATACACAGACAGACAAACACACACAGACAGACTAACAGACGGACAGACAGACATACACACAGACACACACATAGACAGCCAGACACAGACAGACACATATAACCACCCAGACACGCACGGACAGACACAAAGACAAACAGAGGCACAGACAGACGCACAAACACACACACACACCGACAGACACACACACTGAGAGACAGATGCACAGACAGACACACAGTCAGACAGACACATACAGTCAGAGAGACAGACAGAAACACACACATATACATAGACAGACACACACAGACACTTAGACAGACACACACAGACATACATATACACAAGGACCCACATCGACAACACACACAGTCAGACACGCACAGAAAGACAAACACAGACAAAGACACAAACAGGCAGACACATACATACAGACAGACATAACAAGGCAGACACAGACACACATAGACAGACAGACACACACAGAGACAGATACACATACAGTCAGACAGACACAGACACACACAATCAGAGAGACAGAGACACACACAATCAGAGAGACAGACACACATATATACACAGACACACACAGGCATACAGAAGCACACACACACAGCAGCCATACATACAGACACACACAGACCGATACACAGACACACAGAAGGACACACACAGACAGACATACAGATTGACAAACACAAACAGACACACACAGGCAAACAGAAACAGACACACGCAGGTACACACAAGGACCCACAGACAGACAGACAGAGACAAAGACAGACACACACAGACAGACACACCAACACATAGACAGACAGACAGATACACTCAATACAGACAGACACACATAGAGACATACAGACACAGAGACAGACACAGACAGCCAGACACACACATACAGACACACAGAGAGACAGACACATACAGACAGACGCACACACAGGCAGACACAGACGGACAGACACACTCAGACACACGGACATACAGACCCACAGACAGACACACACAAGGACAGACATACACATTGAGATACAGAGACAGACAGACCCAGACAGACTCACACATACAGACACACAGACAGACAGACACACAGACAAACGGACAGACATAACCAAACAGACAGGCAGTTACAGACAGACGCACACACAGACAGACACACACACAGACAGACGCACACACAGACAGACAGACACAGACAAACAGACAGACACACACAGACGCACGCAGATACACAGACCGACAAACACAGACAGACCAACAGATACAGACAGACACACACAGACTAACAGACGGACAGATAGACATACACACAGACACACACATAGACAACCAGACACAGACAGACACCTATAACTACCCAGACACGCACGAACAGACACAAAGACAGAGGCACAGACAGACGCACAAACACACACAGACCGACAGACAGACACACACAGAGACAGACACACACAGAGACAGACACACACAGACATACACACACTGACAGACAGATGCACAGACAGACACACACATTCAGACAGACACATATACAGACACACAGTCACACAGACAGACACACACAGTCAGAGAGACAGACAGAAACACACACATATACACACAGACAGAAACACACAGACATACAGATACACAAGGACACACATCGACAACACACAGTCAGACACGCACAGAAAGACAAACACAGACAGACAAAGACACAAACAGGCAGACACAGACAGACGCACATAGACAGACAAAAACACAGACAGACACACATAGACAGACACAAACACAGACAGACTCAGACACAGAGACAGACAGATAGACACAAACAGACAGACACACAATAACAGACAGACACAGAAACACACACAGACACACACAGACAGACAACAACAGACACACAGGCCAACACACACAGACGGACAGACACACTCTGACACACACACTGTTACACAGACAGACAGACACAGACAGCCAGACACACATAACCACACAGACACACACACAGACAAACAGAGACACAGACACACAAACACACACAGACCCACAGACAGACACATACAATCACACAGACAGACAGAAACACACACACTCACTCGACACACACAGACAGACACACACACATACAGAATGAGGCACACACAGACAGACACAGAAGGTCAGAGAGACAGACACACACATATGCACAAACAGACACACACAGATAGACAAAAAGACACAGACACTCGGACAGACACACACAAGCAGACAGCACACACACAGACACGCACAGAGAGACAAACACAGACAGAGACACAGACAGACATACACACAGACAGAAACTAATACACTCAGACAGACACACAGACAGACACGCACAGAAAGACACACAAACAGACAGACACAGACACGCATACAGACAGACATAAACAGACACACACAGACAGACACACACAGAGAGCCAGACAGACACAAACACAGACAGACACAGAGACAGACAGACACAGACACACAGACCGGCAGACAGACACACACAGACATACACAATTAGACAAACACACACAGACAGCCACAGACAGATAGACACACAAACACACACAGACAGACAGACCAACACACATAGACAGACAGACACACACTGACACACAGACAGACACAAACACAGACATACAGACCGACAGACACACACAGACCGACATACACACAGACACAGACAGAGATATTCAGACATAAACAGACAGACACACAGACAGACAGTCAGGAACACACAACCACACAGAGAGGACACACACAGCCAGACACACAAAAACAGAGAGACAGACACACAGACCGATTGAGAGACACACTCAGACAGACACACAGACAGATGGACAGACGGACAAACACACAGACAGGCAGACACACACAGACAGACACACAGAAAGTTAGACAGACAGACACAAATACAGATACACAGGCACACAGACAGATACACAGACAGAAAGACACACACACAGAGACACACACGCAGCCAGACAGAACAAGAAACACACAGACAGATAGGCCAAGAAACACAATGACACTGACATACGGACAGACATACAGACACACAGACAAACAGACCTACAGACAGGCACACAGAAACATACATACACTCAGACACACAGACAGACACATACACACAGAGACAGACATACAGACCGATACACATAGGCACACAGACAGACAAACATACACACAGACAGAGACACAGATAGACAGACACACACACAGAAACAACGAGACATACAGACAGCCACACAGACACACGCACACAGATACACAGACAGACACACACACTGATACACAGAGAGACACACACAGACGGACACACACACAGACTGACACAGACAGACACACACAGATTAGATTAGATTAGATTAGATTGCGTTCTGTAGGTTCAATGATGGCCAGTCAGACCTTGAACATAGAACATGTCAAAAGCATTTACAATTAAATGCATAAAAAACATGCAAAACATGTATAGGTTTCATGTTTTGCTGTTAAAAGTACGAGATGAAGATAATACTTCTAGTGCATTGACACTTACATAGTTATTATACATGTACAAAATCATGTTACTTGGCTTTTACAGACTGTGTCATTGCTTCAATGTTTACATTTTTGCTTGTATGAAAAAGCAGTCCAAATTTATAGCTAAGTAATACATTCTAACAGGTTACACATGTACATTTAGCTTATTAGTAAACAATATTCTTACTCATGTGTTAAGTGTGTCAAATTTAAGACACAGACAGACACACACAGTCACAAACACAGACAGACTCAGACTCAGAGAAAAACACACAGACAGGCAGGCACACACAATGAAAGACAGACACACAGGCAGACAGATACACACAGATACACACACAGACACACAGACCAAGAAACACACAGACAGACCAAGGAACACAGACAGACGTACACAGTCACACACACAGACATATAGACACATAGACAGACACTTACACACAGTCTGACAGACAGACAAAGACAGACCGACACAGACAGACAGGCGCACACAGTCAGAGAGACAGACACACACAGACAGAGCGACAGACACACACACACAGAGACCAACACACGCAGACAGACACACACACACAGAAACACACACAGAGACAGACATAAACAGACACCGACAGACACTCACAGCCAGACACACAGACAGCGAAAGACAGACACAGTCAGACACACAAACACACACAGACACACAGAGACAGACAGACACACAGACACATACACACACTCAGATACACAGACAGAGCGACAGACAGACAAAAAGACAGACACACTGAGGCATAAAGAGAGACAGACACACACAGGCACACAGACAGACACAGACCAATAAACAGACAGACACAGACACACAGACAGACACACTCAAGCATACAGACAGACACACACAGGCACTCAGACAGACCGACAGACACAAAACAGACAGCGACAGACTGACACAGACTGACACAGATGCAGGCAGACATACAGACAGACCCACAGACAGACACACACAGAGACAGGCAGAATAACACAGGCAGACACACGCACAGACACACGGAAGGACAGACGCACGCACACAGATACACACAGACACACAAACACACACAGACCGACAGACAGACACTCACACCAACACTCACAGAGACAAACCCACACTGACACACAGACACAGACAGACACACACAGGGACAAACGGATACAGACAGACACTTAAAAGCAGACAGACACACACAGATAAAAAGATAGACACACAGACACACACAGACAGACACACAATCACAGACAGCGACAGACACAAACAGACAGAAAGACACAAAGACAGCAGGCAGACACAGAAACACACAGACAGAGACAGACACACACAGGCAGACCGACAGTCAGACACACAGACAGACAAACAGCGACAGACAGACACACTGACACACAGACAAACAGACAGATACACACACAGACAGATACACAGACAGGCGCCCACACAGAAATACAGACACACAGACAGACGCACACAGACAGACATAGACAGACACACACACAGACAGACAGGTAGAGACACACACAGACAGTCACACACAGACAGACCAACACACGCTGAGACACACTGACAGACAGACAAACACAGAAAACACACACTGACACACAGACAAACAGACACACAGACAGACAGGCAGAGACACACACAGACTGACAGACAGACCAACACACAGACACAAAGACAGACGGACAGACACACTCAGACACACATACTGATACATAGACAAACAGACAGACTCACGCAAACACACAGACATACACACAGACACACACAGAGACATACAGACACAGACAGACAGAGACAGATAGACACAGACAGCCAGACAGTCACACACATACAGACACACAAAGACAGACAGACACACAGACAGACAGGCACAGTCAGCCAGACAGACACATACACACATAACTGTACAGACCGACATACACAGACACAGACAGATACAGAAAAACACACAGAGTGACAGATAGACACATACAGAGAGACCGACACACACCGAGACAGACAGAAGCAGGCCGACAAAGAAAGCACACACAGACAGACAAGGACAGACTGAAACAGACAGACACACACTCAGACACACAGATAGATAGAAACACACAGACACACACACAATGACAGAAATCAACAACACAGACAGATACACAGACAGATACACACAGACAGACACATACACATAGACAAAGACACACACAGACCGACTGACATACACAAACACAGGCAGACAGAATAACAGACAGACACACACCTACAGACAGACGCACACACAGGCAGACAGACGCACAGACAGTCATACACACAGACAGTCACATAAACACACACAGACACATAGACAGACACACATTGACAGACAGACACAATCAAAGAGACAGTCACACACAGAGAGACAGAATAACAGAGATCCAAAAGAGACAGCGACTGACAGACACAGACTTACACAGACAGACACAGACATACACAGACAGACTCGGACAGACACAGACAGACAAGGACATACACACAGACACACATGCATGTACAGACAGACATACACACAGACACAGACAGAGAGAGACAGACAAAACCGACAGACACTCTCAGCCAGACACAGGCAGACACACACATTACCACAAACAGACAGAAAACACATAACCACACAGATACACACAGAGACAGACAGAGAGACAGACATAAACAGACACCGACAGACAGAAACTGACACTCACAGCCAGACACAGACACACATATCCACACAGAAAGACAGACACACATAACCACACAGAGACACACACAGACACACACAAAAAAGTCAGACAGACACACAAACACACACAGACCGATTGTCAGACACACACAGACAGACACACAATGACATACAGACACACATAGACGCTCAGACACACAGACAGACACGCACTGACAGACATACACACATAAACACAGACAGACTCACAGACAGTCACACGCACAATGACAGACAGGCACAGACACACCGACAGACACACAGACAAAGTCACACAGAGAGACACACACATATAAAAAAGAGAGACATACAGACAGACAGACCCAGACATACACAGATAAAAAAGACAGACTTACAGACACATAGACAGAGAGACACACACATACACACAGACAGAAAGACTGACAGACAGACAGAAACAGACGGACACACACTCAGACAGCAGAGACAGACACACAGACAGACACACACTCAGACAGTCACGCACAAACAGACCGCAGACAGAGATACAGACAGCCAGACATACAGACCAAGACACACACAGACAGACACGCAAACAGAACCACAGACAGACCAAGACACACACAGACAGACACATAGACATACAGACCCACACACAGACACACAGACATACACATTCAGACCCACACACAGACAGACACACGCACAGACACACAGTCAGACATACACACTAAGAGACACATAGACACACACACACAGACAGACAAACACAGACACACAGAGACAAAACACAGGCAGGCAGACACACACAAACACGACAGACACAGGCACACAGATAGGCAGACGTACACACAGACGCACAGATGACAAACAGACAAACACACAGACAGACACACTCACACTGACCGGCACAACACACGCAGATACACATACAGACACACAGACAGATATACACACAGACAGACAGACAGACAGACACACAAACACACACAGACCGACAGGCAGATACACAAAGACAGACACACAAAGACAGACAAACACACACACACACACACTGACAGACACACGCACCTACAGACACACGCACATGCACACAGACAGACGCACACACACAGAGACACACAGACAGACTGACAGACACAGACAGACAGACAAACACACACAGACACACACACTGACAGACACACGCACCTACAGACACACTGACAGACACACGCACATGCACACAGACAGACGCACACACGCAGATACACACAGACAGATATACACACAGACAGACAGGCGGAAATACACAGAAGGCAGACACACACAGAGACAGACAGAAACACTGAACAGACAGACACACACACAGACAGGCAGACAAAGAGACAGACACACACACAGACAGGCAGACAAAGAGACAGACACATACACACAGGCAGACATAAACACAAAGACAGAAACAGACACACACTGAGACACACGCACATACACACAGACAGACGCACACAGGCAGATACACAGTCACACAGACAGACACAAAAACACAGAGACCGACAGGCAGAAACACACACACAGACACACATACTGACAGACAGACAAACACACAGACAGACACACATACTGACACACATAGACAGACACACAGACACACACGCTCACATAGACAGTCACACACAGACAGACCGACAGACAGATACACACAGACACACACAGACAGAAGGGCACAGACACACACACAGACAGACGGACACAGACATACAGACCCACACACAGAGTGACAGACAGACACACACAGACACACTTACAGGCACACACACAGCTACACACGGACACACAGACAGACCCATACACAGACACACAGAAAGACACACACAGACAGACACAGACACAGAGACAGACATATGTTCACAGACATATACACACAGACAGACACACACAGATACATACACACAGACAGACACATACACAATTACAGACAGACACATACACACAGACAGACCGACAGACAGATAAAAAGACACACACAGTTACACAAACACACACCGACCGACAAACAGACACACACACATAGACAGACACACAAGCAAGCACAGACACACACAGATACATACACTCAGACACAGACAGACACAGAACGACTGACACAGACCGACTGACACAGACAGACATACACCGAAACACAGACAGACACACACCGAGACACAGACACACACCGACACACAGACAGACACTAACACAGAACCACAGACACACCCACTGACACAGACAGACACATACACGGACACACAAACACACTCGGACAGACACACAAACACACATAGACCGGCAGATAGACAGACACACACTGACACAGAGACAGACAGGCACAGACACGCACAGAGACGAACAGACACACACAACTGACACAGAGACAGACACAAACACATAGACACAGACAGACACACGCGTACGCACAGACAGAGGGACACACAGACAGAGATACACACAGACAGACACACACTGACAACCCAGACAGGCAGACGTACACACACAGACTCACACAGACAGACCGAGACACACAGACAGACAGACATACACATAGACAGGCAGACAGACACATAGACACACAGTGACAGAGGCACACACGCAGATACACACACAGAGAGACACAGACAGACACCTTAACAGACCGACAGGCTGACACACACATAGTGACAGACAGAATGACACACACAGACAGACACAAAAAAGACACACAGACAGACACAGACACACATACAGACACACACGCTCACACAGACAGTCACACACAGACAGATACACACAGACAGACCAAGGCACACAGACAGGACACACAGAAGGGCACAGACACACACAGACATAGACCCACACACAGACAGATAGACATACAGACCCACACACAGACTGAAAGACAGGCACACACAGACACACTTACAGGCACACACAGAGACACACACGGACACACAGACAGACACACACAGACAGACACAGCGACAGACAGACCGACAAACACACAGACACACGTAGAAAGACAGAAAGACTGACACACAGACAGACCGACATACAGACACATGCACACAGAAAAACCACACACTGACAGACAGACACACACACAGAGACAGACAGAAAGCTACACACAGTTAACACAAACACACACAGACCGACAAACAGACAGACACACGTAGAAAGGCAGAAAGACTGACACACAGACAGACAGGCACGCACAGAAACACAGAAAACAGACCACCACAGACAGATACAAACACTCAGACACAGACAGACAGGCGCAGACAGACTCAGACATACACAGAATGACTGACACAGACAGACTGACACACAACAGACACACACATTCCGACACACAGACACACACATACAGATACACAGACTCATACAGACAGACACACAGAGAGATTGACACACACAGACACACAAAGACGTACACACACAGAGACACAGACAGACACACACAGACTCAAAGACACACAGAGACACAGACAGACACACAGACCTACAGACAGACACACAGACCTACAGACAGACACACAGACCTACAGACAGACACACAGACCTACAGACAGACACACAAACATACAGACAGACAGACACACTAACACAGACAGACACACAGAGACAGGCAGGCACACACGGATACACAGACAGACACACACACAGACACACACAAAGACACAGACAGACCGACACACAGACACACACACAGCCAGACACACACTAACACCCAGACAGACACACACAGACAGCTAGAAACACACACAGACAGACACAGAATGGCAGACAAACACACAGACCGACACACAGACACATAAACCCAGACAGAGAGACAGTTACAGACACAAACACACTGGCAGACAGACACACGCACATACACACAGACAGAAAGACGCATACAGGCAGATACACAGACAGAGAGACACCCACACAGACCGACAGGCACAGAGACAGACACACACAGAACGAGAGGCAGACACACACACTCACAGACACACAGACAAGAGAGACAGACACACAGACAGCAGAGATAGACACACAGACAGACAGACTGGCACACACACTCACACACATAGACAGACAGCCACACACAGACAGACAGATACACACAGAAAGTCAGACACACACAGACAGACCAAGACACACAGACAGACAGACCATGACACACACATACATACAGAGAGACACAAACACAGACAGACACACTCACAGACACACACACATAAACAGAGACTGGCACACAGACCTACATACTTACAGACAGACAGACACACACACTCACAGACAGTCACACACACAATGACAGACAGGCACAGAAACACAGACAGACCGACAGACACACAAACAGACACACACAGATAAAAAGACAGACACAGACACACAGATTAAAAAGACTGACTTACAGACACACACAGACAGAGAGACTGACAGACAGGCAGACACACACACAAACGCAGATAGACACACTCAGACACATAGACAGCAGAAACAGACACACAGACTGACAGACACACATACTGACACACACAGACATACAGACCCACACACAGATAGACACACGCACAGACACACACAGACAGACATACACACAAAGAGATACACAGACACAGACAGACATACTCACAAAGAGACACACAGATACATACAGGCACACACAAAGACAGACACACGGACACACAGATAGACAGAGACACACACACAGACAGACCGACAGAGAGACACACATACAGACAGACACACAGACAGTGACAGACAGACACACAGACAGAGAGACACACAGATAGACAGACACACATATAACCAGACACACAGACAGACATACACCGGCACACAGACAGACACACAAAACAGACAGGCAGACACACACACAGAGACACACGGACAAACACACAAACAGACAGACATACACACGCAGACACACAGACAGACAGACAGACACACTGACAGACCGACACACGCACATACACACAGACAGACACACTCAGATAGACAGACACACAGACACACAGAGCGAGCGGCAGGCACACACACAGACAGGCAGACAAACACACACAGACAGACACACACAGAAAGGCAGACAAACACACAGACACAGATACATACACGCAGACAGACAAACACACAAAGACAGACTGAAACACACACTTACAGACACACACGCACATACACACAGACAGACGCAGACACGCACATACACACAGACAGACTCACGCACGCAGATACACAGACACACAGAGTCACACAGAGACAGGCACAGACAGACACACACACGCTCACATAGACAGTCACACACAGACAGACCGACAGACATACACACAGACACATCAAGACACACAGACAGAAGGACACAGACACACAGACACAGACAGATACACAGAAAAACATACAGACACATAGAAAGGCAAACACAGTCACACAGACAGACACATACACACAGACAGACATACACACAGAGACGGACAGACACAGATGCAGACAGATAGACAGGCACACACATGGACAGACACACGTACAGACAGACGTACACCGACACACAGACAGACAGTCAGACCCACAGACACACACAGAAAGACACACAAACACACACAGGCAGACACACACAGACAGACTAAGACATACGCACAGACAGACACACAGACAGATAGACATACAGACCCACACAGAGACACACAGATATACATAGAGATCCACATACAGACACACAGACGGAGGACATACACACAAACAAACGCACAGACACACATACAGGCACACACACAGACAGACATACACACAAAGACAGATACACAGACATACACTGACACCCTGACAGACATACACACACAGACATAAACACACACACTGACAGACACACGCACATACACACACACTGACAGACAGACACACGCACGTACACACAGATACAAAGACAGACACACACACAGAGACACACACAGGCACACAGACAGATATACACAGACACACACAGACCGACAGGCAGACATACAGACAGGCAGACACACAGACAAACAGACAGACACATAGACACAGACAGACATAAACACACAAAGACAGACACAGACACACACTGACAGGCAGACACACGCACATACACACAGACAGACAGACACATAAACACACAGACCGACAGGCAGAAACACACACACATACTTACAGAGAGACACGCACACAGACGGACACACACACACATACTGATACACACAGATAGACACACAGACCCACAGACAGACCGACACATACAGACAGACACACTTACCGGCACACACACGGACACACAGACAGACACACCGACACAGACAGACACACCGACACAGACAGACATATAGAAAGACACACACAGACAGGCAGACAGACACAGATAGACACAGACACACACAGACAGACGCAGACAGATAGACACACACATAGACAGACATACACCGAGACACAGACAGAGACCCACAGACACCTACAAAGACACAGACACCTACAAAGACACAGACACACACAGACAGACACACAAACACCCACACAGGCAGACACACACATACACACAGACCGACGGACAGAGACAGACACACGCACACAGAAAAACCACACACTGACCGACTGTCACACACAGACAGACAGGCACGCACAGAAACACAGAAAACAGACACACACAGATACAAACACTCAGACACAGAATGACTGACACTGACAGACTGACACACACACCGACAAACAGACAGACACACACCGACACAGACACACACAGAGAGAATGACACAGACAGACACGCACAGGCAGATAGACACACAAAAACACAGACACACAGACACACTCATCCTCACAGACACACACAGAGACACAGACAGACAAATAGTCACAGACAGACACACACTAATACTCACAGACAGACACACAGAGAGACCGAGCAAGAGAGACAGACACACACAGACATACAGACACACACACAGAACCACAGGCAGATTGACACACACTGACAGACACACACAGACAAACTGACACAGAGACAGACAGGCACAGACACACACAGACGAACAGACACAGACGGACACAGACAAATAGGCAGACAGACATAAACGGACACACAGACAGAAACCAAGAGACGCAGACATACACAGAGACACACACACAGACACACACAGGCAGCAGAGAAAGAGACAGACACATACAGGCAGACGTACACACACAGAGTCACACAGAGAGGACACACACACAGACGGGCAGACAAACAGACATACACACAGACAGGCAGAGAAACACACAGAGACACACACAGACACATAGACGCACACACGCAGATACACACACAGACAGACACACACATAGTGACAGACAGAATGACACACACACACACACATACTGAGACACACAAACACAGACACCCAGACAAACAGACCGACAATCACGCACAGACAGACCGACAGACAGATACACACAGACAGTCAGACAGACACACACAGACAGACCAAGACACACAGAGACACACACAAGGACACAGACACACACAGACAGACCAAAACACACACAGACACAAAAGAGACAGACATACACACAGACACACATACAGGCACACACACAGACAGACACACAGACTGACACCTACAGACAGACCGACAGACACACAGACTGACACCCACAGACAGACCGACAGACAGACACACAGACAGAGAGACACACAAACACAGACAGACACAGACACGCAGACGAATGCAGTCAGATAGAAAGCCACAGCCAGACACACATACTGACAGACAGACGCACAGACAGAAGACACTCAGACACACAGACACACCCACAGACACACATACACACACAGACAGGCAGACACACACACGCAGAGACACACAGACAGACACACACTGACACCCAGACAGACAGACACACACAGACAGGCAGACCAACTAACAGACAGACACACACAGACAAACAGACAGACACACGCACAGACAGAAAGACAGGCACACACAGAACAACACACAGACAGCCAGAAAGACAGACACACAGGCAGACACGCACAGAAACACAGAAAACAGACAGTTACACACACTCAGGCACAGAGACCGACAGACACACACAGAGAGGCTGACAGACACAGCTAGACAGACACAGAATAACTCACTCAGACAGATAAACACAGACAGACTGGCAGACACACACCGACACAAACAGACACAGACAGATAGACAAACAGACACACACAGATACACAGACAGACACTTACAGGGAGACACACACCGACACACACATACACACAGGCAGACCAACAGACAGAAAAAGACACAGACACACACAAACACAGACAGGCACAGGCACACAGAAAAAATAAACTGACAGACAAACGCACAGACAGAAAGACAGACACACAGACAGAAAGGCAGACACGCACAGAAACATAGAAAACAGTCACACAGAAAGACAGACTGTCACACAAACACACACAGACAGACACACAGAAACAGGCAGACGCAGGCAGATACACAGAGAGAAACAGTCAGACAGACACAGAGAGACACAGACACACACAGACTGACACACACACACATCCAGAAAGACACACAGACAAACAGGCGGACACGTACAGAAACACAGACAGACACACACAGTCACACACTTAGACACACAGACACCCACACAGGTGGCGAACAGAAACAGACAGACACAGACAGGTTGACACACAGAAAGTTACACTCACAGCATACAGACAGACACACACACAGAAAGACAAATACCCACAGACACACACAGACAGACAGATAATGACATCCAGTCACACATACATACACTCACACATCTTGTCACAAATATAATCACACACATACATACAGTCACACATTCATACACCCATACAGTCACACATTCAATCACATATACAGTCATACATACGGTCACACAACAGACATACAGTCATACGTACAGTCGCACATCCAGTCACACATACAGTAACTCATACAGTCATACATACAGTCACACGTACAGTAACTCATACAGTCATACATACAGTCGCACATCCAGTCACACATACAGACATACACCCAGTTACACATCCAGTCACACATACAGACATACACCCAGTCACACATGAACTGGGAAACAAATACCTTAAGGAATTTATATATTTCATAAACAATATAGATTTTGACAAACTATAACGAACATTGCAAATAACATAATCAGCCAAATAGTTTAACTTATAAACAATTGTAACTTTGGTAATTAACATATAGTAATATCTAAAACTATACAGATGTAAGAAAAAGCATGTAATATTACTAAGTAATGGGGCATGCTGTATATTAACAATAAATAAAAAAAACCCAGTCACACATACAGACATACACCCAGTCACACATACAGTAACTCATACAGTCATACATACATTCGACACATACAGTCACACATACAGACACACACGCAGTCACACACCAAGTCACACATACAGTCACACACCAAGTCACACATACAGTCACACACCAAGTCACATATCCAGTGACACGTACAGTAACTCATACAGTCATACAGACATACACCCAGTCACACGTTTGTCACACATACAGTCACATGTACAGTAACTCATACAGTCATACATACAGTCACACATCCAGTCACACATACAGACATACACCCAGTCACACATACAGACATACACCCAGTCACACATCCAGTCACACATACAGACATACACCCAGTCACACACCAAGTCACACATACAGTCACACACCAAGTCACATATCCAGTGACACGTACAGTAACTCATACAGTCATACAGACATACACCCAGTCACTCATCCAGTCACACACCCAGTCACACATACAGTCACACACCCAGTCACACATACAGTCACACGTACAGTCGAACATACAGTTACACGTACAGTCACACATACAGTCATACATACAGTTACACATCCAGTCACACGCAGTCACAGATACAATCATACATACAGTCACACATTCATACACACATACAGTCACACATCCACTCACACATAGTCACACATACATACACACATACAGTCACATATTCATACATACAATCACACATACAGTCATACATCCAGTCACACATACAGTCATACATCCAGTCACACATACAGTCATACATAAAGTCACACATACAGTAATACATACATACACAAATTCATACACCCATACAGTCACATACAGTCATACATTCAGTCACATGTACAGTCACACATCTAGTCATACATACATACACGCATTCATACACACATACAGTCATACATACATAGACCCATTCCTACACACATCCAGTCACACGTACATTCACACATCCAATCATACACACCGTTTCACATAGTCATATATACATTCATACACACATCCAGTCACATATACAGTCATACAATCACACATACAGTCACAAATCCAATCATACATACATTCAATCACACATACATACACATACAGTCATATCTACCGTCACAGATCCAGTCATACATACATACATACACACATAGTCACACATACAGTCGCACATCCAGTCATACATAGTCACACATACAGTCACAAATCCAGTCACACATCCAATCATACATACAATCAAAAGTACCGTCATACACACAGTCACACATCCAGTTACAGATACAGTCACACATCCAGTGACACATATAAAGTGGCTCAATCAATCACACACATACATACATACATACATACATACATACATACATACATACATACATACATACATACATACATACATACATACATACATACATACATACATACATACATACATACATACATACATACAGACACAAATACAGTCATACATACAATCACACATACACACATCCAGTCATACATACCGTCACACATACATAGTCACAGATACATACAATCACAGTCATGCATACAGTCACACATACATAGTCACAGATACATACAATCACAGTCATGCATACAGTCACACATCCAGTCACACATGCAGTCAAACATACAGCCACACGTACATACACACATACAGTCATATATACAGTCACACATCCAGTCACACATGCAGTGAAACATACATACACACATACAGTCAGATATCCAGTCACACGTACATACACACATACAGTCACACATACAGTCACACATACAGTCATACATACAGTCACACATGCAGTCAAACATACACCCACACATACAGTCACACATCCAGTCACACATGCAGTGAAACATACATACACACATACAGTCAGATATCCAGTCACACGTACATACACACATACAGTCACACATACAGTCATACATACAGTCATACATACAGTCACACATCCAGTCACACATGCAGTCAAACATACACCCACACATACAGTCACACGTCCAGTCACACATGCAGTGAAACATACAGCCACACGTACATACACACATACAGTCAGATATCCAGTTACACGTACATACACACATACAGTCACACATACAGTCATACATACAGTCACACATCCAGTCATACATGCAGTCAAACATACAGCCACACATACAGTCAGATATCCAGTCACACATCCAGTCGCACATACAGTCGCCAATCCAGTCACACGTACAGTCGCCACTCCAGTCACACATACAGTCGCACATACTCATACATACAGTCACAAATCCAGTCACACATCCAATCATAAATACAGTCACACCTACAGTCATACCTACATATACACATTCATACACACATACAGTCACAGATACAGTCATACATACAGTCACACATACATATACACATACAGTCACCCGTACAGTCAGACATCCAGTGAGCCATCCTGTCACACATACAGTTTGACATCCAGTCACACATCCAGGCATGCATACAGTCACACATACAGTCACACATCCAGTCACATATAGTCACACATCTAGCCATGCATACAGTCACAGATGCAATCAAACAAGAGCCTCACGTACATATACACATGCAGTCATACATACAGTGACAAATCCAGTCACACATCCAGTCACAGGCACAGTCACACATACAGTCAGAAGTCCAGGCAGACATCCTGTCACACATACATCAGACATCCAGTCAGACATCCAGTCACACATCCAGCCGCCAATCCAGTCACACATACAGTCACACATCCAGTCACACACCCAGTCACACATCCAGTTGCACATACAGTCGCTAATCCAGTCACACACCCAGTCACACATCCAGTTGCACATACAGTCACTAATCCAGTCACACATACAGTCAGACATCCAGTCACACGTACAGTCACACGTACAGTCACACATACAGTCGCCAATCCAGTCACACATACTCATATATACAGTCACAAATCTAGTCACAGATCCAATCATACATACAGTCACACATACAGACATCCAGTCCTATATACATACATACATGCACACATACATACATACATACATACATACATACATACATACATACATACATACATACATATACACATACACACATACAGTGATACATACACTCATACAGCCAGCCATAAATACACACATACAGTCATACATACAGTGACACATCCAGTCACACATACAGTCACACAAGCAGTGAAACGTACAGCCACACGTACATACACATATACATTCAAACATAGTCTCACATCCAACCATGCATAGTCACAGATACAGTCATACATACAGTCACACATACATATACACATACAGTCACAGAAACAGTCAGACATCCAGTGCGATATCCTGTCTAACATCCAGTCACACACACAGGCATGCATGCAGTTATACCTACAGTCACATATGCAGTCAAACATACAGTGACACATACAGTCATACATACAGTCACAAATCCAGTCACACATCCAGTCACAGGAACAGTCACACATACAGTCAGACATCCTCTCACACATACAGTCAGACATCCAGTCACACGTACAGTCTCACATCCAGTTGCATATACAGTCGCCAATCCAGTCACACATACAGTTAGACATCCAGTCATACATACAGTCACACATACATATACAGATACAGTCACACATACGGTCACACATAGTCACACATACAGTCAGACATCCAGTCACACATACAGTCACACACACAGTCACACATCCAGCCATGCATACAGTCATACATACAGTCACACATGCAGGCAAACATGCAGTCAGACATACAGTCACACATACAGTCGCTAATCCAGTCACACATACAGTCACAGGTACAGTCAGACATATAGTCAGACATATAGTCAGACATCCTGTCACACATCCAATCACACATCCACTCGCACATACAGTCGCCAATCCACTCACACATACAGTCGTACATACTCATACATACAGTGACAAATCTAGTTACAGATCCAATCATACATACAGTCAGAAATCCAGTCACACATACATATATACATACATACATACACACATACATACATACATACATACATACATACATACATACATGCGTACGTGCGTACATACATATACGCACATACATACGTACATACATATACGCACATACATACGTACATATAGATACATACATACATACATACATACATACATACATACATACATACATACATACATACATACATACATACATACATACATACATAGAGTCACACATACAGTCAAACATAGTCACACATCCAGTCATAGATACAGGCATTCATACAGTCACACATACAGTCACACATCCTGTCGCATATACAGTCAGACATCCAGTCGCACATCCAGTCACACATCCAGTCACACATACAGTCACACATGCACTCAAACATACAGCCACACATACAGTCATACATACAGTCACACATCCAGTCAAACATACAGTCATGCATACAGTCACACATACAGTCATACATCCAGTCACACATGCAGTCAAACATATAGCCACACATCCAGTCATACATTCATACAGTCACAAATCCAGTCACACATCAAGTTACAGGCACAGTCACACATACAGTCACATGTACAGTTAGACACCCAGTCAGACAACCTGTCACACATACAGTCAGACATCCAGTCACACTTCGTCAGACATCCAGTCGAACATACAGTCGCCTATCCAGTCACACATACAGTCACACCTACTTATACATACAGTCACTAATCTAGTCACAGATCCAATCATACACACAGTCACACATAGTCATACATACATATACACATACAGTCATATATACAGACACACATCCAGCCATACAAACAGTCACACTTAGTCCCACATCCAGTCACACACACAGACACTTACACAGACAGTCACACATATGGTCACACATCCAATCATACATACAGTCTCAGATACAGTCATACATACAGTCACATATACACTCACACATCCAGTCACACATACATATGGTCACACAGACAGTCACACATAAAGTCATACATACTTACACTCATACATACACACATACGTACACACATACGTGCACACATACGTACACACATATAGTGAGAGAGAGGAACTTCAAATAATACAAGATAAAATCCGCATAGAAGAAAGAGCAGTAGTCTATACAGACAGTAACATAACACTATGCTTATTAAAGAACAATAAAAGACAAAATAGGATCATAGCCAACATTCTAAAAACATTATGCGCCCTTGCACAAAATCAGTGGGTTGCACATTTCAGCTGGATCAAAGCACACATAGGCATTGCTGAAAACAAATTGGCTGATAACTTGGCAAAACAAGCTGCCACTGATGATCACTTAGACATTGTATACAGTAGAGTTCCAAAAACAGCGATAGTTACAGACATAAAAGAAAAAGGGATACAGGAATGGCAAGATAGATGGAATATTTCAACAAAAGGCGCAATAACAAAATCTTTCTTTCCATCAATAAAAAAGAGATGGAATATTGTAATACCTCCAACTCCTGAGTTCGCAGCATTTATTTCTGGACACGGAAAAACCAAATGATACCTACATAGATTTCAGATTATAGATGACCCAACATGTACCTGCGGCAGAGGACAGCAAACTGTGAATCATCTGATCTATGAATGTGGAGACTCCAAGCAACAGAGAAGTTCACTAATTCAAGAAATAAGGAAAAACCGGGGAGATTGGCCAGAGACTGGTGAACAACTTACACACAACCACCTAAAAGCATTCAAAACTTTTATAAAATCAATTCAATTGTGATGAACTAATAAGTGAACACTGTTCAAAATGTAAATCAAGCTATGTATTTCAACATGTAATATTACGCACTGTAATGGGGCATGCTGATAATAAAGTACTGATATTAAAAAAAAAAGATAGTCATACATACTGTCACACATCCAGTCACATATGCAGTCAAACATACAGTCACACGCACATACACACCTCCAGTCACTCATACAGTCACACATCCAGTCACACGTACAGTCAGACATCCTGTCACACGTACAGTCACACATACAGTCACACATACAGTCACACGTACAGTCAGACATCCAGTCAGACATCCTGTCACACATACAGTCACACATCCAGCCATGCATACAGTCACACATCCAGCCATGCATACAGTCACACATACAGTCATACATACAGTCACACATACATACACACCTACAGTCACACATACAGTAACACATACAGTCAGACATCCTGTCACACGTACAGTCAGACATCCAGTCACACGTACAGTCACACATACACTCACACATCCAGTCACACATACAGTCACACATCCAGCCATGCATACAGTCACACATCCAGCCATGCATACAGTAACACATACAGTCACACATACATACACATCTACAGTCACACATACAGTCACACTTAGTCAAACATCCAGTCACACATACATACACACATACAGTCAAACATCCAGTCACACGTACAGTCACAAATCCAGTCACACATACAGTCACACACCCAGTCACACATACAGTCATACATCCAGTCATACATACAGTCACACATAGTCATACATACAGTCACAAATCTTGAAACACATACAATCACACGTAGTCACACATACAGTCATACATACATACACACATTCATACCCACATAGTCACACACACACACACACACACACACACACACACACACACACACGCAGTCACTCATATAGTCACACATCCAGCCATGCATCCAGTCACACAGGCAGTCAAACATACAGCCACAGGTACTTACACACATGCACACATACATACAGTCACAAATCCAGTCACAGGCACAGTAACACATCCAGTCACACGTACAGTCCGACATCCTGTCAAACATACAGTCATACATCCAGTCACACATCCAGTCACACATCCAGTCACACATACAGTCACACGTACAGTCCGACATCCTGTCAAACATACAGTCACACATCCAGTCACACATACAGTCACACATACAGTCACACATCCAGTCACACATACAGTCACACATACAGTCAGACATCCAGTCGCACATACAGTCACACATCCAGTCACACATCCTGTCACACATACAGTCAGACATCCAGTCACACATACAGTCACACATCCAGTCACACATCCTGTCACACATACAGTCAGACATCCAGTCACACATCCTGTCACACATACAGTCACACATCCAGTCACACATACAGTCACACATCCAGTCACACATCCTGTCACACATACAGTCAGACATACAGTCACACATCCAGTCACACATACAGTCAGACATACAGTCACACATCCTGTCACACATACAGTCAGACATACAGTCACACATCCTGTCACACATACAGTCAGACATACAGTCACACATCCTGTCACACATACAGTCAGACATAGAGTCACACATCCAGTCACACATACAGTCACACATCCAGTCACACATACAGTCAGACATCCAGTCGCACATACAGTCATACATCCAGTCACACATCCAATCAAACATCCAGTCACACATCCTGTCACACATACACTCAACATCCAGTCGCACATACAGACGCTAATCCAGTCACACATCCTGTCACACATACAGTCATACATCCTGTCACACATCCAGTCACACATCCTGTCACACATACAGTCAGACATCCACTCAGACATCCTGTCAAACATACAGTCAGACATCCAGTCGCACATAGTCGCTAATCCAGGCACACATACCGTCACACATACATTTTTTTTTTAAATTAACGTCCTCCAACATTGTGTCATATCGGACGAATGAATGAAATGAAATGGGTGAAATGATGCTCAAATGAGCCCGAGGTCCAAGGAGCATCACACATACAGCCAGACATCCAGTCACACATCCAGTCACACATACATACACACATACAGTCAAACATCCAGTCACACGTACAGTCACAAATCCAGTCACACATACAGTCACACACCCAGTCACACATGCAGTCACACATACAGTCATACATACAGTCACACATAGTCATACATACAGTCACAAATCTTGAAACACATACAATCACACGTAGTCACACATACAGTCATACATACATACACACATTCATACCCACATACAGTCACACACACACAGTCACACACACACACACACAGTCACACACACACACACACACACACACACACACACACACATACAGACACACACGCAGTCACTCATACAGTCACACATCCAGCCATGCATCCAGTCACACAGGCAGTCAAACATACAGCCACAGGTACATACACACATGCAGACATACATACAGTCACAAATCCAGTCACAGGCACAGTAACACATCCAGTCACACGTACAGTCCGACATCCTGTCAAACATACAGTCAGACATCCAGTCACACATCCAGTCACGCATACAGTCACACATCCAGTCACACGTACAATCCGACATCCTGTCAAACATACAGTCACACATCCAGTGACACATACAGTCACACATCCAGTGACACATACAGTCACACATCCAGTCACACATCCTGTACAACATACAGTCAGACATCCAGTCGCACATACAGTCACACATCCAGTGACACATACAGTCACACATCCAGTCACACATCCTGTACAACATACAGTCAGACATCCAGTCGCACATACAGTCACACATCCAGTCACACATCCTGTACAACATACAGTCAGACATCCAGTCGCACATACAGTCACACATCCAGTCACACATCCTGTCACACATACAGTCAGACATCCAGTCACACATACAGTCACACATCCAGTCACACATCCTGTCACACATACAGTCAGACATCCAGTCACACATCCTGTCACACATACAGTCACACATCCAGTCACACATCCTGTCACACATCCTGTCAGACATACAGTCACACATCCTGTCACACATAGTCACACATCCAGTCACACATCCAGTCACACATCCTGTCACACATACAGTCAGACATACAGTCACACATCCTGTCACACATACAGTCAGACATACAGTCACACATCCTGTCACACATCCTGTACAACATACAGTCAGACATCCAGTCGCACATACAGTCACACATCCAGTCACACATCCAGTGACACATACAGTCACACATCCAGTCACACATCCTGTACAACATACAGTCAGACATCCAGTCGCACATACAGTCACACATCCAGTCACACATCCTGTCACACATACAGTCAGACATCCAGTCACACATACAGTCAGACATCCAGTCACACATCCTGTCACACATACAGTCACACATCCAGTCACACATCCTGTCACACATACAGTCAGACATACAGTCACACATCCTGTCACACATAGTCACACATCCAGTCACACATCCAGTCACACATCCTGTCACACATACAGTCAGACATACAGTCACACATCCTGTCACACATACAGTCAGACATACAGTCACACATCCTGTCACACATCCTGTCACACATACAGTCAGACATCCAGTCGCACATACAGTCACACATCCAGTCACACATCCTGTCACACATACAGTCAGACATCCAGTCGCACATACAGTCATACATCCAGTCACACATCCAGTCAAACATCCAGTCACACATCCTGTCACACATACACTCAGACATCCAGTCGCACATACAGACGCTAATCCAGTCACACATCCTGTCACACATACAGTCATACATCCTGTCACACATCCAGTCACACATCCTGTCACACATACAGCCAGACATCCACTCAGACATCCTGTCAAACATACAGTCAGACATCCAGTCGCACATAGTCGCTAATCCAGGCACACATACCGTCACACATACATTTTTTTTTAAATTAACGTCCTCCAACATTGTGTCATATCGGACGAATGAATGAAATGAAATGGGTGAAATGATGCTCAAATGAGCCCGAGGTCCAAGGAGCATCACACATACAGCCAGACATCCAGTCACACATCCAGTCACACATACATACACACATACAGTCAAACATCCAGTCACACGTACAGTCACAAATCCAGTCACACATACAGTCACACACCCAGTCACACATCCAGTCACACATACAGTCATACATACAGTCACACATAGTCATACATACAGTCACAAATCTTGAAACACATACAATCACACGTAGTCACACATACAGTCATACATACATACACACATTCATACCCACATACAGTCACACACACACAGTCACACACACACACACACAGTCACACACACACACACACACACACACATACAGACACACACGCAGTCACTCATACAGTCACACATCCAGCCATGCATCCAGTCACACAGGCAGTCAAACATACAGCCACAGGTACATACACACATGCAGACATACATACAGTCACAAATCCAGTCACAGGCACAGTAACACATCCAGTCACACGTACAGTCCGACATCCTGTCAAACATACAGTCAGACATCCAGTCACACATCCAGTCACACATACAGTCACACATCCAGTCACACGTACAATCCGACATCCTGTCAAACATACAGTCACACATCCAGTGACACATACAGTCACACATCCAGTGACACATACAGTCACACATCCAGTCACACATCCTGTACAACATACAGTCAGACATCCAGTCGCACATACAGTCACACATCCAGTCACACATCCAGTGACACATACAGTCACACATCCAGTCACACATCCTGTACAACATACAGTCAGACATCCAGTCGCACATACAGTCACACATCCAGTCACACATCCTGTCACACATACAGTCAGACATCCAGTCACACATACAGTCACACATCCAGTCACACATCCTGTCACACATACAGTCAGACATCCAGTCACACATCCTGTCACACATACAGTCACACATCCAGTCACACATCCTGTCACACATACAGTCAGACATACAGTCACACATCCTGTCACACATAGTCACACATCCAGTCACACATCCAGTCACACATCCTGTCACACATACAGTCAGACATACAGTCACACATCCTGTCACACATACAGTCAGACATACAGTCAGACATCCACTCAGACATCCTGTCAAACATACAGTCAGACATCCAGTCGCACATAGTCGCTAATCCAGGCACACATACCGTCACACATACATTTTTTTTTTAAATTAACGTCCTCCAACATTGTGTCATATCGGACGAATGAATGAAATGAAATGGGTGAAATGATGCTCAAATGAGCCCGAGGTCCAAGGAGCATCACACATACAGCCAGACATCCAGTCACACATCCAGTCACACATACATACACACATACAGTCAAACATCCAGTCACACGTACAGTCACAAATCCAGTCACACATACAGTCACACACCCAGTCACACATCCAGTCACACATACAGTCATACATACAGTCACACATAGTCATACATACAGTCACAAATCTTGAAACACATACAATCACACGTAGTCACACATACAGTCATACATACATACACACATTCATACCCACATACAGTCACACACACACAGTCACACACACACACACACAGTCACACACACACACACACACACACACACATACAGACACACACGCAGTCACTCATACAGTCACACATCCAGCCATGCATCCAGTCACACAGGCAGTCAAACATACAGCCACAGGTACATACACACATGCAGACATACATACAGTCACAAATCCAGTCACAGGCACAGTAACACATCCAGTCACACGTACAGTCCGACATCCTGTCAAACATACAGTCAGACATCCAGTCACACATCCAGTCACACATACAGTCACACATCCAGTCACACGTACAGTCCGACATCCTGTCAAACATACAGTCACACATCCAGTGACACATACAGTCACACATCCAGTGACACATACAGTCACACATCCAGTCACACATCCTGTACAACATACAGTCAGACATCCAGTCGCACATACAGTCACACATCCAGTCACACATCCTGTCACACATACAGTCAGACATCCAGTCACACATACAGTCACACATCCAGTCACACATCCTGTCACACATACAGTCAGACATCCAGTCACACATCCTGTCACACATACAGTCACACATCCAGTCACACATCCTGTCACACATACAGTCAGACATACAGTCACACATCCTGTCACACATAGTCACACATCCAGTCACACATCCAGTCACACATCCTGTCACACATACAGTCAGACATACAGTCACACATTCTGTCACACATACAGTCAGACATACAGTCACACATCCTGTCACACATCCTGTCACACATACAGTCAGACATCCAGTCGCACATACAGTCACACATCCAGTCACACATCCTGTCACACATACAGTCAGACATCCAGTCGCACATACAGTCATACATCCAGTCACACATCCAGTCAAACATCCAGTCACACATCCTGTCACACATACACTCAGACATCCAGTCGCACATACAGACGCTAATCCAGTCACACATCCTGTCACACATACAGTCATACATCCTGTCACACATCCAGTCACACATCCTGTCACACATACAGTCAGACATCCACTCAGACATCCTGTCAAACATACAGTCAGACATCCAGTCGCACATAGTCGCTAATCCAGGCACACATACCGTCACACATACATTTTTTTTTAAAATTAACGTCCTCCAACATTGTGTCATATCGGACGAATGAATGAAATGAAATGGGTGAAATGATGCTCAAATGAGCCCGAGGTCCAAGGAGCATCACACATACAGCCAGACATCCAGTCACACATCCAGTCACACATACATACACACATACAGTCAAACATCCAGTCACACGTACAGTCACAAATCCAGTCACACATACAGTCACACACCCAGTCACACATCCAGTCACACATACAGTCATACATACAGTCACACATAGTCATACATACAGTCACAAATCTTGAAACACATACAATCACACGTAGTCACACATACAGTCATACATACATACACACATTCATACCCACATACAGTCACACACACACAGTCACACACACACACACACAGTCACACACACACACACACACACACACACACACACATACACATACAGACACACACGCAGTCACTCATACAGTCACACATCCAGCCATGCATCCAGTCACACAGGCAGTCAAACATACAGCCACAGGTACATACACACATGCAGACATACATACAGTCACAAATCCAGTCACAGGCACAGTAACACATCCAGTCACACGTACAGTCCGACATCCTGTCAAACATACAGTCAGACATCCAGTCACACATCCAGTCACACATACAGTCACACATCCAGTCACACGTACAGTCCGACATCCTGTCAAACATACAGTCACACATCCAGTGACACATACAGTCACACATCCAGTGACACATACAGTCACACATCCAGTCACACATCCTGTACAACATACAGTCAGACATCCAGTCGCACATACAGTCACACATCCAGTCACACATCCAGTGACACATACAGTCACACATCCAGTCACACATCCTGTACAACATACAGTCAGACATCCAGTCGCACATACAGTCACACATCCAGTCACACATCCTGTCACACATACAGTCAGACATCCAGTCACACATACAGTCACACATCCCGTCACACATCCTGTCACACATACAGTCAGACATCCGGTCACACATCCTGTCACACATACAGTCACACATCCAGTCACACATCCTGTCACACATACAGTCACACATCCTGTCACACATAGTCACACATCCAGTCACACATCCAGTCACACATCCTGTCACACATACAGTCAGACATACAGTCACACATCCTGTCACACATACAGTCAGACATACAGTCACACATCCTGTCACACATACAGTCAGACATACAGTCACACATCCTGTCACACATACAGTCACACATCCAGTCACACATCCTGTCACACATACAGTCACACATCCAGTCACACATACAGTCACACATCCAGTCACACATCCTGTCACACATACAGTCAGACATCCAGTCGCACATACAGTCACACATCCAGTCACACATCCTGTCACACATACAGTCAGACATCCAGTCACACATACAGTCACACATCCAGTCACACATCCTGTCACACATACAGTCAGACATCCAGTCGCACATACAGTCATACATCCAGTCACACATCCAGTCAAACATCCAGTCACACATCCTGTCACACATACACTCAGACATCCAGTCGCACATACAGACGCTAATCCAGTCACACATCCTGTCACACATCCTGTCACACATACAGTCATACATCCTGTCACACATCCAGTCACACATCCTGTCACACATACAGTCAGACATCCACTCAGACATCCTGTCAAACATACAGTCGGACATCCAGTCGCACATAGTCGCTAATCCAGGCACACATACCGTCACACATACATTTTTTTTTTAAATTAACGTCCTCCAACATTGTGTCATATCGGACGAATGAATGAAATGAAATGGGTGAAATGATGCTCAAATGAGCCCGAGGTCCAAGGAGCATCACACATACAGCCAGACATCCAGTCACACATCCAGTCACCAATCCAGTCACACATCCAGTCACACATACAGTCATACTTCCAGTCACACATACAGTCACACACACAGTCACACATCCAGCCATGCATACAGTCATACATACAGTCACACATGCAGTCAAACATACAGTCACACATACAGTCATACATACAGTCACACATACATATACACATACAGTCACACTTACAGTCACACATACATATACACATACAGTCATACATACAGTCACACATGCAGTCAAACATCCAGTCACACATACAGTCACACATACAGTCATACATACAGTCACACATACAGTCATACATACAGTCATACATACAGTCATACATACAGTCACACATACAGTCAAACATCCAGTCACACATACAGTCACACATACAGTCACACATACAGTCATACATACAGTCACACATACAGTCACACATACAGTCATACATACAGTCACACATACATATACACATACAGTCAAACATGCAATCAAACATGCACTCACACATCCAGTCATACATACAGTCACACAGAGGTGGCCAGGTCGCAGAATTGATGTTGAAATTTTGTGCACCGTAATTATCTCTTCTGATTCAGTGTTTACGCTGTTAATTCATTTTAAAAAGTGGTTCATTTTATTAATATTAGTATTTGAGTGTTGTGTAGTTATTAGGGTAAACGGGGATAGATTGATTGGCGAGATTTGTGTAAAATTGGTGTGAACAATTTCGTGGTATAAAGGACTGTTTATTGGAAGGTTGTAGGAGGCCTTGATTTTAAGGTTATTTTGACTGTTTTGATAAAGTTTTGGAAGTGACGAAGTGACGTGTAACGTACGATCATCTCTCTGAGTAACTTCTGATTGCGTGCTTTTAGAGAACACAGGTTAGCTAACTGGAAATGACATCGGACATAGAAAGGAGAATGGAAAACGAAAGTGAGGACGCATTTCAGATGCTTTTAAATGTTACAGAGAGAAGTAAGAATCTGCGTATGGACTTGAAGAACGATATCATGAATGCAGTTAGTATATTAAGGAAAACTTTCTCTTTGATGAAAACTGAGCTGGATGTTAAAAATAAGGAAATAGAAATCCTACGTCACCACCAGCCAGCCAGCGCGTCGAAACCTCATACTCTAACAGCAGCACAGTCTCATAGTGGCCACCAGAATTATGTCAATCCTGTAGTAGACAGATTAGTTGCGGCGCTACCTCCCACACAAATGATGGATTACTCGACAGTGGTGAAAGGAGCCCAACAAATAACTCCACAAAAGTCATTTAAACTAATTGTTAAGAGCAAGAATAATCAAAGCTCAGAGTATATGAGAACGCTTCTCAAGACAAAAGTAAACCCAATTGAACTGAAGGTAGGAATTTCCTCAGTGAAAAATTTAAGAAATGGTCATTTGCTAATAGAGTCGCAAAATAAATTGGAAGCAGAAACCATATGTGAGAATATTAATAGTAAATGCGGAGAAGAATTAGAAGCTAATGTAAGCACTAAGAGAAAACCAAAGATTATCATTTTCAATATCCCTGAAGAAATATCTTTGCAAAACGCTGCAGAAGCTCTTGCTACACAGAACGAACAATTTAAAAATGAAAATGCAGATACTGAATTGAGACCAATCCGGGAATTTCAAGACCGGAAAAGAAACAGAAATCTCATTATAGAAATCAGTACTGAGCAAAGAAGAAAGATAGTAGAAAAGAAAATAAAACTTGCTTGGAGTATGTGCAATTGGGAAGACTACATCATGGTCACCCGTTGCTTCAAGTGTTCAAAGTTTAACCACCATGCACAAGAATGCAAAGGAAATAAAACATGCCCAAACTGTACTGGAAGTCACACATTAAAAGAATGTCAAATACAGAAAGAAAATTATAAGTGTATAAATTGCATTAACTACAAAAAATACAACAAAGGCAGTACTGTTAATGAAAATCATTCTGCGTTAGATAAAAACTGTCCCTGCTATCAAGCAGCAATTAAGAGAACACAACTAAATACAGAATATTAATATGGATAATCTAAAATTAAAGTGTATACAAGTAAATTTACAACATTCAAGAATAGCGACCAGCAATCTAACACAACTACTTATACATAATGATATTGACATAGCTTTCATACAGGAGCTGTATACAATAAATAATAAATTAGGAATTATACCTAAATCAATGAGAGTGTATACCGGAGGTCATAGAATAACATGAGACATAGCTGTTTAACGTTTTTTCAAGTAAATGTACAACACTCTAGAACAGCCACTAATAATTTAGTGCAACTAATAAATGAAAAAAGTATAGACATAACCTGTATACAGGAGCCATACACGATAAACAATAACTTAGTAGGAATTCCTATGGCAATGAGAAAATATGAGTGTGGTGATAGAAGAAGAAGAGCAGCCATAATAATTAACAACCACAATATTGATGCCACACTAATAAAACAGTGCTCAGATGAAGACTGTGTGATAGTCGAAGTGACTTATAATTCTGAGAAGTTTTACACTATAAGTATGTACTTTGACTATAAGAGAAACATAGAAATAGACACAAAGAAAATTGAAAACATTCTGAATCATACCAAAGGAGATGGAGTAATAATATCAGCTGATACCAATGCGAGAAATACCTTATGGCACGATGTAATGAATAATGAACGAGGAAAAGCCCTAGAAGAATTTATCACTTCCACATCACTACACATAATTAATGAGAACACAGAAATACCAACTTTCGAAACAGCAAGGGCTAAAAGCTGGATAGACTTAACAATAACCAATAGTCACCTCCTTGCTCATATAATAGATTGGAATTGTGGAGTGGAAGAAAGCTGCTCAGACCACAAAATATTATCGTTCACATATGACAGCACAACTCAAGGATATATAAACACCTTAAAAGGTATAAAATACATAAAGAGAAATGAAAATTATGCAACTTTTGACACCCTTTTAGAACAAAATCTTAAGAATGTGTTTAACAGCCACAAATCCAGTGAGGAATTAGACACAGAACTTGCTTTAAATGTCGATAATTATACAGACGTAGAACGACTGGTCCAGCAGTGTCATAATTGCATAATTGAGGCATGTAATGGGGCATTCCATTTAAGCAGGTCAAAAATCAAGAGGCACAAAGGAAAATCTGTACCGTGGTGGAACCCTGAACTAACTATAATGAGAAAGAGAGTTAATGCACTCCGACGAAGGTATCAAAGAACCTTCAATAATGAAGAACTAAGGCAACAAAGGAAAAACATATATCTGGAAGTTAATAGAAATTACAGACATCTAGTAGATACGAGCAAATTAATCTCTTGGAAGGAATTCTGCAGCACTACGGATCAAGCCAACCCATGGCACTTAGTGTATAAAATTGCAGCGTGTAAATTTAAAAGTAAAAATATACTCACAACGATCAAGACTGAGGACGGTAAATATACAGATGATACACAGAACACATTAAAACATATGATAAATCACTTTATACCAGATGATGATAAGAATGATAATGAACATCATGTACAATTAAGAAGTAAAATAGCAGAACCTTTACATACTGCAAACGATGTTAAATTTACAAGAGAGGAAGTTAAAAGCGCACTCCACCATTTTAATCCCAACAAAGCCCCGGGAGAGGATGGCCTAACCAGTGATATTATTTTGAGATTTTTTCAACGGTTTCCACTCTTCTTCACTGAAATGTACAACAGTTGCCTTAAAAATGGATACTTTCCAAAATTATGGAAAAAATCTCTAATAATTCCAATAATTAAACCAGGCAAAGAAAGGAGTGAAGATGTCTCAAAATACAGACCCATCAGCTTAATCAACATAGGTGGAAAAGTACTCGAGAAATTAATGATAGACAGGATACTCCATTATATGCACTCAAACGGACTATTTAGTGCCCGGCAATACGGATTCACTCCACAGAGAAGTACAATAGACGCAGTGATGGCAGTAAAACACTATGTTATGGAAAACCTAAAGAATAACAACTACATAGCTCTGATTAGTTTAGACGTCCAGGGAGCGTTTGATGCGGCATGGTGGCCGAGTATTCTTAACAACTTAAGACAAGTGAAATGTCCCCAAAATTTATATGCATTGACCCTGGACTACTTCAGAGATCGAAAAGCAAGTTTATGTACCAATGAGTACAGGGCTGAAAAAGATGTTGAAAAAGGGTGTCCACAGGGCTCGAGCTGTGGTCCTGGATTGTGGAACGTCTTGTACAATCCCCTTCTACAGCTAGACTATACAAAATATACTGAGATAATTGCATTTGCAGATGATTTGCTTGTAATGACAAGAGGTAGAACAATAATAGAGACCGAAAACAATGCCAATGTAGATGTTACAAGGATTGAGCATTGGGCTAGAGACAATAAAATCAAATTCAATGAAAACAAATCAAAAGTACTAGTTGTTACTCGGAAAAAGAAAAGACAAAACTTGAGCATTAATATCTACATCAACAATAAGCCCATAGAGCAAGTCGAAGCATTGAAATACCTTGGAATTTATTTAGACAGAAGATTTAGATTCAACAAGCACATCGATTATGTTCACGACAAAGCAATAGCCTTGATACATACTCTATCTAAATTTGCGAAACTAAACTGGGGACTTGGACATAAAGCATTGACTACAATATACAAAGGAGCACTTGAACCTATTCTCACCTATGGAGCACCTGTGTGGTATGAAGCTCTGCAATACTCTACTAACATCAAAAAACTACAACGCATCCAAAGGCTTCTAAACATTAAAATTATTAAAGCCTATAGGACAATATCTTTTGATGCTTCCTGCATCATGGCCGGCATTCAACCAATAGACATCACGATAAGTGGCAAAGTCAAACAGTATAAAGCAACTCATGGAGAGACAGACTATGATTCGCCCACAGATCTAAAGAACTGGAATCACCCTGCAGATAAGAGAACTATTCAAGAAACTCTGGAAAACAAGATATATGACATAGAAATTTATACAGATGGAAGCAAATCTGGAGGAAAAGTGGGAGCAGCTGCTGTAATATACAAACATCAAGTTCTTATCCATCAATTAAAGCACAGACTACATTCAAAATGCACGAATAACCAAGCAGAGCAGTTGGCCATATGGAAAGCACTACAGAAACTTCAAGAACTTGAGGCTATTGCGAATGAAGAAAGAGTTGCAGCGGTATACACAGACAGCAATGTTACAATATCCTTATTGAAGAATAATAGTAACCATAATTCTATAATAGATAACATACACAATACCCTTAATGCCCTTCAACAACGTCAGTGGACAATTCACTTCAGCTGGTTGAAGGCCCATAATGGTACTGCTGGTAATGAACTAGCTGATAGATTAGCCAAAGAAGCTTCTGCAGAAGGTGAAATAATATACTACAAAATTCCGAAATCCACCATCATATCACAAATAAATAATTTATCACTAGAACAATGGCAGAGCAGATGGAATAGCACAAATAACGCCGCAGTTACTAAATCATTTTTTCCCACAGTTCTAGACAGACTAAAATTAAAACTTCCAGCAAACCCAGAATTAACAGCAATATTAACAGGACATGGAAAAACAAATTCTTACCTATATCGATTTAACATCATAAATGATCCGTCCTGCACGTGTAACAAAGGAGAACAGACAGTCAATCATCTGATTTATCAGTGTGAAAATACAGAATACCAAAGATCTATTCTAATTCGAGAGATAATAATGGAAGGAGGTAAATGGCCTGTCAACAATCAAGAATTAATATCAGTATATTTCCGAAGTTTCAGCAAATTCATCAAAAACTTGAAATTATAGAATGATTTAAATATGGCAAATAACGCAATCTATTGTTATAACCTTGTATTAGGAGTTTATGGTATATATTTTGTAACAATTGTTAACGTTAAGTATCTATATAGTGTAAAACAACTTGTAAATATCAATGTAAAATTGTGCAAAACTGTATTAGCATAATGTAAAGAATGCATGTAATGCTACCAAGGTAACGGGGCATGCAGATAATAATTAATAAATAAAAATAAAAAAATAAAAATACAGTCACACATCCAGTCACACATCCAGCCACAGGCACAGTAACACATACAGTCACACGTACAGTCAAACATCCTGTCACACATCCAGTCGCACATCCAGTCGCCAATTTAGTCACACATACTCATACATACAGTCACAATTCTAGTCACAGATCCAATCATACATACAGTCACACAAGCAGTCAGACATCCAGTCCTATATACAGTCACACATACATACAGTCACAAATCCAGTCACACATACATACATACACACATACACACATACATACACACATACACACATACATACACACATACATACATACATACATACATACATACATACATACATACATACATACATACATACATACATACATACATACATACATACATACATACATACATACATACATACATACATACATACATACATACATACATACATACATACATACATACATACATACATACATACATACATACATACATACATACATACATACATACATACATACATACATACATACATACATACATACATACATACATACATACATACATACATACATACATACATACATACATACATACATACATACATACATACATACATACATACATACATACATACATACATACATACATACATACATACATACATACATACATACATACATACATACATACATACATACATACATACATACATACATACATACATACATACATACATACATACATACATACATACATACATACATACATACATACATACATACATACATACATACATACATACATACATACATACATACATACATACATACATACATACATACATACATACATACATACATACATACATACATACATACATACATACATACATACATACATACATACATACATACATACATACATACATACATACATACATACATACATACATACATACATACATACATACATACATACATACATACATACATACATACATACATACATACATACATACATACATACATACATACATACATACATACATACATACATACATACATACATACATACATACATACATACATACATACATACATACATACATACATACATACATACATACATACATACATACATACATACATACATACATACATACATACATACATACATACATACATACATACATACATACATACATACATACATACATACATACATACATACATACATACATACATACATACATACATACATACATACATACATACATACATACATACATACATACATACATACATACATACATACATACATACATACATACATACATACATACATACATACATACATACATACATACATACATACATACATACATACATACATACATACATACATACAGTCACACGTACAGTCACATAGGGTCACACGTACAGTCACATAGAGTCACACGTACAGTCACACATACAGTCACATACAGTCACATACAGTCACATGTACAGTCACATACAGTCACACGTACAGTCACATTCAGTCTCACATCCAGCCATGCATAGTCACACATACAGTCATACGTACAGTCACACATACAGTCACAGCCAGCCATGCATAGTCACACATCTAGCCATGCATACAGTCACACATCTAGCCATGCATACAGTCACACATCCACTCACACATACGGTCACACAGACAGTCACACATAGTGATACATACAGTCACAAATCCAGCCATGCATACAGTTACACATCTAGTCACACATCCACTCACACATACGGTCACACAGACAGTCACACATAGTGATACATACAGTCACAAATCCAGCCATGCATACAGTTACACATCTAGTCACACATCCACTCACACATACGGTCACACAGACAGTCACAAATAGTGATACATACAGGCACACATCCAGCCGTGCATACAGTTACACATCTAGTCACACATCCACTCACACATACGGTCACACATACAGTCAGACATCCACTCAGACATCCTGTCACACATACAGTCGCTAATCCAGTCACACGTACAGTCAGACATCCACTCAGACATCCTGTCACACATACAGTCAGACATCCAGTCACACATACAGTTGCTAATCCAGTCACACATACAGTCACACGTACAGTCAGACATCCTGTCACACATACAATCAGACATCCAGTCGCACATACAGTCGACAATCCAGTCACACATACAGTCACAAATCCAGTCACACATCCAATCATACATACAGTCACACCTACAGTCATACGTACATATACACATTCATACACACATACAGTCACACGTACAATCACAGATACAGTCATACATACAGTCACAGATAAAGTCAGACATCCAGTCAAACATCCAGTGATACATCCCGTCCCACATACAGTCACACACACAGTCACACCTTCAGCCATACATACAGTCAGACATCCAGTCACACATACAGTCGCTAATCCAGTCACACGTACAGTCAGACATCCACTCAGACATCCAGTCAAACATCCAGTGATACATCCCGTCCCACATACAGTCACACACACAGTCACACCTTCAGCCAGACATACAGTCAGACATCCAGTCGCACATACAGTCGCTAATCCAGTCACACGTACAGTCAGACATCCACTCAGACATCCTGTCACACATACAGTCAGACATCCAGTCACACATACAGTTGCTAATCCAGTCACACATACAGTCACATGTACAGTCAGACGTCCTGTCACACATACAGTCAGACATCCAGTCGCACATACAGTCGACAATCCAGTCACACATACAGTCGCACATACTCATACATACAGTAACAAATCCAGTCACACATCCAATCATACATACAGTCACACATACAGTCACACGTACAGTCACAGATACAGTCATACATACAGTCACAGATAAAGTCAGACATCCAGTCAAATATCCAGTGATACATCCCGTCCCACATACAGTCACACCTTCAGCCATACATACAGTCAGACATCCAGTCACACATCCAGTCACACGTACAGTCACATAAACAGTCAGACATCCAGTGAGCCATCCTGTCACACATCCAGCTATGCATACAGTCACACATACAGTCATAGATACAGTCACACATCCAGTCACACATGCAATCAAACATAGAGCCACATGTACATACACACATGCAGTCACATATGCACTCACACATCCAGTCATACATACATACAGTCACACATACAGTCACAGGCACAGTAACACATCGAGTCACACGTACAGTCAGACATCCTGTCACAGGTACAGTGAATCATCCAGTCACACATCCAGTCGCACATACAGTCGCTAATCCAGTCACACATACAGTCACACGTACAGTCAGACATCCTGTCACACATACAGTCAGACATCCAGTCACGCACCTAGTCACACATCCAGTCGCCAATTTAGTCGCACATACTCATACATACAGTCACAATTCTGGTCACAGATCCAATCATACATACTGCCACACAAACAGTCAGACATCCAGTCCTAAATTCAGTCACACATACATACATACATACATGCACGCATACACGCACACACACACACACACACGTACAGTCACATACAGTCACATACAGTCACACATCCAGCCATGCATAATCACACATACAGTCATTCGTATAGTCACATATACAGTCATACGTACAGTCACACATCCAGCCATGCATAGTCACACATACAGTCACACATCCAGCCATGCATACAGTTACACATCTAGTCACACATCCACTCACACATACGGTCACACAGACAGTCACAGATAGTGACACATACAGTCACAAATCCAGTCACGCATCCAATCCAACATACAGTCACACCCACAGACATGCATACAGTCACACATACAGTCATACATCCAGCCATGCATACAGTCACACATTCAGTCACACATCCAGTCACACATGCAGTCAAACATATAGCCACACGTACATGCACACATGCAGTCACACATCCAGTCATACATTCATACAGTCACAAATCCAGTCACACATGGAGTCACAGGCACAGTCACACATCCAGTCACACATACAGTCACACGTACAGTTAGACACCCAGTCAGACATCCTGTCACACATACAGTCAGACATCCAGTCACACGTCTAGTCACACATCCATTCGCACAGACAGTCGCCAATTTAATCACACATACAGTTACACATACAGTCACACACCCAGTCACACATTCAGTCACACACCCAGTCATACATACAGTCACACATACATACAAACATACAGTCACACATACATACAAGCATACAGTCACACATCGACACACATGAAGGCACACATCCAGTAACACTTACAGTCATACATCCAGTCACACATACAGTCACACGTACAGTCACAAATCCAGTTACACATACAGTCACACATAGAGTCATATATACAGTCACACATATATACAAACATACATACACACATACCGTCATACATCCAATCATACATACAGTCACACATACAGTCACAAATCTTGAAACACATACAATCACACGTAGTCACATATACAGTCATACATACATACACATATTCATACCCACATACAGTCACACATATACACACACACACACACACACACACACACACACACACAGTCACACACACGTACAGTCACTCATACAGTCACACATCCAGCCATGCATTCAGTCACACATCCCGTCACACATGCAGTCAAACATTCAGGCACACGTACATACAGTTACAAATCCAGTCACACATCCAGTCACAGGCACAGTAACACGTCCAGTCGCACATACAGTCACACGTACAGTCAGACATCCAGTCACACATACAGTCAGACATCCAGTCGCACATACAGTCGCTAATCCAGTCACACGTACAGTCAGACATCCAGTCGCACATACAGTCGCTAATCCAGTCACACTTACAGTCAGACATCCAGTCACACATACAGTCACACATCCAGGCACACATCGACACATCCAGTCACACATAAAGGCACACATCCAGTAACACATACAGTAATACATACAGTCACACATAGTCATATATACAGTCACACATACATACAAACATACATACACACATACAGACATACATCCAGTCATACATACAGTCACACATACAGTCATACATACAGTCACAAATCTTGAAACACATACAATCACACGTAGTCACATATACAGTCATACATACATACACATATTCATACCCACATACAGTCACACATACACACACACACAGTCACACACACACACACACACACACACACACACACACACAGTCACACACACGTACAGTCACACGTACAGTCACACATAGAGACACACACGTAGTCACTCATACAGTCACACATCCAGCCATGCATACAGTCACACTTGCAGTCACACATGCAGTCAAACATACAGTCACACGTACATACACACATGCAGTCACACATCCAGTCATACATTCATACAGTCACAAATCCAGTCACACATCCACTCACAGGCACAGTAACACATCCAGTCACACATCCAGCCATGCATACAGTTACACATCTAGTCACACATCCACTCACACATACGGTCACACATCCAGTCGCACATACAGTCAGACATCCACTCAGACATCCTGTCACACATACAGTCAGACATCCAGTCACACATACAGTCGCTAATCCAGTCGCACATACAGTCCCCAATCCAGTCGCACATACTCATACATACAGTCACAATTCTAGTCACAGTTCCAATCAAACATACAGTCACAAATCCAGTCACACGTACAGTCACAAATCCAGTCACAAGTACAGTCAGACATACAGTCATACATACGGTCACACACACGGTCACACAGTCTCACTCACACACACACACGCATGCACGCCTTCACACACACACAGAATTACAGTCAGAATTACAGTCATACACACACTCACACGTACACTCACACGTGCGGTCACACAAACAGTCACACATCCAGTCACAGATACAATCATACATACAGTCACATTAAGTTACACATACACTCATACATACACACATACATACATACACACATACAGTCACACATACATAATAATCAATAATCTACGCCAACTAGAGGGCCCCAAGCATTTATATAATTTAGCTCGACAATACTTCAAGGACAGAAGTGCTACACCTTGTACCAATGAATACAAGTTTGTGAAAGAAGTAAAGAAGGGTTGTCCACAAGGGTCTGCCTGCGGTCCTGGCTTCTGGAATAATTTGTATAATTCAATGTTGAATCTCAAATTTACCCACAGAACCAAAGTCATTGCCTTTGCAGATGATGTATTAATACTGACGAAGGGCAGCAGTGCCTTGGAGGTCGAATATTATGCAAATCAAGACAAAAAAATCGAAATTTGGGCTCAGGATAATAAAATAAGATTTAATGACACAAAATCGAAAGTCATGTTAATCTCACAAAAGAAAACCAGCCACAATGAGAGAATAAATATATACCTTAACAGCAAACTAATTAAACAGGTGACAGAAATAAAATACTTAGGAATAAATATCGACAGAATATTGAACTTCCATTCTCATGTACAGCATATACAAGACAAATCAATAAATATTATTTACACACTTGCTAAATCTGCAAGGCTCAACTGGGGACTTGGTAATAAGGCATTAAGGACTATATATAAAAGAGCAATAGAGCCGATTTTAATATATGGAGCACCAGTTTGGAAAGAAGCATTAAAGAGTTGTCAGAACAGAAGAAAATTACAGAGAGTTCAAAGAATCTGTAATATTAAAATGACTAAAGCCTACAGAACAGTATCATATGATGCATCTTATATTATAGGTGGAATACAGCCAATAGACTTAACAATTGCCGGAAAAGCAAAACTTTATACAGCTATTCACACTGAAAAACAATATGATGCACCACTAGAACCTTCAAACTGGCCTCACCCAGCTGAAGAGGTAACCATAGAAGAATCAGAGGCACTAAGAGCGTATCCCATAAGAATATTCACAGATGGTAGCAAAAAAAATGATAAGGTGGGAGCAGCAGTTGTAATATTGAAGGAAAAATCTCCAATTTGTCAGCTTAAATACCGTCAGGAAGGGAAATGTTCCAATAATCAAGCTGAGCAAATAGCCATTTTAAAATCCTTAGAGGAACTTCAAACAATACAAGACAAAATCCACGTAGAAAAAAGAGCAGTAGTCTATACAGACAGTAACATAACACTATGCTTGTTAAAGAACAATAAAAAACAAAATAGGATCATAGCCAACATTCTAAAAACATTACGCGCCCTTGAACAAAATCAGTGGGCTGTACATAGCTGGATCAAAGCTTACTTAGGCATTGCTGAAAACAAATTGGCTGATAACTTGGCAAAACAAGCTGCCACTGATGATCACTTAGACATTGTATACAGTAGAGTTCCAAAAACAGCGATAGTTACAGACATAAAAGAAAAAGGGATACAGGAATGGCAAGATAGATGGAATATTTCAACAAAAGGCGCAATAACAAAATCTTTCTTTCCATCAATAAAAAAGAGATTGAATATTGTAATACCTCCAACTCCTGAGTTCGCAGCATTTATTTCTGGACACGGAAAAACCAAATGATACCTACATAGATTTCAGATTATAGATGACCCAACATGTACCTGCGGCAGAGGACAGCAAACTGTGAATCATCTGATCTATGAATGTGGAGACTCCAAGCAACAGAGAAGTTCACTAATTCAAGAAATAAGGAAAAACCGGGGAGATTGGCCAGTGACTGGTGAACAACTTACACACAACCACCTAAAAGCATTCAAAACTTTTATAAAATCAATTCAATTGTGATGAACTAATAAGTGAACACTGTTCAAAATGTAAATCAAGCTATGTATTTCAACATGTAATATTACGCACTGTAATGGGGCATGCTGATAATAAAGTACTGATATTAAAAAAAAATGCCTGCCTGCCTACCTACCTAAAGATCAACCCTACGTCCAGCATGTCACTTGGGCCATGTGTGGGGCGGGCAACGTCCAAACTACTATCTTGGATGGCTAACAGGGCTCTGGCTAGGCTGGATTTATGGTGCCGACCGGCTAAGAAACTGGACATGTATTATAATTGAAATCATGGAAAGGTCTTCAGAAGAGCTGCCATTTATGTACCACCAAATGGCTCCAAGATAATGAAAAGTGGTAAGGGTAAAGGATATATATGGGTGGAAACTGACAAAATGATAATATTCTCGTGTTATGTTTCCCCCACAAAAAATAAGCAGGAATTACAATTCTACTTAGATCAAGTAAGTCTTAGCATCATGCAGCAAGATAACAAAAAAATGATTTTAATTGGTGGAGACTTTAATGCAAAGGCTTTATGCTGGGGATCACCAACTGAAGATAAGAAAGGCAGCATATTGGCTGAGTGGGTAAACCAAAATGATTATATCATTTTAAATGATGGAAAAAAACCTATATTCGAGAGGAATAATAGATCTTCCTATATTGACATTACTATTTGTACTACTGAGGTAAACAAATTAGTCACTAAATGGTATGTGGACGATGAGTAAAACCTGAGTTACCATAAAAATATATATATTGTCTTGCCGCAATGATAAAAAACAAGTGAAATCATATCCAAAAGGCTGGGTATATAAAGAAGAATATAAGGATGCTTTACTCACCAAGCTTGAACTAGAAACAGGACGTCCAGACTATACCCACCAGCCAAGTGAATTTGGAAGAATGATTGTAAATGTGTGCAATTACGCACTTAAAAAGAAATGTGCTAACAGCACACTGGTGGAGTTATAGCATTGCACAACTAAGGAAGAATAGTACAGATGCCAGAAGGAAAGTTACAAGGGCCAAGGGCAAACGGGAAAAATAGGAGGAATGAACATGAAATGCAGGAGATATACAATAAATATCGTGAAAGCAGAAGAACACTTAAAAATGCTATTAAGACGGCAAAAAAGACCGCATGGGAACAACTATGTACAGAAATTGATAATGACACTTGGGGGAAGGGTTATCAGATAGTTACAGGAAAATTTGGATTCCGATCTCCAGTACGACTAAAAGACGAAGACCAACTAAAGATAGCGAAAACTCTATTTCCAGAACATAAAATGAATATATGGCCAGAAATAAAGGTCAACAGAGAGGAAATACCTCTGTGTCAAGAAAATGAGATTATAGAAGCCGGTAGAAGAATAAAAGGAGGAAAGGCAGGAGGACCTGATGGAATCCCGCCAGAGGTATAAAGATTATTGCAACACAGAAACCTAATGTTCTAGAAGAAATAATAAATGAACAAATAATTAAAGGGATTTTTCCCAAAGAATGGAAAATAGCTAGACTAGTACTAATTGAAAAACCCAGGAAAGGAGTTGGAGATATTACCTATAGACCTTTGTGTTTGATAAACGTCATTGGGAAACTTTTTGAACAAATAATAAATATAAGACTTAATAAGGAGATCGAAACCAAAGAGGGATTCTCAGAAACACAATTCGGTTTTAGAAAAGGTCTATCAACACTAGATGCCCTTGAGACCATAAAGAGTCATATAAAATCAGAACTAGAAGAAAAGAAGAACATATATGCCATTATGGTCACGCTCAATGTTAAAAATGCTTTCAACTCAGCACCATGTCTGGGTATAATAAGCGAATTAAAAAGAAGGAAAATAGCTACGTATTTAATTAAACTTATGTGCAGTTATCTGGAGGATAGAAAAATCGAGGTAGGAGAAAAGATGCGCCTGGACATGAGTTGTCGCAGTATATAGTTTGTATGTGCACATGGTTTTGTAAATGGTTACACATTGTTATTCTTACTTTAGCTTAATTTGTATGTGAATATGTTTTGTCAGTGGTTACACATTGTTATTTTTACATTAGCTAAATAATCTGACAAGTCTCCCGTTTACTGGGCCTATGCCTATGATGTAAATTTATGTGATGAATAAAGATCTTATCTATCTTATATTATTATCAATCAGTGTATCAGTCACATTTAAGGACAGATGTTCTCACATTCCTTTGGATGTTCTTAATCCTTCATTACCTCCATAAAGAACTGTCATTTCAGAATTTAAAAGAGATTACTGAATCACAATATTCCTCAAAGATGAACAGAATCGATTGTAATTGATGATGAGAACAGATTGTGGACAATAAGCATCAAAAACCATCCTGTGAAGCTGTGATGTTTTGTGAAGACACTCATCAGTGCAAAGAATCTTTAATAGAACATGGAAAAGTTATGGTGTATACTAAAATACTGTGATACATCAAAGCGAGCCAAGGTCAAGCTACCTCACACACTACTTGCGAATACATGACTGACAACAACAGAGCAGCCCAAAACAAAGACCAATTGTACCAGACTGTTTGAAAGAACTTGATTGCCAGCTTGCGTAAAGTAAGTTCAAGAACAAGTGTGTTTTTCTAGAGAATTTGCCCAGTTTCACATGAACTATAAAAGCAAGAAAGGACAGTTAAGTCTTGAAGTGAAGCAGTTTAGTGAGGGTTGAGTGATAAGCCAACCTTTGAGGTAATGATTATTTGTGAAAAATCATCAGTGCAAAGAAATTTTAATAAACGAACATTGAAAAAATGTGGCATATCTGTGGGGTAGTAAAGCCACTTTTAGTGCAAGAATCTTTTATGAAAGAACTTTTAAAAGCAGTAGCATACCATAAAAGACTATTGTTTCAGAATGTAACAGGAGATTACTGGTTGGAAATAACAAAAGCCAGCCAGTGAGGTTCTGACATTTTGTGAAGACAGTCATCACTGCAAAGGATATTTAATAAAAAGGCTTTGAAAAGTAATGGCATACAATAAAAGATTGTCATTGACAAATTTAAAAGGAGATTACAGATAAGAAACAAAGACCAATCTCCTAAACATGCTATAAATGGTTACTAATGCACAGAAGTGCATATTTTGCCCAAGTTTCCAGTCATATTCAGTATAGAATAATATTTTGGGCTGTTGCAACTGACTGGGAAGAGCTATTTAAAATGCAGAAGTGAGCAATAAGAATAGTGATACTTAAAACCAATATAACATCATGCCTGTGACCTACATATACATGCTAGAAGTGATGTACTATATCCAATCACAAAAACATAACTTTTCAAAAATTCACAGATGCATGACTATTGTACAAGACAGAGAGATGATTTACATATTCAACACTGTAGGACTAATCTAGCTAAGAAAAGTGCACTCCACATTGGAATAATTCTGTATAATTAAGGAGCAGATTAATAGACACTAAGAATGTGTGAAATAGGCAGGCAAAATGGCACTTAAATTGGCACTAAAACTTAGCTAAACAGATACTTAGATACTCAAAATGTTAGTAAAATAAGCACTTAAAAGGCACTATAATTAATATTAATAGCATTAATATTATATTGGTTGCTTACAAACTGTACAAAATTCCAAGCAGGACACAACGATCAATATATAAGCATAGAAAATACACAAAATAGCTTAGATTTAAAATAATTGAAACCAAATGCTTTGTTATTGGAACCTGTTATGATATATATATCACTGTTATCAGCATCACATTGCATATTACAATGGATAATTATGTACCTTTCAAAATTTTCAGGAGTAAATTTAAATCTGTTTCCTTGTAATGAGTTCTTATACTGTGAGGAACTTTTCTTTCTACTTCACACGGTACAACTGGGCAAAATTTTAAATTTGCTATTTGTTGTGGCTCAAGGCCAAGGGTTTCTTGTGCCACAGTTACTAAACTACAGGGTTCTTCATTTAAAACCTAACAGAGCACATGGCATTTTGCCTCTCTCTCCCGTAACCTTGCTGGATTCCCCCGCTACCGGCTGCCATTGTGCATGTAGCTCGTTGGTACTGAATCACCTTCAAGAAATCCCTCATTACAATCTGAGAGCTGCAGTTTGGTGTACTTTTAGTGCTAGATGCATAATCGGCCAATATTCTACAAGCGGACTGTAAATGCAAAGAGGTACCAAAATGACATTTTGACCCCATTTTACCATAAACTGACAGAAGTATAGAAATCATATGATTGATTTCAACAAGATTCTGATACTGCCCATAGGAGTCCATGAATAAAATTAGGGGAGTGTTTAAAGATAGAGTGATTAGTGCTGCTGCATGGCCCTCTTGCTCCCCTGATCTAACAGTGTGCGAGTTTTACTTTTAACCTGAAAGACAAATTTTATAAGACAAATCCTATTCATTGGAAGAACTAAAACAAAATATTAGAAATGAAATTGGAAACATTACAGTGGCCCAACTTAATGGTGTGAATCAGAATGTGTTCTCCTGATATAATGCTTGTTTAGCCGAAGATGGACGACATTTCCAGCATCTTCTATAAGGTAAGAGTGTTATACATGCTTTATGTGCAGAGTTTATGTAGGAGCAAAGCTGGCTGTGGGACACCCAAATGTGCAGAGACGAAATACCGTGCACCTGTTAGGTTTTAAATGAAAAACCCTGTACCTTCTAAATCTTGTTTTACATACACAACATTTTCTCTTTTGGCATATCTGTGTAGAAACTGATCATGATCTATGCACTTGAAACTCTGCATACAGAATGGGCTTTCCATTTCCCACATAAAGAATGGTGTAGTTTCTCAATCCATTCAAACATCGTGTAGCTTGTCTTAGGTTACTTGTCCTTGAACAAATTCTAAGTCATTAGCACATTGTGATGCTTCTATGAAGTGATATATTAGGTGCCTAACTATCTGCTAAACCCTTTTTGTATATCCAATGTCTTTGCCAAAAACTTCACATTAAAACAAATGAAAAAACTGTTGTCACAAATTACAAACAGGAGAAATTGGCTAAAAAGGCACCAATAAGCGGAATAGGCACAAAATATGAAATAGGCATTTGTAGGCATCTATAAATTTAAAAATTTCAGCTTATAATTGTAGGAAATGTGCTTCTAACTTAAACACCTACGTTTTTGAACAAAGGAATAAAATAGGCAAATAGTAAAAACCCCTCTCCCTATACATAAATAAACTACATTGAAAAGCTTAATGAATTCAAAAAAACGTTTAGATCATTCCTATTAATTCACTCATTTGACTCGGATTCCTTGAAGTGTAATTATATTTAATATGTTAGGTAATGTAATTAATTTATAGGTTCCAATCATGTAAAAAAGTGCATATTACACACTTTTTAGTCAGGAATTTTACTGATAACTGCGCACGTTCATGTAATTTTTATATATTTTTATCTTTATCGACGAAGCCATGAACATGTAGTTTTGTTCAAACGGTGACTAAAGACAGCTAATACTACTCACATAATATATAAGTTATTGAACCAATAACCTTACATTAGCCAGATTGAGATGCTATACATACCTTGCGATGTCTTCAAAGTTGGACCTGGCTGTAAAGAATAAAAATACAAGTATTATTATTTTTATAAAGTTCAACAGACTTCAAAATTCAATCCAATGACTGGACGTAAATCTTAGATCTTCAGTGCTCCAAGCCAGTGAGTTGCCATCATGAAATATCTGTACCTATCTACATTAAACTCTTGTCGTGCCCCATGGTCTAGGAATAACATGCTAGCCCCTGGTTCCCAAGGTCATGGGTTCAGACATAAAATATCTTAACATGGCTTCCTTCAGAAGGGAAGTAAAGCTAATAATCCTGTGTTATAGATGTATGGCATGTAAAAGAACCTCAAACTTGATAAAGAGACCTCTGGGCACAATTGATTGGTTTTTCATGCCCAATATAGAATGGAGTACTGAGAAATATAGCAAACAAGGAACATTTGTAAATACAAAAATAAAACTCAGTGTCACCAGTGTGCTGGAATTTCATCCTATAGCGGTTCTTTTACATGCTGTTCAATCTATTGACATTAAGCTATTAATTTAAGCACATTTAAAAACCATTGCTCTGAGTTGGGTTTAGACCAGCGACCTTGAGGTCAATAGACCAATCCTTAACCAATGTATTTCAGAAATGCTCGCTCAATGCCACAAAGTGAGATATCTAACACAATTTGTGCATTTTAATAAGCTGTAGGCTTTTCTGCAAACTTTTATGTGCCTATTGTGGTTTCCCAACTATATAAAATTCAGTGAAAATGCACAAATTCTCAAATTTACATAAAATGCAAGTTATATATATAGTAACATCCTCCTTGACCAAATCTACTGAACCAAAACTGCAGAGGACAGAAATAAAGAAGAAAGAATAAAGGAAAAAGTATAATATGCTCAAATTTACACTGGTAACATTGGTGTCACAATTGGCAACGTGCTTTTATCCCACATCTATATTCCATTACAGATACTTGGCATAGTAAAATCCAGATAACTCAACCTAATGTGGACTGAGAGGCTGTCGTGTTGTGAAATGTTGAGTTTTACGGGATAAGGAGTCTGTTATTCACAACTCTTAACACAACACTGCAAACTAAATAAATACATATTCTAGCGCAATATAGCAGTGGCGTAAATAACGGCCCCACAAACCCCACTGTGCGAGGGGGGCCCCAATCTTTAGGAGCCAGAAAATAGCCTTTAATAGTTTTCTTAAAAAGGACATTCTATATTCAATTCAATCATGGAAAACGGCTAGGAAGAAGAGCTGGAACAGATGCAAATGACATACTGACAACAGAAGTGTACCATGTAAGCATTTCCTAACCTTTCTTGCTTAAAAGTGTGAACAAGCTTACCTCCAAGTGTGTAGGTATGCTCTCAGAAATATTCACAATCATACAGAGAAATTCATTAAAGCATGGAAATAAAATAGCAAAATAAGCAAGCAAATAAGCACAAAAAATGATGAAAATAAACTCCAAAAAAACAAAAACGAATGCATGCAAATATGATATACTTGGGGAATCACCATGCTTGTTCATGACATCATTGTGTTATCTCATGCGATAAGTGACTGATGAATTCATTCTACTAAATGCAGCCAGTAATTTTTCTCCTCACAGTAAGATTTCTTAACACCGGTCTATATCCTAGTATTTCTTTCTTACAAATTTAGCCAAGAAAATAGTGAATCATTGATAAATAATGGATAGTTGTGAAATATATACATTTAAATTTACAGTTTTGGGTAAAATATGCTGTTTTAATTAAAAACATTGTAAAATAGGTAAGCAGAAACGTTTTCCTGCGAAATAAGCATAAATAAGCACAAACAAAAATAGTTAAAGTTGCTCTTCTAAGTGTGTCTTATGAAGCATAGCCCTTCTGCTTACCTTTAAAGCTGTAGAAAAAGTTAAGCACTCTGCTTAGAAATCCGGGCTTTAGTCATGACTCTTCATTGTACTGCACTGAGACTCCTCACAGGCGGGGCACAGTCCTGGAAACAAGACACAACACTGTCACAACCCCAATCTACTTGCAATATATATCAATAAGCATAATATTGTTTTCAGTGTTATGCATGCACCAAGTGTATATTGCTTTGCAGCTGCCCTATATAATAAATTGACAACCAGTTAGAAAAGCTTAACATCCATGCAATGTTTCAAGATGTCTTTGAAGCAAATATTGAGAGATAGCTTTTAATGTGGCTGAGTTTATGGACACATTGTAATTGTAAAACCAAATCATTGTTTATTATATAAATTTGTATACCATCATCACCACCACCATCATCATCATCACCATCACCATCACCACCACCACCACCATCACCACCATCATCACCACCACCATCATCATCATCACCACCATTATCATCGTCACCATCACCACCACCATCATCATCACCACCATCACCATCATCATCATCATCATCATCATCATCACCACCACCACCACCACCACCACCATCATCATCACCATCATCACCATCACCACCATCACCATCATCACCATCACCATCATCACCATCACCATCATCACCATCACCACCACCACCACCACCACCACCACCACCACCACCATCATCATCAGCATCACCATCACCATCATCACAGTGACAGTGGAGTTTTTATACCATACTAAAACTATATTTACCGTTATCATGAAGAATGTGTCTTAAAATTCCCATTCTTACCGAAAATATCCCAAAATGACCCATTTTTACATTATCAACCTTAAAAAAATAGAGTATGCTACATTTATTATTATATTACTGATAAAACGGCCTCATCCATGCTGACGATGCTCAAAATTGCTTTCTGCCGAACATTTCCACCTTGTCATACATTGGGGTTAGCTTTTTGATACTAAGCAATCACTCTGTGTGTGTGTATATATGTGTGTATGTGTATGTTTGTGTGTGTATGTTTGTGTGTATGTGAGTGTGTGTGTGTTTGTGTGTGTATGTGTATATATGTGTGTGTTTGTGTGTGTGTATGTTTGTGTGTATGTGTGTATATGTGTATGTTTGTGTGTGTATGCTTGTGTGTATGTGTATGTGAGTGTGTGTGTGTGTATGTGTATGTTTGTGTGTGTGTATGTGAGTGTGTGTGTTTGTGTGTGTATATGTGTGTGTTTGTGTGTGTGTGTTTGTGTGTATGTAAAATGGAATCGAAAACTATGTGAGGATGAGGCACATTGACTTTATTAAGCACAAGATGTACTAGATACAGAAATGGAGTGTGAAAGGTAAATGCCTTTAATAATATAGGACTAACTTCACAGGTTCCAGGTAAATAAATAGCATTACATTCTGCGAAAATATGGAGAATGCAAGAATTGGAATTGTGCGAATTTGGAAGAGTGTACGATTTATCACTTAGTCACGCCTGGACCCTCTACGCAAGCTGCAAACTAGGCAATTCAATAACCATGCAAAACTGAAAATGGCTCTGTAGAGTAAAATTCATAATGTTCTACTTTACCACCATAAGGAGTCATTGAAAAGGAAGCCTTACCTTAATTATATACAAAAGAAAATGAGACTAAACTTTATATAACAGCAAAAGTAAATAATTTGCTACGCTACCTTTGAGTTCAACGACCGGGCACAGAATACGAAGTAACAATTTACGAATAACTATTTAACGATAGGAGTTACTCACTATGTAATACCTAATAATGATAATTAACTTTATAATCAAACACAAAGAATAATAATCCGCGAACCGTAACTTTTGTAACCACTCCGAATATTCGACGCAATAGGTTGTACATAAGTCCTACGCAGTAGCCAGTTCAAAAATGGCGCCTTGTTTCAACACCTTTTGGGCAATGTGTCCCTCCGCCAAACACTCGCACCCAAGCTAACGATCTGGAAGCCTGCTGAGCCACGTTGCGTGTTATTAAATAAGTTTTTCGTCGCAAAATGATCTTCGACAGAGAGGTAATTAAACATTTACATTATTTCTACTTAATATATGTGTGTTTAATATGCTGTTCACACATACGCACACACGCGGACCTTTTTGTAAAAATTCTATTTTTTTTGTTCAGGGGACCTCAAAACATATATTTCTGGTGAAATCTCTACATGGAATTTTTGGGTGAAATACAACAATTCCCCGACTTACTATACGTAATAGAGAAATTAAAAAGGAAAGGAATAATATCACAATATGCTAAATAACTAAATGAATTAATAAATAAATAATTCATAAAATTTTGTCGGAAATACATCCGTGCGTGACCGACAACCGCCACTGACACTGACACAGGCACTTCCCCTCCGTTTCCCCTCCGCCGCCGCACAGCCTCAGCGTGCGATACAAGAGAGAAGGGAGCTTGACCCAATAGCCGGAACACCAAACTGCATAGGATATATCAGGACCTTCTAGATTAGGAGGTCCTGGATATATCCCTTGCAGCATTGCGGTGTAAATGTCCAGTGGAAACTAAAGTTAGAATCTGAAGGTACGTTATTTATTTTCAATATGTTTCAAGAGCTGCTTACTGTACCAGTGATATTGGACGAAGGTAGTGTATTTGCCAAAACGTTTATCATAGCTTTTCGTGCACATGTGACAGTTACTTGCACCCATTTGTTGCACAAGGTGTAAAATACATAATTGACCTTCCCTTAGATGTGGAATAGTAATCAAAATTGCAGGATATTATAAGAAATGTGTATTTTAAAAAAATTACACATTGGTTGTTGTGCAAAGTAATAGGCGCATGATGTTTTGACTAAGATGAGGTTTTGTGAAATATGTATACTGTATATTCGATTAGACGAGAAGTCAAGGAATGGTATAGAGCGTTCAAGCAATAGCGAAGTAGTGCATAAATGCATGAAATAGCATGAGAACAGGGATGCAACCTAGAAAATATATTAGTGGTCCATTAGAAACAAATGAATTCCAATGCACAATATGAACGTCCAGTTTGCTAACGATATGCTGATCGATAATATATGTTCTGGTTTCCATTCTGATTACTATTACCGTGTGGTTGTTAACCAGGCTTAATTAATACCAGTATTTGTACATTAAACATTTTCTAATAAATAAATATAATACCATTTTCTTTATATTCTTCAGTTCTCTTAAGCAACACCATTTCACATATTTTAAATTATGTTAATAAGCAAATGCCGCAATAACATAACCACATCAGAAAATATAAATGCATGCAACAAACTGTGGATAATAGAAATCGTGCTCATCATAACCTATTTCAACAAATATAGAATTGTCATATGAAACAATGAACAGTCATTGACATTGCCTTCAAGAGTTGAGTGTTCTGTTATTTGCTGAACCAAACCAAATTTACATAAATGAATTTATATGTACATTAACATACAAGTATATTAACATATGATTGATATTTTAATGAATGCCTATAAATCAAGATAATCATACTCTTGATATCTAACTCTCAAGTGGTATTTGCCAAACTGTTAACTGAATTATGTGTTAAATAGAGCTTATTGATATTATAATAATATTGGCTAAAGTTGCCACGAGAGTGTTAAGATTGCAAACCTGCAACTTTGGATAGAAAATTTATTACTTGCTAGATAATAATATTTACAACTGCTGAAATTGTTTATAACTAAGCTTAGTAGGTGAGCTACAAAAAGAATGAAGTTGTGCACGTTTTGTCTGAACAGCAGACAGAACTGGTTCCGCTCACTGTGCACTCTGTAACATGACTACAAATGCTGATAACTTGATTCATCTTGAATGTAGCTTGACTACTAAGCCTAATTATAATCCATCTAAAATTATCTCTATTTTAAATGTAAATTGTATAACGGCCTAGCCCTTCTTTACACAGGTCTCTTTCATTACTTAGACTTTAGTTATACATAAATGTTGCTATTTGTTGTATTGTTTTTTGTTTATTTCTAGGATATATATGGTGGAAAGTTGGAGTTACAGGTATTCCTGTGATTGTGGGTGTATAACTTCGCAAGCTGTGCCTTTTTGGTGTCCAGTGCTGGTGCTGAATATAGTGAAATGGAGTGAAAGTGTTAAATGAAGTGAAACTCTTAAGAGCACATTTGTTGTCAGGCTAATAATGATCTAGTGATGACAAAACAGGTGTTCACATATGGAGCAATACAGTGTTGTATATAATGTATGCAGAAACCTCTCTGTGAGGTTATTTGTGCTTGTTACGCAAATATGTCAAATTGGGCTCAAGTTTAGATTAGGTTACTTGCCACTTGCCGACCAGATTCTAAGTCCAGAGTTACTTACTGCGCATGTGCCGACGGTAGTTTCAGAATCCCCACTAGGTTTCGCTGCATGAGCTAGCTGTCACTAGCAGACGATTTTCGCGTCTGCCAACATTGCTTTTTACACTAAACTAATTTTCGTTGCCAACACATTAAACACAAATGCACTTGCATCGTTGCCGCCACAGACACTAGCTAGTGCTACTCCGTGTACATTATTATTTTGCTGAATAGGTGACTTAGCACTTGCGGGCCAGATATTGTGTACATTATTTTGCTCACACAGATATATCGCTAATGCGATTCCATACTATTGTTGTGGAAATTATTGTGTACATTATCGTTATTGCTCGTTCTTATTTTATTTTTTATTTTATATTATTTTATTATATTATTATTATTACATTTATATTATTTATATATAATATTATATATTATATTTATATTATAATATCCTCCTCACGGGGTGTAACACGGCATAGCATTCGAGTTCTCAGCAGGCCCTCGTCGTAAAGAAATTGCATGCATTCCTCCTTATTATAGCACAGAGGTGCTACATCTACTATGCTAATGAAGCGATCCATTGCACTCTCACAACTTGCTTCTAAGGTCACCAGCATATTGCCGGGTCCCGCTAAAACCTTCAAACTTACTATTGGCAACAAACTCCTGGGGAAATTGTGCTGTTGGCAGCGCTTAATTAACACAGCAACTTTGGCAACTTTCGTGACCATTCGTACACACTGCCGAGTTGGACTTAGCCGAAATTCTGACCAAGTGCTCGCGTCACCTAAACTAAACAATATCCGTCAAATTGTGTTATGCTATCGGAATGCTAGAAGGAATAAATAAAAGTGTCAAACATGTGTAATTGTTCCCATTTCCCTGCCAAGTACCACATCCTAATGTTTGGTTACATGTTCACACAAAAAATTTGTGGCAGCACATTAAAGTATTTTACTTTATGCCATGCAGAGTAATTAGTGGCAACGTCAGAATTGAAAAAGACACATTTTGTTGATACTATTAAGAAAACTAGTAATTTGAACCTGCAACCATTACAGAACTCATTAATATTTCATAAAAGCTATTGATGTACTGACTATTGGACAATTTTAATAAAAAGGAGTTAAAACAAATAAACTGTTTTTATAGCTGCTTACTTGTCAGTCTTAGCTGATCATATGTCCTAATGCCATATTGCTTCCGATGATGCCCAAAGTTTAATATGCGAGCTTCCATAGCTGTGATTGCAGTTTTTAAGAGTGCCACATTTATTAAAGCAAAGGTTAATTTGCGTGAGCTTTAATATGCAGCAATCTTAAAAACTAATGGCAAGTAAGGAAGCTCACGTGTTAAACTTGACGTGCCAGTGTAGCATTATGGCGTTAGGGCATATGATCAGCTGAGGCTGGCAGGTGGGCAGGTATGTGAGGAATCGGGAGCGTGATTTCTCATACTTTAGTTCAATACTGCCCCACTTGGAGCACTTTTTTGTTGACACATTTTTAACACGTGGTTTCCGTTATTCCTACTAGGGTGTTCTGTGCAAGCTAAGACAAATGTGACGCACATTAATTTATGCGCATTTTATTGCGGATAAATTTGCTTTTATCAATGACAATGACAAGTATTAAGAAGTACAATGTTATATTAGGTTAATGCACCTTAGTATCACGTATACTTAAATAGCACTCAGTTTAAAAATAAAATTTTTATTTCACTATTTATGTACAGTGCAAGAATAGTATAAGTTGTAGAAACATTGCAAATATGGCAACTGGGAATGAATCTGCATTTTATAATAATTACATTTTTTTATATGTATAAGATACGGGGGAAAAAAAATAAATGAAAATACGTCTACACATATTCTGAAATTAAATTTATGACCATCGATGAAGTATGTGGATATAAAATTGTAAAATATAATTCATTCATTTTTAAAAGGCATGCCTTTATGAAAAGTCGGTAATTTAGTCTTTCTATTCACATTTGAGTTTGGTTTAATATGATGCAGTAGGATCTTTTACTTTTTCATTTTATTTTTAGTTTATTACCTATTATTGTTGTCATTTTTGTTGTTACATTTTAATGAAAGATAGTATAAAATGTAATATATAAATTACCTTAAATGTTAATGGCATACCCCTGAGGTAGAGGATTTTGAGGTACAAAGTGAAACACTGAAATATGAGGGTTAGTATTGAGTTGTGTGCAAAATGTAACAAAAAATAGTTAAAATTGTAACTTTATCTGATAAGTTTTATTATTTATAAAATTTTGATGATGGAATATAAGGAGTGATGCCTATTTATTGGCATACACATAATATTTGTGTGATAATATCTGCCGACTTCTGGTAGTGTAAATCTGAATACCTAAAAGCCATAATGTTCTTCAACCACACATTTCTGTCCCCAGCTTGAGTTAGGAATGGATTTCCTTTCCAGAAACTACTTCTTTCATTCTCACTTCGCATTCGGAGTTGTAGAGAAGTAGTCCTAGAGTTCGATCCCCGATGACCACCCTCTCTGACAAATGGATTTTTCGTTTAGCGAATCTCATGTACACATCATTTCCTTCGTTCTCACCTGGTAGTAGAACCAGCGATGGTTGTAATTACATATTGTGAAACAGGACCTTGATCGAAAGAAAGTCCGATAAAACGAAAAAAATCTGATGTTTTGCACTCTCAAGACTTTCTGTGCTCCTGTGCTAACCATTCTTCCAAACTCTCATTTCTATATCTTCTTGGTATTAGTTGAGATAAACGTTTGTAAAAATTATCCTATTGCTCGCTTTCTTGCACGTGGAGCAGGAATATTAGAATACAGTAGGCTTTTACAGATTGTCAAATCTTTTAAAGCTCTGAGATCCTGTTCCTCTTTGCAAGCTTAACATATAAAAAATGAACAACGATGTGTCTTTCACGAAAGTTTTAAGTTTCCCAAAAATGACACAAATATCAAGGAATATCTCTGAAATGGTTCACTTTAAAAAATAATTTGTTCATAAATTGTGTGCTTTATTAAGATCTACCTACATTTTTTGGATACTAAGATTTGGACTATTTCTTACGTTTTACGAGTTGTTCAAAAGTAATCCAGAGTAAACAGGACTACATAGGCTATAGACACAAAATTGAAAATAAACATTTCAACTGTCACAAAAATATCTTCAACAGTTGTCATTTTAATCAAAATCGTTAGAGCCTTTTTTAAGAAAATCCTTTGGTTTTTAACCGACTTTTCGTCTTTGAGGTATGCTGTCCACAGACTGACACACACACACATATACACACACTGACCTTTTTCTAAAAATTCCCTTTTTTTTGTAATTCAGAGGACAACTATTCCACCCAAAAATTCATTGTCGAGATTTCACTGAAAATGTATGTTTTGAGGCTCCCTGAGTTCAAAAAAAGTATTTTTAGAAGAAGGTCCTTGTGTCTGTGTGTCTGTCAGTCTGTGGATAGCATAACTAAAAACAAAAAGTCGGTTAAAAACCAAAGTTGGTATTCAAGTTTAGTGACTTTCAAGGATGCGATACAAACATTTTGAAGAAAATGGTTCCACCCTTTACATGGAAAATGTTTCGAAAATTTTGATCTTCTTGAAAATGGCTGAAACGATTTTGATTAAAATGACATATCTTTTGATATTTGTATGACAAATGAAATGTATATTTTGAATTTTCAGACTATAGCCTATGTAGTCTTGTTTACTCTGGATTACTTCTGAATAACTCGCAAACCGTCGAGATAGAGAAAACCTTACTCTACAAAAAATGTAGATCTCGCTAAAACACACAATTTATGTCTGAATAAATTTTTTGTAGAGTGCACCATTTCGGAGATATTCCTGGTTATTTATGTCAGTTTTGGGAAAGTTTAAACTTTGGTAAAATAACCATCATTGTTCATTTTTGTATATGTTAAGCGTGCAAAGAGAACAGAATCCCAAAGCTTTAAAAGATTTGACTATCGCTCAAAGCCTACTGTATTCTAATATTCCCGTTCCATATGCAAGAAAGCGAGCAATAACACAGTTTCTGCAAATGTTTTTCTCAACTAACACGAAGAACATCTAGGAATAAGAGTTTGTGAGAATGGCTAGTACAAGAGTAGAGAAAGTCATCTGAGTGCAACACATCAGATTTTTTGGATTCAGGGGGGGGGGGCCTCAAAACATATTTCTGGTGAAATCGCGACATGAAATTTTTGGGTGAAATACAAAAATGCACACCAATGAATATAGAACTAATTTAATGGAACAGTAATTGTTTAATCTGTTTCAGTCTTAAATAGCACATATTTGGAGACACTTAGTAGTGAATTTCGTGAAACAAACCAGCTACACCTTCAAGTTTTAAATGGATGTAAGTTTGTTTTCACTCTTCTAAGCAGCAATACTCGATTCTAGATACTATTGACATAAGCTTTACACTCCAAGATGCATGGAAAACTCCTTTGCAACTGATGCAGTCCATTGGCTGTACAATAAATCTTAAAAAATAGTTGCAATCTTCATCTTCTAGATCAGGGGTCTCCAAACTTTCCAGCCTTAGGGCCGTATTGATTACTCCAGAAAGTTCTGAGGGCCAGAACTGTTTCAATTGTTCCTGCCATTATCTGTAATTTCTAGACTAGTCGCCAAGTACGCGCCCTGAGCCGAACATATGCTTTCTAAGTTCGCTAGGTCAAATTGTGTATTGTTACGACCGTGACACTTGACATCTAGTTTTCAAAGGCGGAAAATAGGTAGCAATAGAATCCTATATCCTAACAGGTGGTGCTAGTAGTACTCGTACTTTCGAGAACGTTCTGGTTTATTCCACCCACTTCGAGATGGCAAGCAGCCGGCAGCGAGATCCCCCAGTCAGTCTGGCTTGGGAAGGCGAAGAAAGCGAAACTATCGTGAAATAAAGTACATAGTGTGTAAGCCGGTTTAAAAGAAATCTTTGAACTGACCAATGCCCATACGTAGCAGTATTTTGATTTGACTTGTTTTGTGTGTGATTTATTAGAATGGAAAAGAAGAAAAACGTACATATATAGTGAATGCAGAACATTCAAAGATCAATACAACTATCAGTATTTCGTGACTGAGTCCTGTAATAAGACGCTATGTTTGATTTTCAATGAAATCATGGCTGTTTTCAAAGAATATAACATTAAACGTCATTATTAAACGAAAAATTTGCAAAATTACTCAAAGTATAGAGGAGAAAAATTTGAAACTTTGAAGCGCGGATTGAAATTGCAGCAATCCTGCCTAATGAAAGTCAACACTGAACAAGAGGCTGCAACTCATGCTAGCTTTCATGCAGATCTTGAAATCGCAAGACGTGGAAAACCATTCACCGATGAAGAAATGACCAAAGAATACGTAATTGCAGTAACCCAAGAAATGTACCGAACAGGTAAATTCACTAAAAACTGTCAGTTTGTCTGCAAACACAGTGGCTCGGAGGGTACAAGACATTGCAGAAAATACATCATCTCAACTGTGTGACAAAAATGGACATCTTCAGTGGTTTTCTCTGATCTTGAATGAGTCAACGGATGTGACAGATACTACTCAGGTGTTGATTTTTATTTGAGGAGTAGATAAAAGCTATGTAGTGCATGAAGAACTTCTTGATATTGATAGTATTCACGGCACAACTACTGGGGAAAATATTTTCAAGGGGGTTGAAAATGTCATTAATAATAAGAACCTTCGATGGAAAAACATGTGTGCTAAAAATGGAGTAATTGCACTTGTGTTAAAGGAGATAGAAAATGACAGTGGTTCAAAACCATTAGTCTTGCATTCTATCGTTCATCAGCAGTCTTTGTGCGGAAAATGTTTGGATATCTCTGAAGTTTTAAAACCAGTCATATCACTTGTTAATTTCATCAGATACACTGGGCTGAATCACTGACAATTCCGCGAGTTTATTCAAGAGATGGGGGAAAATGACTTCCATATACTGCCGTACGCTGGCTTAGTTACGGAAAAGTCCTCCAATGCTTTTTTGAACCACGAACAGAGTACATTTTTACTTTTTTTTTTTAGTGAAAAGCATTGCCCTCTTACTGAATTAAAAAATAGCGAATGGCTGTGGAAGCTAGCATTCTATGTAGATTCGACAAAACATATGAATGAACTGAATTTGAGATTGCAAGGAGAAAACCAGCTTCTCTGTGATTTATACACTAATATCAAATCGTTTCGGCAGAAAATAATACTGTTTCAACTTTAAAACATATGACATATTCAGCCACAGTGCTGAGACTGAGTTTCCTGTCCATTTACAATCGAAGCTTTGGGTGCTTTGAAGATAAATTTATATACCCGTTTCTCAGACTTTGATGACATTGCAAATTAAATTTAGATTTTTCAAAATCCTTTTGATACTAACATTGAAACCCTGGCCCCGGAACTTCAAATGGAAATTATTGATTAACAGTGCAGTGATACAGTTAAGAACAAATATCAAACCTCATCTTTGTTGGGATTTTATAAGAGTCTTCCATTGGTACAATTTGATAATTTGTATAAATTTGCTCGTGGGCTGTTTTCTGTTTTTTTGTATGACTTACTTGTGAGAAAATATTCTCCAAAATGAAGTACACAAAGCATGTTTACAGATCTAAGTTAACCGATCAGCATCTTAAATCTCTCTTTATAATTGGTACAGGTAAAATAATTGGTCCACAACTGCAAAATATTGCCAGTGGTAAATCACAGTTACATAAATCTCATTAGTATTTTTCAGAGGGGGACACCCCACAGTTTCATTCGCGGTAATTTAGCTTTTCCGTCCCTGAGGGATTTTCAGGATAAAACTAATGTGTAATATTTAGGATATATATATGTATGTGCATTCCAAACTTCGGTTTACATACATATACGATACTCTTTACCCCACCATAACTACCGAGGTGAAACCGCGGGATGTCACTAATGTTAACAAGATTCATTTCAATTATTTGTTAGTTATAATATTTGATTTTCTGATTATTATATTTGTAATTAAGCTTTACCAAGCAAATAAATAAAACAGACTAAATAAAACAAACTAACATTAAGCTTTCTTATTTCCAATCTAACTTATCACAGCAACAGAATTATTGTAACCAGATATTATAAATAAATATTATTGTAAATATTATTATTGTATTATTATATGTGTGTTAATATTTACGTTGATTTGTAACAAAATGTAACTGACTCAAATAATATTATAATAATTTATTTTGTAATTAATTGATAAATTAAAACTAAATAAATTGGTGAGTAATGACAGTTAACTTAAAAAAAATAATAACAAATGATTAGCAGTCCCGGGCCAGATTGATGTCACTGGCAGGCCAGACTTGGCCCGCGGGCCATAGTTTGGAGACCCCGGTTGTAGATGGAAGAATAAAAAGTTATGTCCAACAACCCAATGACCAGTTTCCCAAGGTGACCAAAGTTAGCCTGTTTTACAGTACCTCTCTGAATTTACTGTATCTGAAAAACATATGGATCCTTTTATTTCGTGTGCTCTTACTGCACACCACATATCAACCTTTTTACCATGCAGAGAAATTAAGTGACTTATTCACACATTTTCTATACCTCGAATCTATTGTGAACATATGCACATAACCATGTAAATGAAGTCGTACTTCATCTCAGAATATGATTAAATGTGGATCACCATTACCATCGTGTATGTTCTACATAACCCAATAGCAGAAATTCGCTCAACTTTCATTGTCATATAGCTATAATCCTTGGACTATAATAAATCAGTAAGGTTTCAATTTTCAAAGTTAAGTAGCCGTATGATGGAAGTTTTTTGAATCACCTACTTCTTGTGCTACAAAATATAAAGATTTATTAGGAGAACATTCAATTGAGGTGTCAATCTCATCCAGCTTTTCTTCAGATAGAGCCCTGTGTGTAGGCCTACAAATTTTATTGTACAGTGAATCTGCTTGTTTAAATCTGTTGGCAAAGTTTTCAACTGTACGTCTATTTGGAGCTTAAATGTCAGGAACTTTGTCTATAAATTGTCCATATACTTGTTGGCATAAATCTGTTGTGATATAAGTATTGTTCCCAAATATATGTATCACAGACTACAATATGACAAAAGGTGGAATTGACATTGTAGATAAAATGTGTGCCTCTTACTCTGTTTCAAAGATTACTAGAAGATGGCTATTGGCTATTCTTCACCCTTTTGAACGTTGCTGGTATAAAATCACAAGTATTGTTCTCCTTTACAAAGCCAGAGGCAACTTCATGAATACGTATTTACCTCAAGAAGCTAGCAAAAGTCTTATGAAAGAAAAACTTGCATCTAGAACTCAACTCAAATCTCTGCCAACCGATATCACCATATTTCTTATGCAGTTCCGTGGAGAAGACTCGTCTTCTGAAGATAAGATCCTTGAACTTCCCTCAAAGAAACGTAGGACATGTATCCTTTGTGGATGTCAAAAAAATTCCTCAACTTCCATTAAATGTGATAGATGTGGAAACTTTGCTTGTAAAAGTCACACTAAAGACCAAGTTGTATATGTAAGGTGTTATGAAAGTGAATGTGTTTCAGAATAGCTGGATAAAATGGTGTCACAGAGAACTAAAGGGCTAAGTTTTTGTTATAAGATGTGATAATAGTTGTATTGAACTGTTTTATTCAAAATATTAACCAGTTTAATTATTATTTATTTATGCCAACAAACTTACTGTTGGTGTTTTTTTTTTTTTTTTTTTTTTTTTAAACACACAAGCCGTGTGTGGGCAAAGTTTAAGAGGTAGAACTGGAACTTAAAAATTCAATGCCACAACTGGGATTTGAACCACAGACCTTCCGCTTGTCGGGCGGACGCTCTAACCACTGAGCTTTTGACACTTTTTCTTCTGTCTTATTATGCAAAAAAGCTCTTGCAGTAAATATGTACGGTTGTTAATAAAATGAAGAAAGTTTCATAAATACAATTTTTGAAAAGGCTGAAAGAACCTATTATTAAAAGCTAGGACATATTAAAGGGCATTAAATGTGTTTGAGTCATAATGCTGAATATTTAGGTAGGTATATCCAAATATGGAAAGTTATTATCACCGTCCATCTCATTTTCACTGTTTTGAGTAACATTTTCAGCAATCAAACTTGTAGAATGTATAATAAACTGTTGGGACATATTTTAAAAGGTCATTAATATCCGGAAGTTTGTTTGGAGTTATTGGTCTGGACTTGACATATTTTACTTCAAGGTTAACATTGCTAAGATCCACGATGTGCTTATCATTTCTTTTTTGCTAGCTTCTCATTGGCTTTTTATGGTTAGACCACGGTTGTACCCAAACAACATGGATTTTGATCTCAGAGAAAACAGAAGCTTCAATTTAATCAACCAAAGGCTTTTGGTGCAAACCATATAGTGGGAAGATAGTTCACATGAAAACCTGACAGATGGCGCCAATATTGCAAATTGTGTATCAGGGAGGGTTAGACCACTGTTGCACTAATTCCCTCAGGTGACCTCATGCAGTATTGAAGGAAAATTACGACAAATAGAATGCTGCTGTTTACCTCACTCTGCCAACTTCCTCACATCTGCTTCTGTGATCCAAGTATAACTCAAACGTTCCATATGTCTATAGTCGTGACTCTTCATTGTACTGCACTGAGACTCCTCACAGGTGGGGCACAGTCCTGGAAACAAGACAGAACACTGTCACAACTCCAATCTACTTGCAATATATATCAATAAACATAATATTGTTTTCAGTGTTATGCATGCACCAAGTGTATATTGCTTTGCAGCTGCCCTATATAATAAATTGCCATGTATGTATCTGTAGTTTAGGGGAAAAAGAGGAAGCTGTGGAAATTATGCTTTGCTAGCATTATGATCAATTTCTTCGTTTCATTTTCTCCGGGGATTTAATAATTAATTAGCCCTAACGGGTGCCATGAGGATTGAAAATGTATTCAGCATTATTTCTTGTGGGTATTATTTACTATCAATAATGTAAATAAAACATTTGAAGTAAATGCATTACATAGCACAGCTTTGAAATGCCAAATTACAAATACTGGTTGCTTATTCCTGCTGCACTCATTAAACCAACCACCTGTGAATCTGAATTATAGTGATAGTAATAATAATGTGGGCATCAGCAGATTTTCTCCAGGAGGGAGTGACAAGCTGGAAGTTTGCTATCAGATATTTTCAATTCATTATTTTCTAATCAAAAGTAATTGTATTTGTTATGGATAACCGTATTAATTTGTGCTAAATTAAACTTGTTCTTTACATAAAAATTAAAATAGTAGCCCAATAGCCAGTAATTGATTGTATATTAAGTTCATTAGCTTACAAGTGGGGCCATGGCAGCCCCTTGGCGCTCTTCGCAACACCCATTAATAATGATGATGAGCAGGAGCAGAAGAAGCACAAGGAGAAGAAAACGAAGAAGAAGAAGAATGACTATGTGCCACATCTGAAGGAATGAAGCAACGGTCATCTTATTATTTAGCAAAACCATTAAGAAAACTGGAGCATTCATTTTGAGAATTCTCATAACTGGCTCCGCAGTTGGCTCCAGCGAGAGTGGAGTTTTTATACCACCTTCACACTATATTTACTCTTATCATGAAGAATATGTCTTAAAATTTCTATTAATACCGAAAATATCCCAAAGTGACACATTTTTACATTATCAACCTTAAAAACAGAGTATTCTACAATTATTTATTATTATTATTATTTTACTGATAAAACTGGCCCATCCATGCTGACGATGTTCAAAATTGCTTTCCGCCGAACATTTTGCATTTGTCATACATTGGGGTTAGGTTTTTATGATACTAAGCATTCACTGTTTGTGTGTGTGAAATGGAATCGAAAACTATGTGAGGATGAGGCACATTCACAAGCATTCATTGACTTTATTAAGCACAAGATATACTAGATACAGAAATGGAGTGTGAAAGGCAAATGCCTTTAATAATATAGGACTAACTTCACAGGTTCCAGGTAAATAAATAGCATTACATTCTGCGAAAATGTGGAGAATGCAAGAATTGCAGTTGGGCGAATTGAGATTGTAGGATTTCTCACTTAGTCACGCCTGGACCCTCCACGCAAGCTGCAAACTACACAATTAAATTGCAATAACCATGCAAAACTGAAAATGACTCTGTAGAGTAAAATTCATAATGTTCTACTTTACCACCATAAGTAGTCATTGAAAAGGAAGCCTTACCTTAATTATATACAAAAGAAAATGAGAGTAAACTTTATATAACAGCAAAAGTAAATAATTTGCTACGCTACCTTTGAGTTCAATGACCGGGCACAGAATACGAAGTAACAATTTACGAATAACTATTTAACGATAGGAGTAACTATGTAATACCTAATAATGATAATTAACTTTATAATCAAACACAAAGAATAATAATCCGCGAAGCGTAACTTTTGTAACCACTCCGATTATTCGGCGCAACAGGTTGTACATATGTCCTACGCAGTAGCCAGTTCAAAAATGGCGCCTTGTTTCTACACCTTGTGGTGAAGATGTGTTCCTCCGCCATCCACTCGCACCCTTGGAAATTCTCGGAAATACCTCCATTTCCCCTCCGCCGCCGCACAGCCACAAGGGAGAAGGGAGCTTGACCCAATAGCCGAACACCAACCGGCGAATCTACTTTCATAAAGGTCCCTTGTTAAGTATGATGTATGTATGAATTATTGTAGAATACCTTCGCTTATATCATTACATAACCTGAGTTGTATTGTACTTCCATTACTTATTCATTTATTATAAAAATAAAATTGTGTTGAAGCTTTACATGGGCTCGACTAATATTACTTTTTGTAATAATAATATATCAGTTGGTAACTTGATGAGTGAACTACTAGTGAACAATAAAATGTCCATTTGGCACGTAGTTAGCTTTTATAAGTTATTAGTAAGTTAGAATTGAAAAGCTAGATATTCTTTAGAAAGAGTCCTGTGAGAATTTCGTGCAAGTCCTACTCGGCAATGTGAGCGAATTCTTACGAAAGTTGCCGAAGTTGCATTTGAATGTTTTAGCGGGACCCGGCAGTAATCACTGAACTTGAGGGTGCAATGAGTCGCTTCATTAGCATAGTAGATTTAGCACCTTTGTGTTATAATGAGGAAGAATGTATGCAACTCCTCTACGACGAGGGCTTGCTTAAAACCCGAATGCTATGCAGGGAATGTGATGCCGTGCTACACCCCATAGCAAAAATTAGTGTTAATTTAGCGCTTCCGGTGGAGTTTTTTTAGTGGGTAGTGCCCTAGGGCGAAGCCTACAGTCCCCCCTCTGTGCCATCCCAGCGCATAGGGCTCCGTAAATGGATTCTTTCTCCACTCCTAAATAAAAAGTAAAACGAGCCAACATTTCGTGGACCCAGTCACAAGGCAATAACGATGTTACACAATAATGCACACAGCAATAGTATGGAGTCGCGCTAGCGATATATCTGTGTGGGCAATAACGATAATGTACACAATAATAATTGTATGGAGTTCGCCGACGCGCGCGCGAGTGTTTGGTGTGTTGGCAACAAAAACTAGTGTGGTTGAAAAAAACCAATGTTGGCAAATATGAAAATCGCCTGCTAGTGACACAGCGTGGCCTAGTGGCGACTCTGCTAACGACTGTCGGCGCATGCGCAGTAAGTAGCTTCGGCAGTGTTGCCAATTTAGTTGTTTTACAACTAAATCTGGTCTTTTTGGGCGTCTGTCTAGTAGGAAAATTTATCTTTTAGTTGCTAGTGGGAAATCTGGTTCTTTTCAAAATGCATCTGGTTGCAATCTGGTTTTTTAAATGCATGGTTGTATGCAATATTGTTCTTTTAGAAGCGATTTACAGACCATTTTCCTGCTGCGAGGCTTGACACATCCGACGTGTACACAAGAAAATATCTACCATTTGAATTGCGTCATCGTAATATAAACTTGCTGTGATTAGCAACAATCCCCTTCTACAATTCCTGGCGATTAGTCACCCTGCGTGTTATGAGCTTTTGGGTGGTGTAATGTTTACTGTTTGTAAACCGAACCCTGGAGTCAGCAAAATAATACACAAGAGATATTCTAAAGCCTACTTGCTTCACAGTAGCTGCTGTAGTACTGCAATCGGTGTTACCGGCAATACAAGTAGGCGGCGCGCTATTTGATAAACGTGGTTTATTATATCAGTCCTCAGCTACTGTTTATACCAACAATTAAACAACTTTGCTTACTTCACAGTGCCATTAAAAATTCTCGTTTCTCTTCTCAGTTCACATTGTGTTCATGGTTATCTGCGTGTGCTTCACCCATCAATATAGTGGTCTGTTGCGAATAGTGACAAAATTATACGGTTAATTAACTAACAAAGTGGGCAAAATAAAACCGCAATATACTCAAAAGTTTAGAGAAGAGTGGTTGAAAAATCGAAAATTTGTAGAATGGTTATCTCGGGCTGTAGGTGATATACAAAAGCGTTCTGCAAAGTGTGTCGTTGTAGCCTAAGAGCTCGGTTAGCAGACTTGGAAAATCATGCGGAAACAAAAAAGCACAAATCTGCAGTTTCTGTATTTTTCTCCCAAAGACAGGCACATATTAACTTCAAACCAGTGGTGGTTTCTTTAGAAAGGAACAGTGCTGAAGCATCACTCGCACTTTTTGTGTCCGCACATTGTGCCATAATGTCATGCGATCACCTAAGCGAAATGTGTAAAAACAGATTCAGTGATAGCGTAGCTGCAAGCCAGATTAAGTTACATCGTATAAAGTGTAGTGCTGTTATTAAGAACGTTCTTGGATTTTCTTATTAGAGAAACTTATAATTGGTTCTCTCGGTCTTCATAGCGGCAACTCTTTTACCGCCAAATTTTCTCCACTCTCAATGACGGGGATGAACCACTGAAAATGCCCCAAGCTTGTGACACGAGGTGGTTATGTATTCAGCCCACAGTATGTAGAATAGTTGATCAATGGTTGGCGTTAAAAAGTTACTCATTTTGAAATCGTTAGGCTCAGTGAAAAATGTTACTCAGCTGAAATTTTGTACTCCATGTTCAGTGATGAGCTCAATTTAGCATACTTGTTATTTCTGAAACCCATTTTGTCTGATCTTCAGAGAGTCAACAGAAGTTATGAGGCAAAGGATGCAGATCCATGCAAGTTGTTAAGATGACTTGGTAGTTCTTATTCAGTCTCTTCTTAAAATAATTGTCATTCCTACCTATCCAGTGCTGAGGAAAATTTTTCATGATGATTTCGAGAAACATCTCAACCCTAAACCGTATCTGGGTTATTGGTTTGAAAATAAACTTTCAGAAATTAGAAACAAAATAACAGAACAAGAAGAACAAACTGTTAGAAATAGGTGTGTAACATTTGTTTCTTTACTTATCAAACAGCTACAGCAGAGATTGCCTAATAATATTGAAATATTGAGGAAACTGTCCCTTCTTGCTGTGTCAAAGGCGCTTGTTGCGTTAAAGGAGCCTTTGATTCCCCTATTAGAAGCATCACATTTGGATAGCGAAACAATAGCGAAAATAGAATTGCTGTGGCAAAAGTTGACCATTGTACAATGGAAAAATGTCAACAATTTCGTCAATTTTTGGTGTGAGATATTCAAATACCGTGATGCCAGCGGAGAAAACCCTTTCAAAGAACTTGCAGACTGCGTTATCTAGGCTGGTTCTTCCTTGGTCAAACGCCGAGTTTGAAAGGATATTCAGCCAACTAAATTTAGTAAAAACCAAAACTAGGAATCAAATGCGTACAAAAATGGGGCACGCTATACTGGAAATCCGTGCAGGTATTCGCAGAAAAGATCGTTGTTGCCACAATTATGAACTTCCTGCAACCGTTCTAAAAACAGTCGGCACGGCGGATGCATATAAACATATACCATCTACTGCATTATCACCATTCACTACAACTTCAACTTCCACATTTTCCCTTGATGAGGACGAGGACGTCATTGGTGATGACCTAGATGCTCTCCTCAGTTTTTAAGTAAGTTTTTTATATCATGTAATCCAATGCATGTGACTTTGCTAGTTTATTTATTTTTCTTTATAATGATACAGGATGCATAACAGAAATCTACTTTCTTTTGGGCCATTTTTGGTCTTTTTTGGGACCATATTTAGTTGGTAATATTTTTTGCTGTTGGCAACACTGCAGCCACAGCGTGCGATACAAGAGAGAAGGGAGCTTGACCCAATAGCCGGAACACCAAAGTGCATACGATATATCCCTTGCAGCATTGCGGTGTAAATGTCCAGTGGAAACTAAAGTTAGAATCTGAAGGTACGTTATTTATTTTCAATATGTTTTAAGAGCTGCTTACTGTACCAGTGATATTGAACGAAGGTAGTGTATTTGCCAAAACGTTTATCATAGCTTTTCGTGCACATGTGACAGTTACTTGCACCCATTTGTTGCACAAGGTGTAAAATACATAATTGACCTTCCCTTAGATGTGGAATAGTAATCAAAATTGCAGGATATTATAAGAAATGTGTATTTTAAAAAAATTAAACATTGGTTGTTGTGCAAAAGTAATAGGCACATGATGTTTTGACTAAGATGAGGTTTTGTGAAATATGTATACTGTATATTCGATTAGACGAGAAGTCAAGGAATGGTATAGAGCGTTCAAGCAATAGCGAAGTAGTGCATAAATGCATGAAATAGCATGAGAACAGGGATGCAACCTAGAAAATATATTAGTGGACCATTAGAAACAAATGAATTCCAATGCACAATATGAACGTCCACTTTGCCAACGATATGCTGATCGATAATATATGTTCTGGTTTCCATTCTGATTACTATTACCGTGTGGTTGTTAACCAGGCTTAATTAATACCAGTATTTGTACATTAAACATTTTCTAATAAATATAATACCCTTTTCTTTATATTCTTCAGTTCTCTTAAGCAACACCATTTCGCATATTTTAAATTATGTTAATAAGCAAATGCCGCAATAACATAACCACATCAGAAAATATAAATGTATGCAACAAACTGTGGATAATAGAAATCGTGCTCATCATAACCTATTTCAACAAATACAGAATTGTCATATGAAACAATGAACAGTCATTGACATTGCCTTCAAGAGTTGAGTGTTCTGTTATTTGCTGAACCAAACCAAATTTACATAAATGAATTTATATGTACATTAACATACAAGTATATTAACATATGATTGATATTTTAATGAATGCCTATAAATCAAGATAATCATACTCTTGATATCTAACTCTCAAGTGGTATTTGCCAAACTGTTAACTGAATTATGTGTTAAATAGAGCTTATTGATATTATAATAATATTGGCTAAAGTTGCCACGAGAGTGTTAAGATTGCAAACCTGCAACTTTGGATAGAAAATTTATTACTTGCTAGATAATAATATTTACAACTGCTGAAATTGTTTATAACTAAGCTTAGTAGGTGAGCTACAAAAAGAATGAAGTTGTGCACGTTTTGTCTGAACAGCAGACAGAACTGGTTCCGCTCACTGTGCACTCTGTAACATGACTACAAATGCTGATAACTTGATTCATCTTGAATGTAGCTTGACTACTAAGCCTAATTATAATCCATCTAAAATTATCTCTATTTTAAATGTAAATTGTATAACGGCCTAGCCCTTCTTTACACAGGTCTCTTTCATTACTTAGACTTTAGTTATACATAAATGTTGCTATTTGTTGTATTGTTTTTTGTTTATTTCTAGGATATATATGGTGGAAAGTTGGAGTTACAGGTATTCCTGTGATTGTGGGTGTATAACTTCGCAAGCTGTGCCTTTTTGGTGTCCAGTGCTGGTGCTGAATATAGTGAAATGGAGTGAAAGTGTTAAATGAAGTGAAACTCTTAAGAGCACATTTGTTGTCAGGCTAATAATGATCTAGTGATGACAAAACAGGTGTTCACATATGGAGCAATACAGTGTTGTATATAATGTATGCAGAAACCTCTCTGTGAGGTTATTTGTGCTTGTTACGCAAATATGTCAAATTGGGCTCAAGTTTAGATTAGGTTACTTGCCACTTGCCGACCAGATTCTAAGTCCAGAGTTACTTACTGCGCATGTGCCGACGGTAGTTTCAGAATCCCCACTAGGTTTCGCTGCATGAGCTAGCTGTCACTAGCAGACGATTTTCATGTCTGCCAACATTGCTTTTTACACTAAACTAATTTTCGTTGCCAACACATTAAACACAAATGCACTTGCATCGTTGCCGCCACAGACACTAGCTAGTGCTACTCCGTGTACATTATTATTTTGCTGAATAGGTGACTTAGCACTTGCGGGCCAGATATTGTGTACATTATTTTGCTCACACAGATATATCGCTAATGCGATTCCATACTATTGTTGTGGAAATTATTGTGTACATTATCGTTATTGCTCGTTCTTATTTTATTTTTTATTTTATATTATTTTATTATATTATTATTATTATTACATTTATATTATTTATATATAATATTATATATTATATTTATATTATAATATCCTCCTCACGGGGTGTAACACGGCATAGCATTCGAGTTCTCAGCAGGCCCTCGTCGTAAAGAAATTGCATGCATTCCTCCTTATTATAGCACAGAGGTGCTACATCTACTATGCTAATGAAGCGATCCATTGCACTCTCACAACTTGCTTCTAAGGTCACCAGCATATTGCCGGGTCCCGCTAAAACCTTCAAACTTACTATTGGCAACAAACTCCTGGGGAAATTGTGCTGTTGGCAGCGCTTAATTAACACAGCAACTTTGGCAACTTTCGTGACCATTCGTACACACTGCCGAGTTGGACTTAGCCGAAATTCTGACCAAGTGCTCGCGTCACCTAAACTAAACAATATCCGTCAAATTGTGTTATGCTATCGGAATGCTAGAAGGAATAAATAAAAGTGTCAAACATGTGTAATTGTTCCCATTTCCCTGCCAAATACCACATCCTAATGTTTGGTTACATGTTCACACAAAAAATTTGTGGCAGCTCATTAAAGTATTTTACTTTATGCCATGCAGAGTAATTAGTGGCAACGTCAGAATTGAAAAAGACACATTTTGTTGATACTATTAAGAAAACTAGTAATTTGAACCTGCAACCATTACAGAACTCATTAATATTTCATAAAAGCTATTGATGTACTGACTATTGGACAATTTTAATAAAAAGGAGTTAAAACAAATAAACTGTTTTTATAGCTGCTTACTTGTCAGTCTTAGCTGATCATATGTCCTAATGCCATATTGCTTCCGATGATGGCCAAAGTTTAATATGCGAGCTTCCATAGCTGTGATTGCAGTTTTTAAGAGTGCCACATTTATTAAAGCAAAGGTAAATTTGCGTGAGCTTTAATATGCAGCAATCTTAAAAACTAATGGCAAGTAAGGAAGCTCACGTGTTAAACTTGACGTGCCAGTGTAGCATTATGGCGTTAGGGCATATGATCAGCTGAGGCTGGCAGGTGGGCAGGTATGAAAAATACAGCCGTAAGAGCTACCGGTAGCGTGAGGAATCGGGAGCGTGATTTCTCATACTTTAGTTCAATACTGCCCCACTTGGAGCACTTTTTTGTTGACACATTTTTAACACATAGTTTCCGTTATTCCTACTAGGGTGTTCTGTGCAAGCTAAGACAAATGTGACGCACATTAATTTATGTGCATTTTATTACGGATAAATTTGCTTTTATCAGTGACAATGACAAGTATTAAGAAGTACAATGTTATATTAGGTTAATGCACCTTAGTATCACGTATACTTAAATAGCACTCAGTTTAAAAATAAAATTTTTATTTCACTATTTATGTACAGTGCAAGAATAGTATAAGTTGTAGAAACATTGCAAATATGGCAACTGGGAATGAATCTGCATTTTATAATAATTACATTTTCTTATATGTATAAGATACGGGTGAAAAAAAATAAATGAAAATACGTCTACACATATTCTGAAATTAAATTTATGACCATCGATGAAGTATGTGGATATAAAATTGTAAAATATAATTCATTCATTTTTAAAAGGCATGCCTTTATGAAAAGTCGGTAATTTAGTCTTTCTATTCACATTTGAGTTTGGTTTAATATGATGCAGTAGGATCTTTTACTTTTTCATTTTATTCTTAGTTTATTACCTATTATTGTTGTCATTTTTGTTGTGTTACATTTTAATGAAAGATGTTAGTATAAAATGTAATATATAAATTACCTTAAATGTTAATGGCATACCCCTGAGGTAGAGGATTTTGAGGTACAAAGTGAAACACTGAAATATGAGGGTTAGTATTGAGTTGTATGCAAAATGTAACAAAAAATAGTTAAAATTGTAACTTTATCTGATAAGTTTTATTATTTATAAAATTTTGATGATGGAATATAAGGAGTGATGCCTATTTATTGGCGTACACATAATATTTGTGTGATAATATCTGCAGACTTCTGGTAGTGTAAATCTGAATACCTAAAAGCCATAATGTTCTTCAACCTCACATTTCTGTCCCCAGCTTGAGTTCGGAATGGATTTCCTTTCCAGAAACTACTTCTTTCATTCTCACTTCGCATTCGGAGTTGTAGAGAAGTAGTCCTAGAGTTCGATCCCCGATGACCACCCTCTCTGACAAATGGATTTTTCGTTTAGCGAATCTCATGTACACATCATTTCCTTCGTTCTCACCTGGTAGTAGAACCAGCGATGGTTGTAATTACATATTGTGAAACAGGACCTTGATCGAAAGAAAGTCCGATAAAATGAAAAAAATCTGATGTTTTGCACTCACAAGACTTTCTGTGCTCCTGTGCTAACCATTCTTCCAAACTCTCATTTCTATATCTTCTTGGTGTTAGTTGAGATAAACGTTTGTAAAAATTATCCTATTGCTCGCTTTCTTGCACGTGGAGCAGGAATATTAGAATACAGTAGGCTTTTACAGATTGTCAAATCTTTTAAAGCTCTGAGATCCTGTTCCTCTTTGCAAGCTTAACATATAAAAAATGAACAACGATGTGCCTTTCACGAAAGTTTTAAGTTTCCCGAAAATGACACAAATATCAAGGAATATCTCTGAAGTGGTTCACTTTAAAAAATAATTTGTTCATAAATTGTGTGCTTTATTAAGATCTACCTACATTTTTTTGGATACTAAGATTTGGACTATTTCTTACGTTTTACTAGTTGTTCAAAAGTAATCCAGAGTAAACAGGACTACATAGGCTATAGACACAAAATTGAAAATAAACATTTCAATTGTCACAAAAATATCTTCAACAGTTGTCATTTTAATCAAAATCGTTAGAGCCTTTTTCAAGAAAATCCTTTGGTTTTTAACCGACTTTTCGTCTTTGAGGTATGCTGTCCACAGACTGACACACACACATATACACACACTGACCTTTTTCTAAAAATTCCCTTTTTTTTAATTCAGGGGACAACTATTCCATCCAAAAATTCAATGTCGAGATTTCACTGGAAATGTATGTTTTGAGGCTCCCTGAGTTCAAAAAAAAGTATTTTTAGAAGAAGGTCCTTGTGTCTGTGTGTCTGTCAGTCTGTGGATAGCATAACTAAAAACAAAAAGTTGGTTAAAAACCAAAGTTGGTATTCAAGTTTAGTGACTTTCAAGGATGCGATACAAACATTTTGAAGAAAATGGTTCCACCCTAAAGTACCCTTTACATGGAAAATGTTTCGAAAATTTTGATCTTCTTGAAAATGGCTGAAACGATTTTGATTAAAATGACATATCTTTTGATATTTGTATGACAAATGAAATGTATATTTTGAATTTTCAGACTATAGCCTATGTAGTCTTGTTTACTCTGGATTACTTCTGAATAACTCGCAAACCGTTGAGATAGAGAAAACCTTACTCTACAAAAAATGTAGATCTCGCTAAAACACACAATTTATGTCTGAATAAATTTTTTGTACAGTGCACCATTTCGGAGATATTCCTGGTTATTTATGTCAGTTTTGGGAAACTTTAAACTTTGGTAAAATAACCATCATTGTTCATTTTTGTATATGTTAAGCGTGCAAAGAGAACAGAATCCCAAAGCTTTAAAAGATTTGACTATCGCTCAAAGCCTACTGTATTCTAATATTCCCGTTCCATATGCAAGAAAGCGAGCAATAACACAGTTTCTGCAAATGTTTTTCTCAACTAACACGAAGAACATCTAGGAATAAGAGTAGAGAAAGTCATCTGAGTGCAACACATCAGATTTTTTGGATTCAGGGGGGGGGCCTCAAAACATATATTTCTGGTGAAATCGCGACATGAAATTTTTGGGTGAAATACAAAAATGCACACCAATGAATATAGAACTAATTTAATGGAACAGTAATTGTTTAATCTGTTTCAGTCTTAAATAGCACATATTTGGAGACACTTAGTAGTGAATTTCGTGAAACAAACCAGCTACACCTTCAAGTTTTAAATGGATGTAAGTTTGTTTTCACTCTTCTAAACAGCAATACTCGATTCTAGATACTATTGACATAAGCTTTACACTCCAAGATGCATGGAAAACTCCTTTGCAACTGATGCAGTCCATTGGCTGTACAATAAATCTTAAAAAATAGTTGCAATTTTCATCTTCTAGATCAGGGGTCTCCAAACTTTCCAGCCTTAAGGCCGTATTGATTACTCCAGAAAGTTCTGAGGGCCAGAACTGTTTATTCTGAAAAACAATTATTCTTATTCAATTTTTATTTACCAGAAAAAATAAAAGATTGTAGCTTGGCAACGAATATGTTTATATGGCTTTGAGAATGAGCTGGACATAGCTTGAAACCCCTGGGTTAGCAAAAGAGAAAAAGAATATCAACATTACTAAGATAAGTGAAGTTTTTAGTTTCTAATTTGTTCTTACTTTAGAATCTTGTTGCTTCACTGTTAATAGCTTCAATTTTTCCTTAATCAGTAAGGTTTCAATTTTCAAAGTTAAGTAGCCGTATGATGGAAGTTTTTTGAATCACCTACTTCTTGTGCTACAAAATATAAAGATTTATTAGGAGAACATTCAATTGAGGTGTCAATCTCATCCAGCTTTTCTTCAGATAGAGCCCGTGTGTAGGCCTACAAATTTTATTGTACAGTGAATCTGCTTCTTTAAATCTGTTGGCAAAGTTTTCAACTGTATGTCTATTTGGAGCTTAAATGTCAGGAAGTTTGTCTATAAATTGTCCATATACTTGTTGGCATAAATCTGTTGTGATATAAGTATTGTTCCCAAATATATGTATCACAGACTACAATATGACAAAAGGTGGAATTGACATTGTAGATAAAATGTGTGCCTCTTACTCTGTTTCAAAGATTACTAGAAGATGGCTATTGGCTATTCTTCACCCTTTTGAACGTTGCTGGTATAAAATCACAAGTATTGTTCTCCTTTACAAAGCCAGAGGCAACTTCACGAATACGTATTTACCTCAAGAAGCTAGCAAAAGTCTTATGAAAGAAAAACTTGCATCTAGAACTCGAACTCAAATCGCTGCCAACCGATATCACCGTATTTCTTATACAGTTCTGTGGAGAAGACTCGTCTTCTGAAGATAAGATCCTTGAAGTTCCGTCAAAGAAACGTAGGACATGTATCCTTTGTGGATGTCAAAAAAATTCCTCAACTTCCATTAAATGTGATAGATGTGGAAACTTTGCTTGTAAAAGTCACACTAAAAAACAAGTTGTATGTGTAAGGTGTTATGAAAGTGAATGTGTTTCAGAGTAGCTGGATAAAATGGTGTCACAGAGAACTAAAGGGCTAAGTTTTTGTTATAAGATGTGATAATAGTTGTATTGAACTGTTTTATTCAAAATATTAACCAGTTTAATTATTATTTATTTATGCCAACAAACTTACTGTTGGTGTTTTTTTTTTTAAACACACAAGCCGTGTGTGGGCAAAGTTTAAGAGGTAGAACTGGAACTTAAAAATTCAATGCCACAACTGGGATTTGAACCACAGACCTTCCGCTTGCCGGGCGGACGCTCTAACCACTGAGCTTTGGACACTTTTTCTTCTGTCTTATTATGCAAAAAAGCTCTTGCAGTAAATATGTACGGTTGTTAATAAAATGAAGAAAGTTTCATAAATACAATTTTTGAAAAGGCTGAAAGAACCTATTATTAAAAGCTAGGACATATTAAAGGGCATTAAATGTGTTTGAGTCATAATGCTGAATATTTAGGTAGGTATATCCAAATATGGAAAGTTATTATCACCGTCCATCTCATTTTCACTGTTTTGAGTAACATTTTCAGCAATCAAAATATTGTAGAATGTATAATAAACTGTTGGGACATATTTTAAAAGGTCATTAATATCCGGAAGTTTGTTTGGAGTTATTGGTCTGGGCTTGACATATTTTACTTCAAGGTTAACATTGCTAAGATCCACGATGTGCTTATTTCTTTTTTGCTAGCTTCTCATTGGCTTTTTATGGTTAGACCACGGTTGTACCCAAACAACGTGGATTTTGATCTCAGGGAAAACAGAAGCTTCAATTTAATCAACCAAAGGCTTTTGGTGCAAACCATATAGTGGGAAGATAGTTCACATGAAAACCAGACAGATGGTGCCAATATTGCAAATTGTGTATCAGGGAGGGTTAGACCACTGTTGCACTAATTCCCTCATGTGACCTCATGCAGTATTGAAGGAAAATTACGGCAAATAGAATGCTGCTGTTTACCTCACTCTGCCAACTTCCTCACATCTGCTTCTGTGATCCAAGTATAACTCAAACATTCCACAGGTGTACGGGGCACAGTCCTGGAAACAAGACACAACACTGTCACAACCCCAATCTACTTGCAATATATATCAATAAGCATAATATTGTTTTCAGTGTTATGCATGCACCAAGTGTATATTGCTTTGCAGCTGCCCTATATAATAAATTGCTATGTATGTATCTGTAGTTTAGGGGAAAAAGAGGAAGCTGTGGAAATTATGCTTTGCTAGCATTATGATCAATTTCTTCGTTTCATTTTCTCCGGGGATTTAATAATTAATTAGCACTAACAGGTGCCATGAGGATTGAAAATATATTCAGCATTATTTCTTGTGGATATTATTTACTATCAATAATGTATATAAAACATTTGAAGTAAATGCATTACATAGCACAGCTTTTACAAATACTGGTTGCTTATTCCTGCTGCACTCATTAAACCAACCACCTGTGAATCTGAATTATAGTGATAGTAATAATAATGTGGGCAACAGCAGATTTTCTCCAGGAGGGAGCAAAAAGCTGGAAGTTTGCTATCAGATATTTTCAATTCATTATTTTCTAATCAAAAGTAATTGTATTTGTTCTGGATAACCGTATTAATTTGTGCTAAATTAAACTTGTTCTTTACATAAAAATTAAAATAATAGCCTAATAGTCAGCAATTGATTGTATATTAAGTTCATTAGCTTACAAATGGGGCCATGGCAGCCCCTTGGCGCTCTTCGCAACACCCATTAATAATGATGATGAGCAGGAGCAGAAGAAGCACAAGGAGAAGAAAACGAAGAAGAAGAAGAATGACTATGTGCCACATCTGAAGGAATGAAGCAACGGTCATCTTATTATTTAGCAAAACCATTAAGAAAACTGGAGCATTCATTTTGAGAATTCTCATAACTGATTCCGCAGTTGGCTCCAGCGAGAGTGGAGTTTTTATACCACCTTCACACTATATTTACTCTTATCATGAAGAATATGTCTTAAAATTTCTATTAATACCGAAAATATCCCAAAGTGACACATTTTTACATTATCAACCTTAAAAACAGAGTATTCTACAATTATTTATTATTATTATTATTTTACTGATAAAACTGGCCCATCCATGCTGACGATCTTCAAAATTGCTTTCCGCCGAACATTTTGCATTTGTCATACATTGGGGTTAGGTTTTTATGATACTAAGCATTCACTGTTTGTGTGTGTGAAATGGAATCGAAAACTATGTGAGGATGAGGCACATTCACAAGCATTCATTGACTTTATTAAGCACAAGATATAGTAGATACAGAAATGGAGTGTGAAAGGCAAATGCCTTTAATAATATAGGACTAACTTCACAGGTTCCAGGTAAATAAATAGCATTACATTCTGCGAAAATGTGGAGAATGCAAGAATTGCAGTTGGGCGAATTGAGATTGTAGGATTTCTCACTTAGTCACGCCTGGACCCTCCACGCAAGCTGCAAACTACACAATTAAATTGCAATAACCATGCAAAACTGAAAATGACTCTGTAGAGTAAAATTCATAATGTTCTACTTTACCACCATAAGTAGTCATTGAAAAGGAAGCCTTACCTTAATTATATACAAAAGAAAATGAGAGTAAACTTTATATAACAGCAAAAGTAAATAATTTGCTACGCTACCTTTGAGTTCAATGACCGGGCACAGAATACGAAGTAACAATTTACGAATAACTATTTAACGATAGGAGTAACTATGTAATACCTAATAATGATAATTAACTTTATAATCAAACACAAAGAATAATAATCCGCGAAGCGTAACTTTTGTAACCACTCCGATTATTCGGCGCAACAGGTTGTACATATGTCCTACGCAGTAGCCAGTTCAAAAATGGCGCCTTGTTTCTACACCTTGTGAAGATGTGTTCCTCCGCCAACCACTCGCACCCTCGGAAATTCTCGGAAATACCTCCATTTCCCCTCCGCCGCCACACAGCCCCAAGGGAGAAGGGAGCTTGACCCAATAGCCGAACACCAACCGGCGAATCTACTTTCATGAAGGTCCCTTGTAAAGTATGATGTATGTATGAATTATTGTAGAATACCTTCGCTTATATCATTACATAACCTGAGTTGTATTGTACTTCCATTACTTATTCATTTATTATAAAAATAAAATTGTGTTGAAGCTTTACATGGGCTCGACTAATATTACTTTTTGTAATAATAATAAATCAGTTGGTAACTTGATGAGTGAACTACTGGTGAACACTAAAATGTCCATTTGGCACGTAGTTAGCTTTTATAAGTTATTAGTAAGTTAGAATTGAAAAGCTAGATATTCTTTAGAAAGAGTCCTGTGAGAATTTCGTGCGTCCCACTCGGCAATGTGAGCGAATTCTTACGAAAGTTGCCGAAGTTGCATTTGAATGTTTTAGCGGGACCCGGCAGTAATCACTGAACTTGTTAGAAGCAAGTTGTGAGGCTGCAATGAGTCACTTCATTAGCATAGTAGATTTAGCACCTTTGTGTTATAATGAGGAAGAATGTATGCAACTCCTCTACGACGAGGGCTTGCTTAAAACCTGAATACTATTCAGGGAATGTGATGCTGTGCTACACCCCATAAAAATTAATTAGTGTTAATTTAGCGCTTCCGGTGGAGTTTTTTTAGTGGGTAGTGCCCTAGGGCGAAGCCTACAGTCCCCCCTCTGTGCCATCCCAGCGCATGGGGCTCCGTAAATGGATTCTTTCTCCACTCCTAAATAAAAAGTAAAACGAGCCAACATTTCGTGGACCCAGTCTCAAGGCAATAACGATGTTACACAATAATGCACACAGCAATAGTATGGAGTCGCGCTAGCGATATATCTGTGTGGGCAATAATAATAACGATAATGTACACAATAATAATTGTATGGAGTTGCGCCGACGCGCGCGCGAGTTTTTGGTGTGTTGGCAACAAAAACTAGTGTGGTTGAAAAAAACCAATGTTGGCAAATGTGAAAATCGCCTGCTAGTGACAGCGTGGCCTAGTGGCCGTGATGCCAATTTAGTTGTTTTTAAACTAAATCTTTAGTTGTCAAAATTTATAAATTTAACATTGCTAGTATAGGGATTTAGTTTTTTGATAAACTGCATTTGGTTGGACAGAAATGTTAACAGTGACAACACAGAAATTTAGTGGATTTCTTATTTTTGTCTGGTTATTTTTCTTGATCCTCTATTGGCAACACTGCCTAGTGGCGATTCTGCTAACGACTGTCGGCGCATGCGCAGTAAGTAGCTTCGGACTTAGAATTTGGCCGGCAAGTGCTACGGGAATCTTTCTAAAGAAAAGCTTACCCTTCCTGTTTTACTTTTCAGAATTGTGTATATTGTAAAATGGACTGCTGCGGTGCTCGAAACCTTCAGAAGCATATCTTAGGACACATTCATCATCTGAAGTGAGTTATATTTAATACATTTTCCACTTTGCTGTCTCATAACCCAATGACAGACTCATTGCTAAATATTTAGTAAATTATCTTTGGTAAATGTTTACAAAATCGGCCGCTGCGGAAAACGAATGAAATATAGTGCAATGGATGCAGTTTTTAAAGCTGGTTACGATTTTGAAAGTTTTATTTGGCGCTCAAGCTTCGATTTTGATATATGAGCAAATTCTGTACGTACGATGCAGCGGTTTTATTTCGCTTATGCGGTGGATATTTAGCAAATACATTTTTATAAACGAGTATAATAGATGCTAGAATGATTGAGTAATGTATTTACGTTGAAATTGTTGCATAAACACTGCCCAAGTTGTAAATATTTCGATAATACAGGATGCTGTCACCACACTCATGCATACACTAACCTAACGTAATACAGGCAAAACGAAAACGAAGCTTGGCCGCCAAATAAAACTTTCAGAATCATAATCAGCAATAAAAACTGCATCCATTGTACTCTATTTCATTCATTTTCTCAAGCGGCAGATTTTGTAAATAATTACCAATTTTATCAAAGCAGTCATTTAAATTTGCAAACTTGAGTGGTAGAACATGTGGTATTTTGATACTTGATAAGTTGTTGCAATGTTTCTGTCTGCGCTATCTGTGATGTTAACTAGTATGCAGGTCATGATATCTTAACACACAAAATGACTTCTTTGAAGAACCATTGAGTTTTGAGATTAAGTAAAAGTATTGAACTAAACAAACAAGTTTATGATAAATAAGTGAAACTACAATGTTACATTTACAAAATTTAAGGAGTTTTGATCTGAATAATGAACATACTGTAGTTGCAAAGTGTTTATTAAAAATAACAGGATATTTTATAACTAGCGATGGGTCAACCAAATGTATTACACTATCAATTGTTAAGTGAGTGTACCCTGTAAAAACCAAATGTTTTCATTTGCTTCTATCATTTGTATAAACATTTTTCTTTCAATAATCGTACAGTTGATTGTATTTTGTTGTGCATTGCATTAAAATTGCTTTGCTTTTCCTCCATGTGGGTGTGCAGTGGTGTTAGGCCTGTAAGCAATAGCATTGAGTCTATTAGAGTTGTTTTGATTCCCCCTGAGTGTAGTTTCTCTAAGGCAGTGATTGATTACAGCAGTATGATAATGTGAGTATATGTAGTGCTACGTTGGCTTCCTGCTAAGTGCTTTAGGATATGAAACTGTTGAAGTGACTTTCTCTACTTGATGTTTCCAGCTTAGTTTGGAGTCTGTCGAATGTAAGCCTGAGAGAGTGCAGGTGTGGTTGATGTGCTAATGAGAAGGACTGGAGTATTGTTTTGGCCATATTTATGGTCATGTTGTTTCTATCGCAGCAGCTCTCCAGCGGTTTAAGGACTTGGCCTAGTATGCACTCTGTTGTACTTTCTGCTTTTCTTTTTGAGACTTTGGTTCAAAAATCAAGGCCTTCAGCACATACTTGATTCCAGGCACTGAATTTAGTTCTTCTGGGAGATCGTTTATATATATAGACTGAAAAGTGCACAGGTCATTGTTGCTCCCAGTTTGCATTATTCTGTGCTTTGATGAAGAGCTTCCATATCTAACAGAGCATCATCTTATGGAGAGAAGCGATATCAACAGTTTAGTAAGTTGGATCACTCTCCTGCCTTGGCCAGTTTCAATATCAAGTTTTCCTTCCATATACTGTCGTAGGCACTTTTGAAATCAATGAATGCTGCTGTTAGTACTTTTCTGTTGTCTAGTGCATCCTTAATTTTGTAACTATCTGACTTGTTGGTCTAAATTTCCTGAATCCGACCTGTTCATTTGTTATGATTCCATGTGTTTCAGAGTACCAGGATAATATATTGACCATCTTGCCCATGTGATTTAGAAGCGAAATTGATGTGTAGCTTGCTCAGTTGTTGGGGTCTTTTTCTTTTCTTTGATATTGGAGTTAGTGCTTTTTTCCACTGGGATGAAACAATAGCGGTAGACCATATGTAGTTAAACCGTGCAAATATTGTCATTCTCTACCTAAATGCTTGAGATATTCTGCATGTATTTGGTCTTCTTCAGGGGATTTTTTATTTTTCAGCTGTTTGATTGCAGTGGTTGAAGAAGGGTGTATCAAATGGTGTGTTTTGGTGTGGTTGTATCTGGTTTTCCAGGTGTGAGATCCACTTCTTAATATCTTTTAACATTCGTCTCACATATGCGCCTTTTAGTTGTCCTCTTGTGTATGAAAGTGCAAAGGCATTTGATATTTCAGAATCGGATGCAACAATTCTAAGTCCAATGTTTATTGGTTGCTTCATGCGCTGTCATTTCTTATTTTGTAACTTCTTGAGGAATTTGTAGCTTTTGGTGTTGTTTTTAATGTAATTTATAGAAGTTATGAATTCATCAAAAGTGCTCCGCTTAGCTTTAATAATAGCTTTCTTCAGTGTGACTGAACTTTTCCTTCACTTTCTAACATCTTCGTGTACACCTGTTCTTCAGCTTTTGCCCTAAGGATTTCACATTCTCTCCTTATTTGTTCAAGTTCTTGAGACCAGAAACATTTGCAGGCTTTCACAGTTCCTCACGGGATAAACAGATTTGCAGCTTCTTTCATTCTTTGTGTCATTTGCTTGCCTGTGTTGCTCAGATTGTAGTGAAGTTGATTTTTTCAATGTGTCTCTCTTTCTAGGTGGGGTGAGAAGCCTATCCAGTCAACTTCCTTCAAGTTCCAGGATTTTCTTGTATAGGTCTTCCAGTTTTGTTTCTGAGGTATAGCAATTTTGGCTATGACCTGCCTGTGTCCAGATCCAGGATCATCTCTCAGTGTTTGGAAAGATATCAGCTGTGATTAGTAAGAGACCAGTGTTAAGGAGGTCTTCAACTTATTGCAATCTTGGTACCCCCATCTGGTAGATTGGGCATGTAGGTTTTACTAGTTGGATTCATGGATGAATAATTGGGTGGACTGTGTGTAGCAAACATTTTGAATTGTGATGTCAGATCCTTCCTTACCCCCACTAGTATTCTGCTTGCTGTTTGTCCATATTTGGGGAGCAGATACAATGTAAGGGTATAATATTTGAGTGCATGTGGGTTTAGGTTAGCTTCTATAACAGGAAAACATGTATGTCATGTTTGATTAGAGTTGTTAAGAGCTCTGTTTTCTTGTGCTGAGATAGGGACCCTGCATTCCACTGCAGAATCTTGAGATATTGGGAGTTCTGCCTTAAAGCACTGTTGCCATGGCTGTAGACCATTTTGTTACAGGGTGCACCATGTGGACGTAGATCTACTTTGTACCCCAACCAATAGATAATTACCTTCCTTTCATAGAAGTTTGAAAACAGTGTTGTTATAATCAATTTAATTTAAAAGGTGAGTCAGTTAATAACACTAAACAACACTTACATTATAATTTTCCGGAATGCGTTTTGGAGGTTAACTTTCCTCCATTATCAACCGGACAATAACTGGGTTTCCATCGTATTTCATGGTGCGGATGGCGATGCTTCTTCTTGTAATGGTTCAAGGAACTTGCTGAAAATATCTTTCTGGGGAATGTCAAAATTAAATACTCGGTTTCTATTTTTTAAAAATGAAGATTTGTTCCCATGTGGACAGTTCTTGTTTTCTGGTTATGTGTTCGGGAAGTTTCGGTTCTGGCTTTATGTCATGATTTTTTGTTCAAAAGATGCTATTCCACCTAATAAAAAATCCGGCATATAACAAATTGAATGCAGTGATTGAAATGAAGTATGCATAGGAAAAACCAAAAGAAATTTAGAAATTAGATCCAAGGAAGGCGATAGCGGTGTATGTCTGTGGCGGCAACGACGCGAGTGAGTGCATTTGTGTTTAATGTGTTGGCAACGAAAACTAGTGTAGTGTAAAAAGCAATGTTGGCAGATGTGAAAATCGTCTGCTAGTCATGCAGTGAAATCTAGTGGGCGATTGTGAAACTACTGTTGGCGCATGCACAGTAAGTAATTTCAGACTTATAATCTGGCTGGCAAGTGAAAAGTGAGCTGTTCTAAACATGAGCCAAAACATCTACTGCTGAACACAGGCCTCCCCCTTAGATATACACCTAGTTTGAGGTTTTCGACAAGTATTTGTTCCATTATGGAGTTCAGTTCTTTGGTGCTGTGGTTGACTATCTTACAGGGCATTAACACGTTGGCCAAGGTCCTTAATCTTTCCGTTGAGTTCTTCCATGCCTTCCTTACACCCGACTAGTTTGTTAATATTCTCCGATAGCTCTATCTTCAGCCTGCCTCTGTAGTGTGATGGTTAGTATGTCTGCCTCCTGCTCAAGAAGTCGCGAGTTCGAATCTCGCTTAGGGTAAGGTTTATTTCCGAGGTTTTCCCTTATCCTGAGAAGACGAATGTCAGATAACTTAGAGCTCTGTGGACCTCGGACTCATTTGAGCATCATTTCACCCATTTCATTCATTCACTGTCTGATGTGACATTACGTTAGAGGACGTTATTTAAAAAAAAACAGCTCTATCTTGATATTGGACATTCCCATCTTTATCTTTTCTGTTCCAGAGTTTATATTTTTCAATTTGGCTTTCATATTTGTTTCTTCTGCTGCATTCTGGAATTCATTTAATTTCCCTTTGGTGCTGTTTTTATTGCAATGTTGCTTCAATTTTGAGCGATGTGGCTCTTATTTCCTTCAGGGCGTGGTAACGGATGGAATGAAAAATCACATGGTTTCTTCACCACAAAAGTGGAACAAAAGCTTGATGAAAGTCTGGTAAACGTTCTACAATGCTCACACGCTACCAAAATACGTCTTTTCACCTTGAATATACAGACGCTAGTCCCAATTCTTTTAGTTGCGAGTCGATCATTCCGACTGCCACATGTACATCCGCGCATGCGTCCATCAAATAGTTCCCCCATTGTTAGGGAAGCGATCCTTAGCCATTTTCCCTTCGCTTTCAAGACTGAACACATATAATTCTAATATTTATACATATATATTAAAATTAAATATGGAAATATTTATGACATAAATATTTATTGTCTTTAAACAAACTTAATTGTTTGTAACAATGAATACTAGTAACACGTTTTCGTCATTTAACCAACTCATACCAACATCAAAAAACAAATTACGCTCGTAACAAATATTCACATAAACGATTTTCTTTTGGGGTCTTTAATATTCTGTCTCGCCATTATGTCCATCTTGGCTAACATTTGTTTCATCAGCTGTTCCATATCATGGTTTTCGTCGCACTCCTGACACCGATTGTGACAACTTTACTTTTTAACTACTTCTTTATCTTTTATTAAAACACCGGAATGACATTGAGCAGAAGCACTGTTAACAATAACAAATACTACAGGAAGGAAAGTTAGTTGATAAAGCCGTGTGAATGTAATATGCATTTCTGTTTCAATCGTATAGAAAATTGTATGAATTGAGAGGTAGAACTGGAACTTAAAAATTCAATGCCACAGCTGGGATTTGAACCACAGACCCTCCGCTTACCAGGCGGACTACTGTGACAACGTGCCAGAATGACATTGAATTCTCAAACCAGTTCTGGCAGGTTGTCACAGTAGCTTAATGGTTAGAGCACCCGCCTAGTAAGCGGAGGGTCTGTGGTTCAAATCCTAGCTGTGGCATTGAATTTTTAAGTGCCAGTTCTACCTCTCAAACATTGCCCACATACGGCTTGTGTGTTTAAAAACACCAACAGTAACTTTGTTGGCATAAATAAATAATAATTGTATGAATTGTTCGTCAAAGAGGGAGTAGTGAAAGAAATGTGATTGTGTTTAGTAAAAGAAGAATGAGTAGAAAACCATGTGAATGTTATACATTACACTTATATTTCAAATTTATGGAGGGAGTAGAGAAAATCTTGTAAATGTGCTACCACCATGTTGTGTGGTGAAATGGATTGCATAAAAACCTTCTCCGTGAAAAAACACTTAGATATGCCAATGTTCATCGTGATCGGTCAACTGGTTTTGGAGTTTACTCGCTCTTCAACATACAACATGTATAGGCATTGGTATGTATGAAGTTCATAAACAATAGAGAATAACATGTGAATTGTTACGTAAAACAAAAGTGAGTTGAGAAAAGAGTATGAATTGTACGTTGACGGGCAAACAGAGGATATATGAATGTGCTACGTAAAAGAAAAGCGAGTAGAAAACGATTTGAAACTAATATATTGTGTAGTAAAATGGTTACTATTAAACCTTTCTCCATGAAAAATACATGTATATGTTGAATTTTGTAGTGATCGGTTAACCCTTTCAACCCCAACATGTTTTAAACTTAAATTAGAAACGTGATCTTAATATATAATGATAAACTAATGCACTAAAACACATTTTTGTGATTTTTGAAAAATTTCCCTAATGGGTTTAAATTTTATGACATGTTGCTTCAGAGCTACACTGGGGTTTCAGGGTAACTTAATAATATGCAAACTCATAATACTAGAAATTTTGTTTTCCCAATTTTTTGCATAACTTTATTATTAAAACCTGAATTGCAGTAATAAAGCAATCATGATATTACTGTATAATCACTGATGATGCTGAATTACATTTATTTATTTATTTATTTTTCGGAAGTTTTATATATTCCTTACTTGAACATTGCCAGTGTACAAATGAAAACTACATTGCACTTAATACTGCCACACTTAATAGCATGTAGATAACATTGCTAGTACTTAAAACAATAAATGGTTATTTAGAATGAAATAAATAAAAACAGTTTTTTGTTGGTGTCAAACAAATTTACTTCACACTTTCTGTATGTCATTTGTGTGAATCCATTGATGCAGTATTTACATCTCCCTTTTGCTGCATATTCTGGCCAGTGTTGGTATCCAACATAAAGAACATCATCAATTGGTCTAACTGCAAACTGTTTCTTTTTTATTGCTTTTGGTGTGGTTTCCCCTGAGCCTTTTCGTTGCCCTTTTGACTCGCCAGTTTTCATTAGTGCTGTGACAATATATGCCTGAAACTTAGCTAGGGAGAACTCAGATTTCAAGTTCTTCTGTTGCTGATGTCTTTTACAGAGGAGTTCAGCAGTGTACCATCTGTTTGATGAGCATACATACTGGATTGCTCGTAAAGTAGTTCAAATACATCTTTTGACCAATACAAACAAAAATAATTGTATGGTGTCATCTCATCCTGTGGAGGGAGTGGGATTGTGAACTTCCATGTTGTATCCTCCGCTGTAAAATCAACTTTACGGAAAGTAAATGTTCTTTTCCTTTTTCTAGGGCATGATGCTGCTGTAGATAGCTCTCTAAGTTCATTAATAGAATCCTCAGTTTCAAATGGATCTATATCCTGAAAAGTATAAGAGAAATAAACATTATTTTCCACATTTTCCTCTATGAAACATTTGAAAGGGAATATACTGTTCAGCAGTATTCCAAATTATTATATCTAATACCGTTTTTACTTCTACAAGCTCATTTTGATCTCCAGATTCATTGGTATTCTCCAAACTTTCTTCAGGAATTTGGTTCAGAGTAACCGTTTCATCTTCATCATCAAAATCAAATTCTCTATCCTCTAAATCACTTATATCAGAAGCATTCCCTTCAAGAACTTTCATAAGGTATTCCTCTACTTCATCCTGCTTCAAAATACTCTTCTTTTCCGGTTTACCTAAAAAGAAAACAGAATATAAATACAGCCATTCAAAAGTGAGGTTATGGTGTAACACTACCTCTGAACCCCAATGTTGCTCTGGAGCAACGTGTACTTTAATTGCTTGTCTTTGTAATTTAAATTTAAATTGGAAACCACAATTATGTAAAAGTGTTAGTTTAATGAAAAATTAAATCTATTTGTATATTTGAAATGGTAAATGAGCATTACCTGGCATTTTATAGTGAAATACTTTACTTGCTGCGTAGACGATGACTCAGGTCATGCACATCAGATGATTCTCATACCAGGTGTCAGCACACTTGTGATCATATTTGCCATCTATAGAGTGGAAACTGAAGTATTAGCACGTAGGTTCCCTGGTTTCTTGATATTCAGCGGGAAATTCAAATACTGTATTTCAAATTAATTCAAGAAACTGATGTAGCTCTGAAGCAACACTGGTAGCGAAAGGGTTAAGCAGCTTTAGAGATTAACAGTTACAGTATAGATACATTTATGATTTGAAGCTTTCCTGGCGACGAACATATTCAAGATGTGGCCCAGTATATGTACTGTCTGCTAGTACATACAGAGTAGAAAACACCCAGTCTAATGTGGAGGTGGCTCAACACTCCTTTGGAATCTGTGTTTCCTGAGCCGGTCGATGTCCAACTTTAAGGCTGGTTTCCAGGAGGGACTAAACTGCAATCCAGCATCGTGGTTCAGTGTGCTCATCTCGGAGATGGACAGAGCCCCCTTAACCCTCCGTTCCTATAAACCATTTTGCCACAATGGTCGTTTCTTTGAAGTTAGCTCTGTGGTCTTTTTCAAAGCAGTGCTCCGCCAGCCCTGATTTGTCAAGCTGCATTAAGCGTATCGACCGTTCATGCTCCTTGACTCTGGTGGAAATGGTCCTGCCAGTTTGCCTTATGTACGGTGTCCCGCATTCACAGGGGATACGGTATACCCCTGGTACATTAAGCTCCAGTTTGTCTTTTACCGGTCTCACTAGGTGTTTGATCTTCAAAGGCGGCTTGTGGATGGTTCTGATGTTGTGTTTTGCGAGAATTCTACTGATTCTGCCTGATAGATTGCCAGTATATGGTATGCAGGCAGTGGCGGTCGGCTTGTCTGGTGTTTGCTGAGATTGTGGTTTTCCTCTCTTGGCCTTGGAGACTGAGGATTCAATATCGTCTACGGAGTAGCCGTTTTGGTGGAAAGTGTGCCTCAGGTGCTGTAGTTCTTGCTTTAGCTGGCTGGGATTGGAGACAGACACAGCTCTGTGGGCCAGAGTGTTGAGAACTCCGACCCGTTGTGATTTATGATGGAAACTACGAGGATTCAACTAGAGATCAGTTGGTTTGTGGTGCACTGCATGCCCCAGAGTACCGTTGTTGTTTCTGGAGACCAGAATGTCCAATTATAGCAGAGTTCCGTCCTTCTCCACTTCCATGGTGCACATGTAATTAGTGTATTTTTACGTTAAATAATCATGAAACATGACATCTCTCCCTACAGTGAACACAGGAAATTGGTATGTAAACTGTCCTAAAACTATGTAATTAATGTTATATCTAAATTAAATGTTTCGCTTTTGGTTTGCTAGAAGATGTTTGAGAGGGGTTCCTCAGGGTTCAATTCTCTGCCTCCTATTATTTGTGCTATATATGCATGACATAGATAACTATGCTTCTGATGGGATAAAGATTATTCAGTTTGCTGATGATACAACCATCACTGTAAGTGATACTGACATATTAAAGCTAGAAGCCTGTTTAAACGATATAGTTAGTAACATTGTTCAATACTTCCGTAATTTAAATTTAAGTGTTAACTCTAATAAATGTGAAATAATAAACTTTGGATTCAAAATTATAAATCATCCACTACAATTAAAAATTGATACAGAGGTAGTAAAAACTGTGGACGAAACACAGTTGTTAGGGATTGTTTTAGACAGTAAGCTCACTTATAACTCACAAACTGACAAGATAGTAGCTAATGTTAGTAAAAATCTATATGTCCTGAGATGTCTAAGAAACTCTATTCCTATTTCTACTGCTAAAACTATTTACTTTGGGCTTATCCACTCTTTTTTGTCATATGGAATTGAACTATGGGGAAATACATCTAAACAAAATTTTCAAACAATATTTGTATTACAATAAAAGGCTATTAGGTATTTAGGTGGTCTAAGGTATAATGAATCGTGTAAAAGCACTTTTATTCTGCTGAAAATCCTTACATTACCAAGCTTGTTCATCTATAGAACCATTTTATATTTAGTTCAATTTAAACTCCCAATGAAAAACATGTCAGAAGTTCACACATATAATACCAGGAATAATCAATTACTAAATCTCCCCAGAACCAGATTACATTTATCAGAGAGGGTCCCTAGTTATATGGCAGCAAAGTTTTATAATGCTTTGTCTGAACATCTAAAATCATATGAAAATTATAATATCTTTAAAAATAGGATAAAAATTATTTAATAACCAAAGCTTTTTACAGTATTGAAGAATACCTAAACTTATAGATATTTTCTATGATGTTTTGATTATACTAATTGTACTTTTAACTTATCTACTTATACTGTATATACTATGCAATCACTAAATTATTTTCCATTTATGTTTCTCATGACATGGACTCTTATAGGGTACCTTTTTATATCATCTTATGTATTGACTCATGATATGGTTCAATTGTGTATTCCACTGTATTGAACTGAATAAATGAAAAAATTAATGGAATAATGAAATGTAGCCCCTCCTAGTAATCCCTGGTACCAAGTTAACTCTACCTCTGAAGTTATTGTCCCTAGTCGAAGCTTAATTAGTAGGTTTACTACAGTATATATCAAAGATTCAACCGGCTATAGAGGAAGGCAGAGGCGGCTTCTCAGAGGAGGGAAGGGAGGAACATCCTCCAAGTTTTTTTATGAATTTATAAATGCTATATTAATCTTAAAATACAAGCAATATTGACTAAATTTTGAATTCGAAGCTATTATATTAAGGTATGCTGGTTTATACTTCGCACCGTTTATATCACGTGACACCTTAGGGGTGTCCGCGCAGCGGAGGAAACTAATCTCTTTCCTCCACTCCCATAGTAAATGTACATAGAACATAGCGCTACATCGGCCAGAGAAACAGATTTTTAATGCAGCTTATGAACAGCTGAGGAGGAGTTCCTCCTCTCGAGCTGCGCCTGCGCGAAGCCCCGGAGTGCTGTGGATAATTCCTCTCTGAGGCGCGAGATTGGAACCGGCAAAGGTATTAATACTATTGCTGTCATCTAGTGATTTTATTTTCAAGCAGATCTATTAACAGGCGTTCTCCCTTCACGGATATGTTGATCATTGTGCATCGTAAACCTTTCAGTCACGTATTTTGTTGCTGCTCCTTTTTCAGTAATGTTCTACTGTGTTTCTTCCAACGCGCGAGTAAGACGGTGAAGTTTTACTTTTTTAATTTGTTGTTATAACATTGAATAATGACAGTGATAGTGTTTTAGTTTTCGGAGAATTTAAAAGACTCACATTACAGGAACAAATAATTGTTATGCAGAAGGCACGACCAACTCCACCATTGCCTGGACTTATGTGTGCTACTAGCAAAGGCGGGAAGTTGAACTTCTCCACAACTTGGTATGAAAAAGCCAATTGGCTAACAGGTTGTGAAAAAAGGCAAATTCTCTTGTGTTTTCCTTGTGTTTCGTTCTCCAACTCGAAGGATGTTTGGACCTTTGGTGGATTCAGTGATGTTAAGAATCTGGGCCGAGGAATTCAGAGGCATGAAAAATCTCGAGATCATCTCGACAATGCACTAAAATTAACAATCTTCGGTAAAAGTGAATATCGCATCAATCTAGCGTTAAGTGAAGCAGCTAGGATTTCTCGCGCCAAACACAATGAACAAGTGAAGCAAAATCGACACGTATTATCAAGTTTAATGGATAACGTGTGTCTGTTAGGAAGGCAAGAACTAGCTGTCACAGGACACGATGAAAATGAATTATCATCAAACAAAGGGAACTACCGCGAACTTTTCAAGTTATTAATGAAGCGCGACGAAGTACTTCAGACACATTTAAATAATTCTAAAGCATTCATCGGCTTATCAAAAACCATTCAAAATTATTTATTTGAATCTGTTGCAGACCTTGTAAGGAAAGAAATAGAGGATGAAATTCATAAAGCTGCCTTCTTTGCAGTGGAGGCTGATGAAACTTCGGACGTGTCTCTCAAAGCAGTACTCAATGATTTTAAGATATGTAGATCCATGTGGCTACATTCAAGAACGAGTTTTTGGTTTCCACAGTATTAGTGGAGATAGAACAGCCAATGCCTTATACAAATGAGTGAATCAGCAGTTAGAGCCATTGAATTATAACAGAAAACTTGTTGCGCAGTCTTATGATGACGCTGCTGTTATGGCCGGAGAACCAAACGGCTTGCAGACGAAGATCAAGCAGAAAGCAAAGCGGGCATTATTTGTACACTGTCATGCACGCAGGCTTAATCTTGTGCTATCACAGAGCTGTAGTAGCATTGCTCAGTGCAGGGTCTTTCTTGCTAGTATCAGTGGTTTGCCCGCATTTTTTCAAATCCTCAAAACAAATGGAGGCTCTTACCAATATGACCAAACTTCGACTGCCTAAAGATGCTCATACCAGATGGTACTTCAAATGTCTTTTGGTAGAATCTGTAAAATTGCTCAGGGAAGGTCTTCTGGCAATGTTTTCCGAAATGCTGGAAGAAACAAAAAACTGGGATGATGCTACAATTAGAGAAGCAAATGGCTACATTCGTCTATTGGAAGACTTTGAATTCAACTTCTTGCTTTCGGTTTTCAGTGGAGTATTTTCTAAAACTGCCATTCTTTTCGATATACTCCAGCTTAAAACCAATCATATTGATTACCGCTGTAGGAGAGTTCTTGAAATGGTTCATTTTCTGCATAAATCTAGAAACGACGCAGCCTATAATGAACACTTCAAATTGGCTGCTAATGAAACTGTTGACCAGTTTCCTAAAATTAAGAAAATACGCCTTGCAGCTGTTGATCTCAAAACTCATTTCCGCCAGTTGTATTTCAGCATAATCGATACGCTAGCAACGCAGATGGAAGTCACGTTCGAAGATCTGAAGAACTTATTTATTAATTTGCTCGACGCTTCGAAATTTGAACATTTTCCCAAGACGTTCCCAAATGTTGAATTTTCATCCTTATTGAACTGTTTCTCGGAACAATTTGATAGTGAGTTGCTTAAAAACGAACTTGATGTTTTACAACAACCGTGATTTGCAGCAGAACTGAATCAGAGTCCAAGAGTTAACAGTTCTCTTCGTTAAGGAAGGTATTCATAAATGTCTTTCCAACGTCTACAAATTGGCATACTTAATTGCTACGATACCTGTGTCGACAGCAAGTGTTGAAAGAAGCTTTTCTAAACCGAAAAGAATAAAAAGATCTTGTATAAACACTATGGGTTAAGACAGACTAGGTTCTCTTGCTCTCATGTCTATCGAATAAGACTTGTTGTTGCAGCTGGAAAAAGATCCAAAATGGCATGATAGAGTAATGGCAGATTTTGCGACAGCGAAACAGCGAAGAGCAGAGTTCTTCTATTAATAAAAGGTATTGCATTTTACCCTTATGCGATTTTTGCATGAATTGTTATTCAAGGTTTTATAATTTTATGCAGTTAAATTCTTTCCTCCTCTAAACAAATGTGCACGAGCCGCCACTGGAGGAAGGATTTCTTTCTGTTCCGACAGCCAGTCTGCTATAAGGGCTCTCTGCGCAGTCAGGACCACTTCCACGTTTGTCTGGCAGTGTAAGAGGACTGGATGAACTCTGTGACCGAGGGACAGTTACCTTAATTTGGGTGCCTGGACACTCGGGAATTGAAGACAATGAAAAAGCTGATGCACTGGCAAGACAAGGATCTGCCAGTGATTTTATTGGCCCTGAGCCTTGTGTAGAGAAGATTTGTTCTCCAAACGCTCTTAGCGGTCATTACGGGCAAGGAAAACAAGGTTGGCTCACCTGGAGCATAAGAATGCTCGTTGTCAAGGGGGAAAACAAAGGAAGGAAGGGTTGTTTGAAAATTTTTATGAAGTTAAGAGACAGGCCAAGAATAGTTTAAAATTGTACGAAGTAATTTAAGTGACAGAAACTTGTCACTAGCCAGGATTCACATTTCCGGTAAAAGGGACGTAACTTGGGCGCACCCGAATTAATAGTAACGTGAGTTTTCTCGCAAATTCATGAAATTGGCGACATAAGAAGAAAAGCGGTATCATCAAACTGAGTTCCAGGGTCCATTGCCATTTTGGATGCTGTTATGAGGTATGTGTGGGTCTTGCATTTTCTTAAGATACTAGGAGAGGTATTCTTACGTAAAGAAGAAGGCTCGGGAACCTTTCATCTCAATGCAGTAATATAGAGAAACAACATGTCGCTATCCAAGTTCAACGAAAAGAAGGTAGGACATTTATATCTCCGCCTTTGCAGTAATTTTATGCCAGTCTCCGTTTATTATTGATTAGGTTAATCACTGAAGTGAACAGAGCGTTTCGAGATACCTTTTTCTTGTGCAGGTATTATAAGGTGCATGTTTCATGTTAAATTTATTTTAATGAGAGTGTTATATAATGTTATTTAAATATGTTACACTGTAAGGAGAATTCCTGAATATAGGAAAGGATTTTTAAATGTGTTATATTTGTTGATTCATTCCTGGTTACTGTATCCTAGTAACATATTTAGAATTCAAATTCTTGGATCGCGACTTGGTATATCTGGAAAACATTTGTGCTTCATCACTTTTACCATTACCCTTGAAGGGTAACTTTTAATTTTTAAATCAGGATCATTTACGGCAAAAGTGATGCTGCTGTGTGATTTTTAAGGTAGGGAAAGTCAAGACGGTAGGTACACTGTGCAACTGAGTTGAACTGTCACTGAGCATATGTATGTAGATTTGCAAAGTTCACTTAAAGTAACGAGTTGATAACCTTGGTGAGCTAACTGCACTAAATGCTTTTTAGTTTTAGCGTTTAGCTGGAAAAGATAACTGCGTTTGGCGTTAAAGATAGCGGATATTCTTTAGAAAGTGTCCCGTGAGAATTTCGTGGAAGTCCCACTCGGGAGTGTGCACGAATTCTTACGAAAGTTGCCGAAGTTGCAGTGTTAATTCAGCGCTGCCAACAGCACTATTTCTCTATTTGTTGCCAATCTTAAATTTGAATGTTTTAGCGGGACCCGGCAGTATGCTAGTGAACTTGTTAGAAGCAAGTTGTGAGAGTGCCATGACTCGCTTCATTAGCATAATAGATTTAGCGCCTTTGTGCTATAATGAGGAAGAATGTATATAATTCCTCTACGACGAGGGCTTGCTTAGAACCCGAATACTATTCAGGGAATGTGATGTCGTGCTACACCCCATTACAAATGGCTTCAATGGGTTTTATTGCTCCCTTACAAAAAGGGGTCGAAAATTACAACTGTCTTCCTTCAGGCGGGGTCATCCTGAGCAGTTTTCGGAGTAATGCTCCGAGATTTCGGGCAGGGTCCAAGGAAAAGGGATAGGTATGGGGAAAAAAACCCATTCGGTAAGTGTAGGTCGTTTGTACCTGGCCGTGTACGCGAAACCACGAAGTATTGGCGCATGCGCGGATCGGCTAGTCGAAGCGATGGAGGGGGTATTGCCAACCGAAGGTACAAAGTCAGATAGCAAGCCTTGCATGCAACGGCAGTAGCGCCAACGTTGCATAAACGTAACTAGTTCAGCAATCGTGTATTTATGCGTGTATCAGTAATTTGGGTAGTGATATGTTAGTATTATAGCTGTTATTCAACACCTTAAATACGATTCCGCAACGTATGACTGGCATTCGGGTAGAAATACACGTTATGAGCTCCCCTGAATGAATAAAAAAAAAAATCGACATCGAGATTTCATTGAAAATATACGTTATTATAATTTCTGCATGTAAAAGGTATTTTTCGAAGGAAAAAAGTCCGTGTGTGGATGGAGTGAACAATATAACACATAAACAAAACACGTAGGTTAAAACCGGACTTGGTATATAGTTTTGCATCTTCCCAAAATGCGATACGAATATTTTCAAGAAAATCCCCCGCCTCAAATTACCCTTCACATGAAACTTGTTTCAAAATGTTAATTTTCTCAAAAATGTCTAACAATTTTAATTATGATACCATAAGTTAAAGACATTTTCAGGACAAGTGAAATGTATATGTTGACTTTTCTGTGAATAGTCTCTGAAATGCTCTTTATTCTGAATGACTTTTCTACAATTGCCGAGTTGGAAGAGATGCACGAAATATTACTACAGAAAAAGTGTAGGTCTCGTTAAAGTACACATTTTATATTAAATACTTTTTTTGGTAGAGTTAACTATTTTCCAGATATTCAATTTATTGGTTTGCATTACATTTCCGTTTAAAACTTGGTATGAAAGGTTTGGTTGGAATAAAGCACTTCTACCTATTACATGTTGAATCATTATGCATGCGCAATGAGAAATTCGCTGGGTACTGCCACTAGACTTCACAACCAGCTCGGGAAATATTTTCGAGTCCTGGCGCATGTGCAATGAGAATTTTTTGGGTACCGACACCAGATTTCACATCCAGCGTAAGGAAAAAAATTTGAAGTCCTGGCGCATATTGACGGCAATGGAAGATTGGGACTAATATTTTTGAAAATATTTTTCACTATATTGCATAGCAAGAGGATTAATGACTTCTTCTTTCCCTGACTGCCCTCCCCTTATGTAGGACTTAAATCACGTAGGACTTACAAACCAGCCTAGGGTCTGACACCTGTTGGGGAGCAGAGAGACCTCTAGACCAGACAGAGTGAAGATCTGGAAGCAGGTGGTCAGCCAAGCACCAGGTATGATAGTGAGAAAGAGTATGATATGATATGAAATGCAGACAAAATGGCTCATTGGAAGGGTGATAATGGAGCAATTGGTGGAATGAATGGTGGGGCAAACTGGAGAACCCAGAGAAAACCCGCAGAGATGCCACTTCGTCCACCATGAATACCTAGGTGGCAGGCGAGCTGTGTAACCACTCAGTCACGGTGCCACCATTATACCTCCAGACTCAGGGAAGGATGAGGAATAATCCTGGCTGGAGAAAAATTCCTACCCCCCTGCCGGGAACTGAACCTGGGACCCCTTGCACAGCAGGCAGGTGCTAGCGCTATGGGGCTAGCATGATTAATGACTTCATTGGCAGAAATCCAGCATTAGCTAATAACATATTCTGATTTAAATAAATGGTAATTTATGAAGTTACAAATTAAATTGTAAAAGAATGATAATTTTTGTACAACTTTTCTATTCGTACATTAGAAGCAATATTTTAATAACAAAGACAGAGTTGATAAACTAATACTTTATTGGGTTGGTACCCCTTGCCTTTGCGGTTAGCGCGCTCGCCTACCACCTAGGCGGCCCGGGTTCGATCCCAGGGACCCGCATGTGGTATTCGTGGTGGACGAAGCGGCGTCAGGGCGGGTTTTCTCCGGGTACTCCGGTTTCCCCCGCCATCTCATTCCACCGGTGCTCCATCTTCATGTATCATCAGTGTCACCGCCTGCGGTGCCGTAGTAGTAAAAGCGGGCGTTAAACACTACAACAACAACAACCCCTTGCCTTTGATAACTGCCTCACTCCATATCTTCATAGAAGTAACAAGTTCTTGCATTCCTCTGGGCTGGTTTATTCCATTCTTCTTCCACAATACATTTATGTTATTGTTTAGATGTGACTGTTTTTGTGGACTCGTTTCTTCATAATTCGCATTCACAAATGCTCAATGGGATTCACATGTGGACTCTGAGGACATGTTTGTAGCAGTTTGGGTGTGCTCCATATCAACCAATTCATGTTTAGCATGCCTTGTGTTTACTGTCATTATCCTGCTGAAACTTATAACCAGGTGCCATGCCCATTCTGCTTTACGTTGTGCTTGTTCATAATGCCTTCATTAAATTGCACATTACCAACACTGTTGGATGACATACAGGCCCAAATCATGATGGAACCATGATCACCAACTTTCATTGTGAGACCATAGTCTGAACTCGCTTTTCTTCAGTCTCTGTTTATCCAAAGAAGTTCATCTTAGTCTCGCCCGAACATATCACACTATTCCAAAAGTTCTAGTCCTTATGGATGAGCTCTTTAGTAAACACAATCATTTCTTCCTGTTTGCTGCACTTACATAAGGTTTCTTCCTTGTGTGCTATTCATTTTACTATGTAGTGTATTACATTGACACTTTTCTTTTACCTAATATATTCACATACGATGCCCTTTAATACGATATCCCATCAGCTGATATTTGGAGTTCTGCACAGGCACTAAACGATCGATCTGCTTCCAGCATGCTACAGTTGCATGATGTAAATGATAACCTGGGAATGCTATGTAACATTGAAGAATAGAAGGCAAATTGAATATATTGGTTTTCAGACGAAACTTTATTTCATATATAAGTTATTTATTGTACAGTTTGTGAAATTAATTTGTGGGGCTGCGCTTAGTGCAATGTTCTTGGAAGTAGATGCTGTATTGAGGTTAATTTGTGTGTTTTGTCTAAGTTGCATCTCGTTGTCAGTAGTGCCTGACATTTTAGCGTTTTCTAAACTTACACAAGTTGCATTTTGAGAATTAATCAATATTGCAGTTTGCCATTGCTGCATTGGAATTCTGTAGATTGGTGGGACACCTGTCCTTTAATGAAAATTGAATTGTGCGATTTGATGAAGACCAGTCCTTTAATGAAAGTTTGAACTTAAGGAGGTCCATTAAAGGATCGCTATCATACCTATGATTACTAAATTTCAGTATGGTCGAGCATAAAATTATACTATGCATGTACATTGAACTTCTGAATAGTTAAAATAGATAAACTAACTTATCAATTGAAAAAATTAGTTGAGAAATAGCATTTATCAATTGAAACAGAGAATAGACATCTTTTATTTTGTATTTATTTTTACTTTCTGTACTGGTAAGTAGAGGAAGTATTGTATTCCACCCAAAAGTTCAATATCGAGATTTCACCGGAAATATGTGTTTTGAGGCCCCCTGAATCCAAAAAAAGTATTTTTAGAAAAAGGTCTGTGTGTGTGTGTGTGTCTGTGTGTCAGTCTGTGGACAGCATAACTCAAAAATGAAAAGCCGATTAAAAACCAAAGTTGGTATTTAAGTTTAATGTCTTTCAAGGATGCGATATGAAGATTTTGAAGAAAATAGCCCCACCCTAAACTACCCTTTACATGGAAACTTTTTCGAAAATTTTGGTTTCTTCAAAATGGCTCTAACGATTTTGATTAAAATATCATATGTTTGAGATATTTTTATGACAAATGAAATGTATATCTTGAATTTTCTGGCTATAGCCCCTGTAGTCGTATTTACTCTGGACGACTTTTGCATAACTGGTAAACCATTAGAGATAGAGCAAATCATACTGTACAAAAAATGTATATCTTGCTAAACTACACAATTTATGTCTTAATAAATTTTCTTGTAGGGTGAACCATTTCAGAGATATTCCTTGTTATGCGTGCGAGTTTCGGAAAACTTAGAACTTTCGTGAAATGGATCATCGTTGTTCATTTTTTTTATATGTTAAGTGTGCAAAGACAACAGAAACTCAAAGTTTATTACAGTTTCACGGGCGATCAGCCGTGTGAGGTTTGAAAATATTGAGCTTTCGGCCATTCTAAACTCCATGGCCTTCATCAGAATGAAAATGACCGTTAATTTTCCGCTCCTCATATATATACAATGTTAGGTGGGAGGGGGTTGCGTTGCCCTGGCCAATGAGCAGGTGACGATTTGTGATTGGGCCTGCTGTTTCGGACTATGTTTGTCACCGGCCACAGTGTTTTCTTGAGGGTCAGTACTTGGTCCAGAATCACTATAGTTGCTGTTGTGAATGTGTTTCATGGCTATTGTCCAGGCAGGGCTTAGCTGAAGACCGCGGTCCCTGTTGTAATTGTTTGGATGTAGTTTGATTTGAATGGCTTCCTTAATGACTCTGTCCCAGTATTTGTTTGTATGCTCCAGAACTTTGATGTCTTCAAAGTTTATTTTGTGGACATACTCTATACAATGCTCGGCCACTGCTGACTTCTCTGGTTGTAGCAGCCTGATATTGCGCTGATGTTCTTTACACCTTTCTTCTATTGTGCATCCTGTTTGGCCTACATACACTTTACCACATTCGCAAGGAATCCTGTAAACTCCTGGGACCTTGAGTCGAAGTGGTTCTTTTACCGGCCTAAGGTATTCTTGGATCTTCTTTGGAGGTGTGAAGAAGGTCTTGACGTTATACCTAGCGAGTATGCGGGAGATCTTGTTTGAGACGGAACCGTAGAATGGTATGTAGGCTTTGTTCGGCCAGCTATCCATCCTTTGAGTGAGGCGTTGGGGGTTGTTTCGATTGTTTTCAACCTTCTTGCATGCCATTTTGATGTCGTTATCACTGTATCCGTTTTTTAGTAATGTGTCTCGTAGGTATTTAAGTTCCTGCTTAATGTGGTCTTCATCTGCAATATCGAAAGCCCGGTGAAACAAGGTGGAGATCACTGTCTTCTTTTGAGTAGGATGGTGGTGACTGGAGGCGTCCAAGTAGTGGTTGGTGTGTGTTGGTTTCCTGTATACCGTGTGACCTAGGCTGCCGTCCGGCTTCTTGTAGACCAGAACATCTAGGAAGGGGAGTGAGCCATCGTTCTCAGCTTCCATGGTAAACTTGATGTTCGCATGTAGGTTGTTGAGGTGGTCTAAGAAGGTGGAAAGTTTTCCTTTTCCATGTGGCCAGATAACAAAGGTATCATCCACGTATCTGAAGAATGCCTTTGGTTTGTCTGAGGTGGTATCCAGAGCAGTATGTTCCAAGCTCTCCATGAAAAAGTTGGCAATAGCAGGTGACAACGGTGAACCCATGGCTACCCCATCCGTCTGTTCGAAAAACTGGCCATTGTAATAGAAGTATGTGGAAGTGAGCGTGTGTCTGAAAAGCTGGGTGATGTCTTCCGGAAACCGTTCAGATAGGAGCTGTAGTGAGTCCTCTAGCGGCACTCTGGTGAACAAGGATTCCACATCAAAACTCACCAAAATATCATCCGGGTCCACTTTCAGCGCTGAAATTTCTGTATAAAGTGGCTGGAATTTGCAATATGGTGTTGACAGTCACCCACCAGCGGATTCAGTAGAGTGGTAAGATGTTTGGCAAGCGGGTAAGTAGGCGAGCCTATGGCATTCACAATGGGCCGAAGGGGTACTTCAGGCTTGTGAATCTTTGGCAGTCCGTAGAGTCTAGGTGGAACTGCTGCGTGTGGAATGATGTTTTTCTGTACTACAGTGGTTAGGCTGGAGTTTTTTATGAGACTTGTAGTTATTCTGGTGATCTTGGTCATCAGATCCTTATCCAGTTCCTTGAAAGAGGGATCTTCCGGTAGTTTCGTAATTAATTTCTGACGAAGGCCATGGAGTTTAGAATGGCCAAAAGCTCAATATTTTGAAACCTCACACGGCTGATCGCCCGTGAAACTGTAATAAATAACGTGCGCCATGAAAGCTTTAAATCTTACAGAAACTCAAAGCTTTAAAACATTTGACTATCGCACAAAGCCTACTGTATTCTAACATTCCCCTTGCACGTACAAGGAAATAAGCAATGAGATAAGTTGTACAAATGTTTATCTTAACTAACACGCAGAAGATATAGGAATAAGAGTTTGTAAGAATGGTTAGTACAAGAGTAGAGAAAGCCATGTGAGTGCGACACATCAGATCTTTTTCTTAGTGTTCCATTTATATGCTGCCTTTAACATCAAGGGTTATATTAGGACTTTTAACCTCTTGGAACAGTTGCAATGGTGTTCACTCCTACTTAACGGTGGTATTAAACATTGCATTTCTATTAGTTTTTTTTTTAAATTTATTACATGAAATTGACACACACATTGACACTTGCAGACTGTAGAGAGGATGGGGAATAATCCTAGTGTACCAGCCGGGAATGGAACCAGGAACAGCAGGCAGCAGGTACTCCAGGGGGCCAGCCAGCCCATCTTTTACTTCAGCAGGTAATTTGTAATGCCTCTATATTATGAGCTATTGTCAAACAGTTTTTTGTTGTGTGGGGTTGTTATACATTTCTCTTGTATGATGATAAACCTGAGAATGTTTGATGTGTGTTTCATATAAACACATACAAAAAGTTGAATTGTTTAAAGTATGGTTTGCAGCTCACAACAGAGGAGCATAATTCTAATCACCTTGTTGTGTAAATTGAATATTTTAATTGCTTTGCTGCTATTCTCCCACAATGATATTCCATATGAAATTAGTGAGTCAAACTTTGAGAAATACATGACCCTAACTGTATTTTTATTCACTGAACATTTTAATAAGTTCATTTGGAAGTGAATTTGATCCAGTCTTTTAATTAATATGTTAATATGTGGTTTTGAACTCTAATATCCAGCAATACATATTCCTAGAAGTTTTAACTTGCTTGAGCATTTTACGTTTTTCCTTCTAGATGTATGTTGAGAATATTTTATTTTTTTGTTATTTTTGTGATGAAATCCTATAGCTATGGGTTCTGCTTATTTAGGCATAGATTATCTTTAAACCAAGAAACTGTGTGTAATGTAAGTGCATTTTTAATGAGTGTTCATTCTTTTCTGATATTAATATAAGTATATCATCCACAAATAGTGAATTATATCAACAAGTCATTTACAGACAAAAGAAACTAAATGGGCCTAAGACTGAACCTTAGGCTGACCTGACAAGAATGAGTTCACCTCATTTGTGCACTTGTAGTAATCTATTCCAACTACTTACTTAGGTAGATACTGAACCAGTTTAGAGCTGCACTTCTTATTCCATAGCCATTTAATTTTGTGTAGAATCTTGTGAGTGACAAGGTTGGAATGCATTTGATAAATGAAGAAAAATTGCTGCACAATGTTCTGAATTACAGATATCACAAAATTGAATTAATGCTGTTTTGGTAGACTTGGCCTTTTGAAAACCACGTTGACATAGGGAAAGAAGTTTTAATTTTGAAATAAAGTTTATAATTCTAATGTATATATTTTTTAGTGCCTTTAAAAATGCAGATAAAAGACAAATTTATCTATAGTTTTTTGTTTAAATTTTAGTTCGTTTTTAAAATAATGGTTTTACTGTCGCATTCTTGAAACTTTGGAAAACAGCCTTCCCTCATTGACGGATTTATTAATGATTTTATTAAGTAATTTGTGCATGATTTCATCAAGAAGTTGGAGCAGCCATCAGAACGTCCCCCAAAAATCGGGAATAAAAAGGTTCCAAACATGGGAGTTAAAAGATAAACTGCAATAAGGTATACATCAGAAAACAAGTGCACCAAGGAACATAAAATATAGAGAGACAAATCACAGCACAATAATAATAATTAATCAAGGCTTCATGGGTGATCACCCTTGTGAGATTTAGAAACATTGAGCTTTCGTCCATTGTAGACTCCATGGCCTTCATCAGAATTAAAAAACTATTTTTTTTTAATTCTGACGAAGGCCCTGGGATTCTTTTGCCCATCACACTCAGTAAAATAATAAGAAAACTGGAGTCATTGAAAACATGAATGTTGAAACAGTAGAGCCAAAACATTCCTTTACAAAATTGAGTGTTAACATTTAGTTAAGAAACAGGAAAGTTTTACGAGTAATCAAATTCTGTCACTAAATATGAAGGGTCTCCTTTGGATTTCATTAAGTAGTTATTACGTAATTCCTTTCTTTTATTCACTTTTCTCTGATGGAGATCATACACTGGATGACATGGATCATTGGGGTTTTGTCATAGTCTGTTTTTACTCTCCTCACAAAAGTCACACACATCTGTTTTAGGCTTCCGCACAGAGTATTGAAACTTCGTTTCAAAGTATTCAAAATAAGTACTTCATTTCCAAATGTATACCAGTTGTTTCTTCCAAATATGTCTGAAACATGTAATGTAATTTTTTAACTTTACTTTCTCTACTGGTAAGTAGGGGAAGTATTGTATTCCACCCAAAAATTCAATGTCGAGATTTCACCGGAAATCTATGTTTTGAGACCCCCAGAATCCATAAAAAGCATTTCTAGAAAAAGTTTTGTGTGTGTGGCTGTGGACAGCATAACTCAAAAACGAAGTGGGTTAAAAACCAAAGTTGGTATTTAAGTTTAATATCTTTCAAGGATGCAACACGAAGATTTTGAAGAAAATAGCTCCACCCTAAACTACGCTTTACATGGAAAATTTTTCGAAATTTTTGGTTTTCTTGAAAATGGCTGTAATGATTTTGATCAAAATGTCATATCCTTACGATATTTGTATGGCAAATGAAACATATATTTTCAATTTTCTGGCTATAGCCTATGTAGCCCTGTTTACTTTGGATGACTTTTGAATAACTCGTAAACTGAAAGAGATAGACAAAATCTTACTATACAAAAAATGTAGGTCTCGCTAAAACACACATTATGTCTGAATAAATTTTTTTGTACAGTGAACCATTTCAGAGATATTCCTTGTTACTTGTGTCATATTTGGAAAACTTAAAACTTTCGTGAAATGGAACATTGTTCATTTTTTTATATGTTAAGCGTGCAAAGATAACAGAATCTCAAAGCTTTAAAATATTTGACTATCCCTCAAAGCCTACTGTGTTCTAATATTCCTCTTACACCTACAAGGAAATAATAAAATAATTTGTACAAATATTTATCTCAACTAACCAAAGAAGATATAGTAATAAGAGTTTGTAAGAATGGTTAGTACAAGAGTAGAGAAAGTCATGTGAGTGCAACACATCAGATTTTTTAGCATTGGGATGTCGAAGTATATCAAATTAGTTCTTTGAAGTAGTGACTTTCTGTATGTGGTATTATCATTAAAGTGATAACATCATTGGACAGATTCCTTGGATGGTTTGAGTGAGAGCCTCGCTTTTCTTCAAAAGATTCACCTAGTAAACATTTATTTTGAATTTCACGGAGGCATTTTTCAGATACTTGAAATAAGCTTAAAATACACTGCCTTTTGTTTCCTTCCACAGCTAGCTTGTATTTCCAAGTGTGTTTTCTTGGGATAGAGTGTTTTCTTCTTCAGCTGTGGGACACATTCCAATGAATCTTGCACTTCTTTTGATTGACCACTGTAAAATGAATGAAACAATTCCATCTGTTCCTCTTGCAATATTTTTTCATAACACTTTAATTGTGCCACACTGAGAAATCAATTTGTAGGTTTTCCCAGCCAATTCTTTCCCTGTGGATGAAACATAACTCACACTGTGAGCACATTTTATTTTTACCTTGTCATAATGTTTGTTCTTTTGTTTATGAAAAATCTTTCTTATTTTTCCTTCTTCCTCCACAAAAGCAGCATCAGTAACACTTTTATCACACTGATTAGCATTATTTTCATTGATTTTAATTTCAGCAAACATGCCAGCATTAACCAACTTGCAATTGCCAGCTTCATATGAACACAAGAACAGGAAGTAGTAAACAATTTCATGCCCAGCCAACTTGAAACAGGTGTACCAAGACCACCGTTCAATATCCCGCTGAAATTTTCACCATCAACACAAGACACAATGGCAGACAATCTAGTACATTCTGCTTAAAATGGTCCCATAGGTCTATGTGCCCTTTTCACATTGACCGCCTCAATTAGACCCTGGTTTTACAATATTGAAAGATTCATTATTGAGTTCCCTTTATAAACTTTAGGCAAATAAATACTTTGCAAATTAACTTAAATTGTATAATTGAAAAAAAAGTCATCTTACATTCACATGACTTTCACCAAAACGTATTAATCAAGATAAATATTTGCAGATATTCTCTTATTCCAGATTTCCTTGTAGACACAGGGGGATAGGGGAATACCATAGGCTTTAAATTATAGATTGATTAGAGCAGGTTGCTATTTGATGGCTGTGCAATTCTGTTCTCTTTGCATGGCTAAGGGGGAAAAAAGAAAGATTAGCCATTTTTGTTTTGTGAAAAGTATAAGTATTTGAAAATTAAAACAATTGTTGGCAGTAATCAAGAAGGGGATTGACAGTTCCTAAGCACATGACAGAAACGTTGAAATGAATGTGAGGGGATGAATGCATCATAGCAAGGAAAAGAGGAATCAATTAGCATAGCAATGGTAGATGCCGAAACTTGTGTTGTCAGTATTCGCTGCAATATATGCAGTATCTTCTTGTAGCCCAAGCTTGCATCAGTTACAGACAAGTTGTTTTGTGTTTGCTGCAATTTATGCAGTACCTTCCTGTAGCCCATACTTGCATCAGTTACAGACAAGTTGTTTTGTATTAGCTGCAATATATGCAGTACCTTCCTGTAGCCCACACTTGCATCAGTTACAGACAAGTTGTTTTGTGTTTGCTGCAATATATGCAGTACCTTCTTGTAGCCCACGCTATCATCAGTTACAGACAAGTTGTTTTGTGTTTGCTGCAATTTATGCAGTACCTTCCTGTAGCCCACGCTAGCATCAGTTACAGACAAGTTGTTTTGTGTTAGCTGCAATATATTGTGACTTTGGTGGGTGTAAAGTAAAGAAGACAGATGTAGTCGAGATAAGGAAACACTTTTATTTCCGTAAACAGTAACTTTGTACACTCATTGCAACAGCAAGAAAGTCTTCACCGATTCACCAACAGCACGGCTCCGAATTAGTAACACAAAAACTGTCCCTTCTCTCACTTTACCGCTATTTATATCTCCCAGGCACTATTCTGGAAACTTCAGGAAAGTTCAGTTATTATTGCGGTGAAATACAAAGCAGAAAATTCCAGAAGTCTCTATCCCTTTCTCTCTTTCGGCAAGCGCCCCAACAATGCGGCCATTCTCTGTCTCTTCCCTTCGGCTCCTTTGCGGTAGTGCCGACAATAATGCGATGGGCGACAATATGCAGTACCTTCCTGTAGCCCACTCTTGCATCAGTTACAGAGAAGTTGTTTTGTGTTAGCTGCAATATATGCAGTACCTTCCTGTAGCCCACGCTTGCATCAGTTACAGCCAAGTTGTTTTGTGTTAGCTGCAATATATGCAGTACCTTCCTGTAGCCCACGCTAGCATCAGTTACAGCCAAGTTGTTTTGTGTTTGCTGCAATATATACAGTACCTTCCTGTAGCCCACGCTTGCATCAGTTACAGACAATTTGTTTTGTGTTTGCTGCAATATATACAGTATCTTCCTGTAGCCCATGCTTGCATCAGTTACAGACAAGTTGTTTTGCATCATTCTATTTGTGTGGTTATTTTCCTTGTGTTTACATGCGTCTGTGTATTTGCAATTGTCCAACACTTTCAATAAAGATTTAGTTTGTCCAAAAATAGTGACAACCAAACACACTCTGTATTTGGTATAGGTACCTATCCCAATTAAAGGATTGTGTGGTTGACGACATTGCAACAGAACATAGGCTTCCCCTTATCATTGCCATTTTAATCTGATTTAATTAATACAAACTGAAGTAAAGGGTTATGTTGGGGGAAACAAGAAAGTTTTCATTGTGTCGTTGGTAATAAAGCTGAAAACTGGGAGTAAATGGTTAATCATATAAAGGGCACAATAAGTGCAAGAGTTTTGGAAGAAGGATAGAAGAGCTTGTCATTTCTGTGGGGGATTCCAATAATGGTGAAGCAAGGGATTCAGATATGAGTAGCATTTCCCCATTAGAATCAGCATCAATATTTCATGGATATGTCTCTTTTGTTAATGTAAATGTTTACACCAATATATACTTGCATATAAATTCACTATTTTACTATTGTGTTGATACACAAATGTAAGTAACACCTGCTCTACATTCCAAGTGCAATCTAATCATCTTGGTGCTAATAATCCTAAAGTAGTCATGTCGCCTCGCTCTCCCCTCAAAATGTCAGTTCCTTTCCTGATTGGCACTGATCACATGGTCATGTCACCTCGCTCTCCCCTCAAAATGTCAGTTCCTTTCCTGATTGGCACTGATCACATGATCATGTCGCCTCGCTCTCCCCTCAAAATGTCAGTTCCTTTCCTGATTGGCACTGATCACATGGTCATGTCACCTCGCTCTCCCCTCAAAATGTCAGTTCCTTTCCTGATTGGCACTGATCACATGGTCATGTCACCTCGCTCTCCCCTAAAAATGTCAGTTCCTTTCCTGATTGGCACTGATCACATGATCATGTCGCCTCGCTCTCCCCTCAAAATGTCAGTTCCTTTCCTGATTGGCACTGATCACATGGTCATGTCACCTCGCTCTCCCCTCAAAATGTCAGTTCCTTTCCTGATTGGCACTGATCACATGGTCATGTCACCTCGCTCTCCCCTAAAAATGTCAGTTCCTTTCCTGATTGGCACTGATCACATGGTCATGTTGCCTTGGTCTCCCCTCAAAATGTCAATTCCTTTCCTGATTGGCACTGATTATAATAACAAAGAATATTTTGCAAATGGTTTAGTAAAACAAGTTGTTAGAAATAAATTGTGCTTTAACAAGATCTACATTTTGTGATTAGCAAAATTTTGTCTCTTATGGATTACCAGTTATACAAAAGTCATTCAAAATGGAGAGGACTTCAAGAGATTATAACAACAAAATTCAACATATACATTTAATTTATTATGAAAATGTCTTAAACAGGTGGTATTTTAGTTAAATTGTTTGACCTGTCTTGGAGAATATAAAACGTGTTAAAGAATGTTCCATGTAAATGTTTGTCAAATTCTTTGCATGGCATCCTTGAAAGACAGGCGTACACACAGGCCTTATTCAAAACATGCTTTTTTTGGGTTCAGGAAAACCTAAAAACATGTTTTTGAGTGATATCTTGGTATCAATATTTCCTTTCTAACTAGTGTGGAAAGTAAAACTTAAGTTTTTTGTGTTGGTCTTAAGGTTTCCTGTTTGTAGAAAATTCAATAATAACACAGAGGATGTAGGAGAGCTTTTACACACTATTTAACATATGCAATTTACCTGAAAACACACGTTAATGTATTTATTCAAAGAACCATTTTTCATAACATCAAAATTAACAATTTTTTTTTAATGTAGTGGTTTCCTTTTTCTAAGTGAGGGAAAGTTTGTGAAATTTGTCATACTAAACTATCATACATTTGTAATGCTGGTTTATTTGGCCCAAGAAACTACAAACTATGCATTTGGTGTGAAATGCTGGCATAGAATAGCATAGGAAGTTGTTGATTAATGGCATGCATTTGCTGACTAAGTCATTAAAATTTGTGTATTTGTGCATGTTCTTCAGATAATGCATTGTGGATGAGCTCGCTAATCACCTAAGTGGCAGACGGGAGCAAGTAGAAGTGCAATCATCATAGTGTCGAGGGATGTTTGTGTACATCATGGACACCTAACTCAAGCCAGATACAGGTCAAACTGAAGTGCAATCATCACAGTGCCAAGGAATGTTTGTGTACATCCTGGACCTAACTCAAGCCAGGTACAGGTCAAACTGAAGACATTTAACATTACGTAGCGATAGGTGAAAGTGTTACTAACAACGGTGTGTGGCATTATTGGTTTAAAACAGTGCATGCATCTGAGAAATTAAAAATGTACAGTTTCATTTTGATATGTTTACCAGGTATGCAAAACGTAAAGTAAGTGGAGCTTATGTTATTTTAACAAGTTCCTCAAACAATTTTTAACGTTTTATGAAAAAACAAACTATTAACAGTAAAGCAATATAATTCTAAAGGTTTTAACATATTGAAGTTGCGAGTGGATTGACACAATAGTTTCTCTTAAGTTTACACTCTGAACATGTGACCAAGACATTTATGTTCTGGAAGGGGATTCCCTAGCTCTGTGCTTCACTATATCATTACTCTGTGAATGTTTTACCATACTGTACTATTACCTTGTCACATAACAAAACACTTCCAGTGTTAACAGATTTATTTCTGCTGCTGGAATGTGTTAATAAGGTCTCATGAACCACTCCAGCATAACAAAACACTTCCAGTATTGACAGATTTATTTCTGCTGCTGGAATGTGTTAACCCTTTGCGGACGAAGTCCTGGGAAGAAATTTCCGTAGCCAGGACGGAGCTGTGAGTTTGCTGCTAGAGCTACGCGGGAGCAAAACTTCATGCAAAAGTGGCCTATGTTACTGTACTTACCTACACTGCAGATGACTATCAAATGTAGCTGAGCTAAACGGAGACTTATTGATGGACTGGAACAGTTTGTGCTGCTTACTCTGTCCACTAATATGGAGATTTTTAAATTGTTTTAACTTTGTAAACACTTTAGACCGAGATAAAGTGTCCATGTCATAGAAAACACGTACCAATGAAATAGCGTTTGGCCATAAATAGTAATGTATATAATATGTAAGTAGACACACGAACACTATGTACAAATTTACACATCACACACTTCTCATTATGACAGAACAATTACTTTTTAAAATTGACAAGCGTCTGATAGCGCTCGAAATGTTCGCAGATACACATGGGTTTATTTGGACAGTGTTGCAGTAGAAATACGTTTCTTTTCTCGCTCCCTTGAGTTTTCGGTTGCTGCAGACAATACAGTCTTTGTGTTTTTTCCCTCAAAATGATATATAAAATGTGGTGCATTGTTTAGCCTTTCCTCTCTCTCGGCCGTACAGGAGTGTGACCTTGGCCTTGGGTTAATTATGTCTTTCACCAGACTCTCGACAAGTGACCTTCTGTATTTTACACGTGACAAGGGATGGGTGCTTGCCTGGCAATTTTGAACCTTGTACAAAATGTACGAGTTTATTATCCCCCAAAATTCTTTCATTTCTACAACAGACACATCAGCCCAAGTTTTCTAAATACAGCATGGGGACAATTGTAATGCAGCAATTTTTTCTCTCGCATATCTATTTGTTTCCTTAGCAATTTGAGATATTAGCTCATCAGTAAAAAATAAAGTATTCAATTGGCTCAGCATCAAAGGCACAGTTCAGTTTTGGACCTACATTCTTGGAAAGGGTATATTCGTTGGGTTTCTGGTCAGTTTTGCCTATCAATTTCCATGTATCGGCACACGCAACATTCGCAGCACTTGTATCGCTTTCACTCTCACTTATGGACTCCTCAGCACCGGACAGCTCCACATCTTTCTCCTCTTCAAATTCATTTTCCACATCATCACTCACTGCATCCAACTCAGATTGAATCATTAACCTTAATTCTTCCACATCTTCATTGCACAACATATCAAACTTTTGTTTTCTATTCCCAGAAGGACCTGGTGTATATGCGCTCGAAGCCATTGCAAAATACTGTGCAACCCAGACTGAAACATTTCCTCTGTACGTTGAAATAGTTAAAATAATTTCCGAACAGATGGCAGTATAGGCTGGGTAAAGCTTCCACGAACACTATGATGCCCGTAACATGCTGCCAGAAGCATTACTTCTTGCAACTAAGATGAGAAAACGTGAAGCGCTTTGCTGTCGGTTTTGTAAAAATGTCAATTGGTTGGCTGTCATAAGTCAGCTGAGCCTGGGGTTGAACACCAGAGCCTGTGCTCGTGAAGATGTGCCTATTTGTATTGCAATTGTTTTCAGCACTCCACAATGCTGACTCTTCACGAACACCTGAAGGAAGTTGATCACGTTCTTCCTCACTGCTACTCGTACCTATATCCTCCACACCCCCCTCAAATTCGGACAATTCACCATCGATATCCAAATCGCTGTCACACAGCAAGAAGTCCTCCACATTATCCTGTGTAATTTCAGAAGCTCTTACACTTCCACTTTCACCACTCGCTAACCTTTGTGCAACACTGCTTGTTGATGTCATGTTTTACCTGTGAGCTTCTCACTTCAGCTACAAGCAGGAAAGTATACGTATGTATTTCAAGAAAGAAATGAATGGAGCCTCCTATATCCAAGTTACGAAACACGCACAAGTAAAAATTGCAAACCTGCTTTATTCTGATGACTCATAAACCACGCATACAGTAGTGCTCTATTTCACATTGTGCTGTGATTTGCTGACGTATAGCTCACACATACAAGGGGTCCACTACGGTTTCTTTCCGAGAAATTATATTAGATGCGTTCGACAAAGCAAAGTTAATTTTTCACCACAGTGAAACAAATAGTGCCATTTCAACGATTTGTAAATGCAGCTCAACATTGCTGATGATGTACATGTATACTGCATATAACGAGTTTTATACCAGTTTTTGTTTCATTAAAATAACCTAAAATTTATGCAAAATACAGCTGGGTATTTACGAAGCACTTTTAGCGCATTTAACAATTTAAATGCCCTGCGCATGATATTGGGTATCCGTTCTCAGCCTGCGGAGCTATTAAATGGTTCAAGAGGTTAAATATGTTGTAGGCAGAACTAAACAGAAAAAGGGGTCAGTCAGTCAAGCATTCAACCCAACATGAAAAAGTATGCAAAGCTTGTACAAGTGTGGCAGTTTATATTATGGGTCATGTTACAGGATTGTATGTAATGCACAACAGATAAAGAACAAAATGGCAAGCGCTAACATTTTCTCCAATTAAAGTTCTGATTTCAACAAAATTAACTTTATTTTGTTTCAAATAGAATCCATCCACAAAATTAATTAACCATGTTTGTGAAACTACCGTCTAAACCATTTGGATCTATTCCATGGCAAAGTTTTTCCTTCTAATCACCTCTGAGCTGAAGCAATAAATGGTGTCACTTTCACAACAATCTTATGTTTTTACCTCTAATGCATATTTATATCCATATAGCATTTATTCTTCTCTGCACGATCACTGGCAAATTGTTCTTTCTTTCTTCATGTTACCTATTTAGAAGAATTAACATGCGTTCTACATACTTTCTTGCAACACACATCTATTGATAAATGCACACAATTACGCATCTTCACTATAAGATACTTTGATCATAACTCTTGTAAAAGAACTTTTTATTCCCCTTGGTTACGGAGCATAGTAATGATAGTTTTTCCCACAATTTGTTGTTGTTAACTAATGCTGGATTTCTGACAATGAAGTCATTAATCCTCTTGCTCTCCAATATTTTTACTTTCTCTACTGGTAAGTAGGGGAAGTATTGTATTCCACCCAAAAATTTGATGTCGAGATTTCACCAGAAATATATATTTTGAGGCCCCCTGAATAAAAAAAAGCATTTTTAGAAAAAGGTCCATGTGTGTGTGTGTCTGTCTGTCTGTCTGTCTGTCTGTCTGTGTGTCAGTCTGTGGACAGCATAACTCAAAAATGCCAAACTCCTGGCAATGTGCTGTGAGTGAATTGTCACTCTATGTTGCAATAGGGGAAGCAAGTGTATGCAGAATATTGAAAGTGTTGGGGATAAAAACGGTTTGTGCCAGGTGGGTTCCCAGGATGCTAATAGAGGCTCGCAAAGAAACACAAGAAACAGTACACAGCGAACTTTTGGATCAATAACGGGAATGATGGAAATGACTTTCGTGGAAGAATTATGATATGGGATGAAACTTGGCTCCATAGTTTTTCACCAGAGACAAAAAGGCAATCAATGGAGTGGCATCATGCAGATTTTCCCAAGAAAACAAATTTAAAACTGCACCTTTGGCTGAAAGGTGATCGTTACGATGTTTTTCGATTTTGAAGGACTCTTCCTTGTGGACATCATGCCACATGGAACCATCATGGTGATTCTGAAGAAACTTCAAGCTGGTCTGAGTCATGTTCAACCACATCAGCAAAAGCAGGATCTTTTGCTGTTGCACGACAATACACGGCCACATGTCAGTCAAAAATCTGCAGAAGTGATTGGCATTCAGAATGCAGCAGATGAAAATGGAAATGTCCCAAATGAAGATAGATTTTTCAGCTAAGATCAACGAGGAACTGACCAGTGTGAAGGAGGAAGTGGAAGAACTCAGAAGAAAAATGCAGAATCTTGGCAAACGTGTTAACATCCTGGAATATAGAGATGACGGCAACACCAAGGTGTAGCACTTGCTCGATGAAGGACTTAAGAATCTGAAGGTCAAGGTGCCAGGAAGCAACACATCCGCATGCGTCAAACCATCCAAATACGGCGGCATGTGAACCTTTAAAGTCTTTTGCTGCACACGATGCCGACATTGGTGGCATCCCAAGGCATCTGGAGGCTCTCAAAAACTGGTTCGGAAATCACCGCCTGGCTGGAATCTATCGCAGCCAGCTCAAGTCAAGGCTGCAACAGCCACGGTGATGCTGCAGGAGTTTGCTCTGGCCATTAAATAACTGCTAAATAAGGCCCTCGTGAACCTGCTGACTGGATATCTATCAACGGCATGTGCAGCTCCAAGATACGTCAGCGTCTAATGCTTGGCAAGTACAATACCTTGATGCGCTGAGGATGGAGGTGGCCAAGGTAACAACCGCCCCAACGTCAAAGAACAGGACCCTCTGATATGGTGGGGGCAGAGGAGCAACACAAGGCCGCTGCTGGAGATCTTTCAGTGATGTGTGCTGGGGGTGTGGTCAGTGAGGACATATGATTAGGTCAACGAAGGACATGACGGGGCTGTCATTGCCAACCCCTCGAGAGAGACGCTACATGCTTTGTACCGGAGGATGGAACAGCCCCATTGCGGATGGGAGGGTGGGTCCGAGGGAAGCAGTACCAGATACTGTTAGATACGGGTGAAACCGTGACCTTGATTCGACCTGACAAGCAAAGGGCTTGCCGTCGAGGATACCAGATAGTGATGGCATTGGGCAACACCTTGCCTATGGGGAGGGAGGCCTGGCTGCAGTTGGCCTTGGAAAAGAAGTATTTTGTTTAACAACACTGTCAGTTGCTAGGATCACATCAGTATCGCCGGTGTGCTGGAATTTCGTCCCTTAGGAACTCTTTTGTACGCCAGCTGTCGTTTTTATGCTCTTAAAAACCATCAGTCTGGGTCGGAAGTTGACTTTGGGGTGGAGCTTTATAAGTCTGCGGGTGTTCGTCTTGAGGGTGGCTTAGGAACTGATACTGGGGCTGGGTGCCCTCAGGAGCTATGATGCGATGGTCGACGGGGCAGGAGGGTCTTACGATTTGACTTAGATGAGGTGATGCTCTATAAACCAAATGATCAATCAGGGATGTGGATGGTAACCCTGATGGAAAATGAGGTAGTACCCGCAAGGAGTGAGTTGGTTCTAAAGTAAGAACAAATTAGAAACTAAACCTTAGTAATGTTGCAAGTTTTTCATGCAAATTGCTGACTAAAGTTTCGAGTTGACTCCAACTCATTCTCAAAGCTATAGCTATATGGTAAGCAAAGGTATAGGACATGTTGAAGGACATGAGATCTAGGGGAATCATTGAAGAGTCCAACAACCCTGTTTTTTTAAATTAACGTCCTCCAACATTGTGTCATATCGGACGAATGAACGAAATGAAATGGGTGAAATGATGCTCAAATGAGCCCAAGGTCCATGGAGCTTTAAGTTACCCGACATTTGTCTTCTCAGGGTAGGGAAAACCTCGGAAAGAAACCTTACCCGGATAACTTACCCTAAGCGAGATTCGAACTCGCGACCACTTGAACGTGAGGCAGACACGCTAACCATCACGCTACCGAGGCGGGCCCAACAACCTTGGTGCGAGAGCTGTAGTCCTGGTGAAGAACAGTGAAATTTGCTTCTGCATGGAATACTGGAAGCTGAATGCTGTCACCCTAAAGGGCTGTTTTCCTTTACCCTGGATTGACGACACTTTGGATACTCTTGCTGGTGCCCAGTGGTTGTCAACTTCGGACTTGAAATCTGGCAAGAGGCTTTGGTCCCCAGAGATAAGGAGAAGGCCACATTCTTGACAGGCCAAGGGCTTTGGCAGTTCACAGTTATGCCCTTTGGCCTTGATAACGTGCTAACAAACTTCCAGCATTTCATGGAGTTGGTAATGAGGAGCCTGACTTAGGACACTTGCCTGCTGTACCTGGGTGACATCAGCTTGACTGGTAGGAGCTTCAAAGATCATTTAGGGAACCTGAACAAGGTGTTACAAAGATTACAGGCAGCAAATCTGAAGGGGAACATGAAGAAGTGCCAACTGTTCCACAAGAAGGTTCACTACTTTGGCCACATAGTTTCTCCCACAGGGGTAGCTACAGAGCTGGAGATGGGTCAGGCTGTGAGAGACTGGCCTCACCTGAAAGTAAGACTACAATTGTGCAATTTTATGGGTCTGTGCAGCTACTACTACCTGTTTGTCAGCGGCTTCTCCAACATCGCAAAGCCCCTCACTCATCTGGTGGAAGAACACTGACCTTATATGTGGACGGAAGGGGACGAAGGTGCATTCCAGGCGCTTGTCAGTGCTCTGCAGTGTCCCTGTTATAGTATTCCCATAGCCAGACTGCGATTTTGTTGTGGCCACTGATGTTAGCGACAGCAAGACTGAAGGCATACTATCCCAAATCTAAGACAGACAGGGACAAATGATCGCCTCATCTGGCTGTTAAGCTTCAAAAACCTAGAGGGCCAGACAGCCCGTTGTATCCAAAGGCTCCAGGAGTACAACTTCCTCGGCACAGGGGCTCTAATGACGTAGCTGTCGACGGGCCCTTAAACCCTAATCACTCACTCACTCCTCGGGACACTGGAAAGGAAAGAGCCACTCCAATGTGGATGCCTTGTTAACCTCTTGAGCAATGGCCATTTAAACGTCCGCGAGCCGAGAACTGCTAGCATTTAAATTGTTAAATGCCCTTCATATATACACAGCTGTATTTTGTGTAAATATAAAGTTATTTTAATGAAACAAAAACTGGTATAAAACTCGTTATTTGCAGTATAAATGTACGTCATCAGCGAAGTTGAGTTGTATTTACAAAACATTGAAATGGCACAATTTTGTTTCACTGTGGTGAAAAGTCAACTTTGCTCTGTCGAACGCATCTAATATTAGTTCTCGGAAAGATTCAGTAAAGAAACACCCATTGTACGTGTGGCTTATGTGTCAGCATACTGTGTAATAAATTGCTACTGCATGCGTGGTCTCTTGAGTTATGAGAATAGACCAACATTACAAGTTTTGCTTACGCGAGTTTCGTAACTGAGTGGAATCCCTGTCTTTCTTTGTTGAAATACATACATATTCTTTCCTGCTTGTAGCTGAAGGGAGAAGTGGTATAAAAAGGTGTTTTTGCACCAACTGGATATAACCATATACAATTGTTTGGGGATTTGGACAGCTCTCTAAACCCACACAGGACAATGACCGACCTTGACTACCGACTATAAATAACTCGCAGCCTAATTGAACAATACCACGTTGGGGGTTGAAAATCCAAAACCCCTGCACCCCTCAGACTTCAAGGAAAACGTTATCCTAAAAGGATACCACCAACAGCAAAGAAGTCCCGCCCATCTCCAAAGTGTTTCGTGTGCCGCAAGAAGGGAATTCCCGAATGTGGGAATGTACCTACCCTTGTGTGTTTATCCCTGTTTTGAGGTAAATCACTGCAGAACGAACATATTAAGGTAAGCCAATAAAGTATATAGACCTTACTAAAATGTTTCATAAAGGGAATATTATAATAAATTGAGTTGGATAAGGGATAAATAAAGGTTAAATGCTTAAATGCACAGGACGCCCATATCGCTCATCCGTCATTTTAAATGGACGTGATTTCACGTCGATATCCCTCAAGAGGTTAAGAATACCTTGCCCAGAGGGGTGCAGCCACTGCAATAGGGTGGAGGAGAAGGAATGCACCACAGCTGTCTGCGTGATTTCAGCAGTGCCTGCAAACAGATGGTATAGTACAGACCTGAAGAGAGAACAGCTGGCGGACACCCATTCAGGGATGGTGCTTCAAGAAGTGGAAGCAGAGACCAAGTCGAGCTGGGAAGACATTGCACCCAGGAGTAGTGAGTATAGGTCTTTCTGGGCACAATGGGACTTGCTGAAGATCAAGGATGGTGCGTTGTACTGAGTCTGGGAGTCACCTGATGGAAAGACCCAGAGAGAGCAGCTGGTACTTCCATGGAGTAAGGTCATGGATGTCCTGGATAAGGTACATTCGGGTTCATCCGGAGGGTATCTTGGATCCAACCGCACTATTGATAAACTGCAACAGTGGTACTACTGGTTGAGACTACCAGCAGATACTGAGAGGTGGCGTTGCCAATGTTAAATACGTGTGGCACATGGCGGCCTGCAGACTAGGAGCCAAGGTAGTATAATGTGGGTGCAACCCTTCAAGCACATTGCTATCGATATAGTTGGACCGTTCCTTATGTCTGACAGAGGCAATAAATATCTGCTAGTGGCCATGGACTACTTTACTAAGTGGCTGGAGGTGTATGCAATCCTTAACTAGGAGGCTAAAGCAATCATGTACAGCCTTGTGGAAGAACTGTTTTGCCAATTTGGAGTGCTGCTAGAACTGCACAACAATCAGAAACTTGACCAGTCTTGTGTACAGCTTCCCCTCATGTCCTAGTTTTCAGTCAGTATGTGATGTACAGCACTTTTTCAAATGCCTGCAATGTCTGCTAGCTCACACTTTCAGTCAACTGTCATCAAATACCATTGTGGCGGGGATTTATTCTAAAAGTATGTTAACACATATTAGCGTGAATTTAGCAGCAAATGGAGCACTGTTCTTGCTAAAAGGTGGAAAGTTTGTTAGAGCAGACGCCACTCTTTTCTGCAGGGGAGGTGGTCGTAGAATGGAATGCATAAACCAACGTACTTTTATTATAAACACATTTATTCGTTTATCTACACTTCTTTTCACAAAGCAATTAGTTAACAACTCTTAAAATTGGATAGCGTCCATGCTGGCTAGAAGTTTGGATGTAATTCACATATTCACACGCCATTAACAATTATACGTCCTTACACTTTGAAGTCACAGACGCTAATGAAAGTAGTTTCTGAGCGTGGGTATGACGCAACACCGCCATTCTTGTGTATTCATCCGCGCAACAGTTCTCATTGGTCGAACTCAAACAATTGAGAAGACATTGTCTATTTTGAGTATTATCAAAAGAAATAAGTCCCTGATACACCCAAATTAAAAGAATTAGAAATTTACACACTCTCACAAAAATATTTACATGGACAATCTTCTATTAGTCAATATTCTGTCTCATATGCCCCTTGTTTTGTTTTTCAAATTGTCACCTTATTTACAATCTTGAAACACAATACAACACTTCTCCCTACTTTTATGATTCAATCACTTTGTACAGTATATTTTTTTTTTTTTTTTTTTTTTTTTTTTACAGTCTTCTTCACTGTTTGTCTTTGTCCTTTGTTTTGACATAATACAACATGTCTTTATAAGTTTCACATATTCGGTTACTACACAATGCATTCGGTTATTACACAATACATATCCAGTTATTGCACAACATATTTAGTTATTACACAATATGTCCAATTATTATGCAATACATATTCAGTCCTTGTACAATATACCCAGTTATCATATCACATATGTTGTTATTATACAATACACCTTCAGTCATTATACAATACATATTCAGTTATTGTACAACACATTTGATTACTACACAACATGTCCAATCATTACACAATATATGTTCAGTTTTGGCATAAAGCATTTAGTTATTACTCAACATATTCTGTTATTGTACAATATATCCTGCTATCATAATACATATGTTCTGTTATTATGCAATACATATTCAGTTTTGGCATAAAGCATTTAGTTATTACTCAACATATTCTGTTATTGTACAATATATCCAGTTATCATACAATACATATTCAGTTATTATACAACACATACTCAGTTATTGTACATTTGACATTGACACAAATACAATTTAAGTGTTTCATGTGGTTTTTGACTTGTATTCATTGCTATGAGGAGAGAAAAACAGGATACAAATTTTGAGCTAATGATTATGATCATGTTTATGGCAATATTTTATTCAGTTCTTTGCCTTCTTTGTCTTATAAGCTCATGTATAGGCAGGTTATTGAGTCAGTTCTCAAACTCTGATGTTACTAATGGTACTAATTTTCTTGATTGGGTTATTATTCATTGTTGTTTGGTTCAACATTTCTTCGAGCTTATCATTGGCTATATTCATCTTAATTCATGAGCATTGTTTTTCTGATTATGGTTTTCCTCATTTCACTAATTGTCATTTCTTTGTCTCTTATTCCTATAAGAGAAAACTTCTATACTTACAATTATTCTGTAATTGTATTATTTTTCTTCTCAATTTACTCTCGACATCTTTGTGTCGAAATATTATATCTTTTTCATCATAATTGATTCATTTTTATTTTTGTCCTTGACATCCTTATGTCAAAAACATATTATCTTCCGTCGCTATGATTCATTTATTTAATGACAATCAGTGTCCTCATCTGTCTTTGTTGACAATGCTCTTTGTGGTCGATATAGCCAATGACTATGTTGATTTTCTTCCCTGTTGTAATCCTATTCTGAACATAACTTTCAATAAGTAACCAATCAAAAATTGTTATCTTCTTTCATCTCTATTATTCTTGCCTTACACATTTGTTGACAAGGACTATTTGGTCCTTTCTTTGTATGGCTTCAATTTATTTTTGTGGTATCTTCCTACCAACTTGCCATTTGTATTCTGTAGCTCATACGTGTGGTCACCCAGTTGTTTTGTTATGACCAGTGGTTCCATCTCTCTCTTCGTGTAGCCATCATGGTGTCGATGTCAATTGTAAGTTGCTGAGATATTGTTGTTTGTCATCCAGCCAGTTGGGACGAACTTAGTTGTTGTAATTTCCCTGAGTGTTGGTGGTGGTTGTCGTTTCGGTATTCTGTGCAGTATCTGCCCTATTTGGCACAGCTTCTTCTACTTCCTGCTGTCTTGTGTTGTTAGTGTACCATTGGTCTCTGCCCCTTTGGCGTGAACCTATGTCGTATGACGGTCTGTGGTTGTTCAAGTGTTCCCTACTGAATTGCATGTGATTCACTTGATGGGTATGGTCTCCTGGTCTTCCACGATCATATGTATATGTTTGGTGTCTCGATTCACCCCTCGGTATTGTGTCGTGGTACCGCTGTCTTGTGTTCTCCATCCTCTCGCCATGATTATGTGGTTGTGGGAAATGGTGTGCCCCTCTCCCCCTTTCATGGGTACTCCTAGTATTTGTATGTTCTCCTTCGCTCTGGTTGTTCGTAGCCGTGTTCCGGTTTAGGATGGGTGAGTTTGGGTGACCGTTCCTATGTCTATGCTCATTAGGCCGACCATTTTGTGTTTCAAAGGCTGTCAGCAGTTCTATCATATCTGCAAAATCTACTGGCCTCGCAACAATTAATCCTGTTCTCACTGTGTCTGGGAAATGTCTTGTTATGCTGGCAATTAGTTCTGCCTCCGACAAGTTGGGGTCTAATAGCTTTCCTTTGTTGGCTACTTTCATAAAATAATCGACTAGCGACAATCCTTTGGTTGGATCGTATCTACCTGTCGCTAGCTCTACCCTAGTTTGGTTTTGTTTAGCTGGGCCCCAATACCTTGATAGGAATAAATTTCTGAATGAGCTATAAGACTCATGACCAGCTAGTGTTAACCTGAGCCATTCTAATGCCTTGTTTTTTAAGCTTTTCTTTACTATCATCATCCTAAGCTCGTTTGGTATCCTTTTCACTTTAAAATATTCCTCCATCTCTTTAACAAAGAGTTTTGGATCGTCTCCCTTCTCCTCGTCAAATGTAGGTGGTGTGATTTCATGTAATATGCTGTTGGTGTAACATGTGTTATGTGTTGTGTCATTGTTTGGTTGTGAACCTCTTTCTCTGTATGGTGAGTCAACATTTTGTACATTACTCAAGTAACTCTCATCTTGTACATTACTTACATCTAAATCATCTTGTCTTTGTAATGCCTTCACAACATCATTTACATTAGCCAAATTTTCTTTCCCTTTTTTCATTTCTTCACAAATTGATTTTAAATCATTCTTTATTTCTAAGTGGCTTTGTTTCATATCATTTATAGCATCCTGTTGTGAAAGCATCACATCATTCATTGTCTTAATTTTAGGAATTACAATTTGTTCTACAGTTTCATTAATAATGTCTTTCTTTACTACCACAATCTCTTTCCTCAATTCCTCAGTTATTTCTGCTTTTACATTTGTTATTTTACAGTCTACACTTGTATTACATTCTGTTATTTCATCCCTACATCTAGCAATTTCTTCTTCCAACACTATTTTATTCTCTTTCATCTCTGATTCTATCTTTCCCATCCTATCTCCTACAATTTCTATCCTAGCTTCTAAGGCTTCCTTTGTTTCATTTAAGTTTTTGTGAACTAATTTTAAATTAGTTTCCATTACTTTCATATTTTCTTTACACTCCTGTCTTCCTAATTCTATTTTCTGTTCTAGGTTCTGTCTACCTAATTCCATTTGCTGTTCTAAGTTCTGTCTACTTAATTCCATTTTCTGTTCTAAGTTCTGTCTACCTAATTCCATTTTCTGTTCTAAGTTCTGTCTACCTAATTCCATTTTCTGTTCTAAGTCTTTTCTCACTTCCTCCATTTTCTGTTCTATTTCTTTTTTATTATTTTCCAAGTCCTCTCTCACTCCCTCTATTTTCTCACCTAAACTTTGTTCTATATCCTGTTTTAATTCTATGTTATTTTGTTTCATTTTCTGACCTAAACTTTGTTCTAGTCTTTCAAACATCATCATCATTAATCTTTGGTCTTTGCTTATTTCCGCCTGTTCCTCCCCTTCTAATCCTTCCTGGTAACTAGGCCTATCTGCCCCTTCCCCCACTCCTGTTTCTATCTCTTTTCGCGACATTTTAATTCCTTTATCTAATTCACTTTTGGTTAAAAGTCCCGCTACTTTTCCACTTCTAAGTATCATTAACTAATGGAAATAAAATAAAGACACAAAAAATTTTGATCCTACTTTCTTTTCTGCTGGTTCTTCGTCCGGTTATTTACGTCTCCTGGGTAGTTGGCTTCGCTAGATGATCTCCGGTGTTTTTCCCACGTTGATTCTCCGTGTATCGATGTTTTGTTGATATCAGACGATGGTCTAATGGCGTCTTTTTCCTGTACGATGAGATAGCGTCCTTTTGATATTAGCACTTTATTCTCGTAATTTTGCATTCCATTCTAAATTCGCGCTCCACGTTGGGCAGGCCATTTGTGGCGGGGATTTATTCTAAAAGTATGTTAACACATATTAGCGTGAATTTAGCAGCAAATGGAGCACTGTTCTTGCTAAAAGGTGGAAAGTTTGTTAGAGCAGACGCCACTCTTTTCTGCAGGGGAGGTGGTCGTAGAATGGAATGCATAAACCAACGTACTTTTATTATAAACACATTTATTCGTTTATCTACACTTCTTTTCACAAAGCAATTAGTTAACAACTCTTAAAATTGGATAGCGTCCATGCTGGCTAGAAGTTTGGATGTAATTCACATATTCACACGCCATTAACAATTATACGTCCTTACACTTTGAAGTCACAGACGCTAATGAAAGTAGTTTCTGAGCGTGGGTATGACGCAACACCGCCATTCTTGTGTATTCATCCGCGCAACAGTTCTCATTGGTCGAACTCAAACAATTGAGAAGACATTGTCTATTTTGAGTATTATCAAAAGAAATAAGTCCCTGATACACCCAAATTAAAAGAATTAGAAATTTACACACTCTCACAAAAATATTTACATGGACAATCTTCTATTAGTCAATATTCTGTCTCACCATTTTGTGGAATTTCTTTATTATTTCTGGCATGGTCACCTCATTTGGCCGACCACTGTGATGTTCGTCTTGGCAGCTCATACGGTCTCACTTAAACTCTGCCCACAATATTTTACTGTTGTAAACGAAGAAGCAGAATCCCCTAGAGCAGAATCTAGCTCAGCCTTAATATTAGTTGGACTAAGACCTTTTAAACGAAAGTACTGTATCACATAACAATGACCAGTTTTACCCATGTTTACAAATTTGCTGAGAGCATTCACTATTGATGGCTGTCAAATGAATACTAAGTAACGTAGCATCATCAGACTTCAAACTTAAGCTTTATAAGGTTGGTACTTTCTACCATAGTCATTTGTTTCAAACAAGTGCTATCTATATGTCCTATTGGGTACTTTTGGGGCAGCCCTTGTAAGTGATAAAATATTTATATTATATTTGTATCTGTTGAGTTGTATGCAATTTGTAAACTATCAGTTAGTGTTATGTCATGTTTTCTAGCATCAACGTTTTGAAACATTTGCTGTTGTGTGTTTAATGACGATCAGCCCAAAGTGGATGGGAAAATAACATTTCATGTGAATTATTAGGGAACAGTGTTGGGAGAAAAAGGCATATGATTGTTCATGCAGTGTGAAAATGTGTAGGGACTTAATGTAACATTGTATTGTCAGTTTACAACCCTCTCACTCCTACAATAATGTTCCTTGTACCTGTATAAGCTGTAGATATAGTGTTTTGTAACCATGTACTTCCCATGTACGATCCTTCCTTTCTCTGTAAGCTGTAGATAAAGTGTTTTGTAACCATGTACTTCCCATGTACGATCCTTCCTTTCTCTGTAAGCTGTACATATAGTGTTTTGTAACCATGTACTTCCCATGTATGATTCTTCCTTTCTCTGTAAGCTGTACATATAGTGTTTTGTAACCATGTACTTCCCATGTACGATCCTTCCTTTCTCTGTAAGCTGTACATCAGTGGCGGTTATTCAGGTGAAGCAGGTGAAGATGTTTTCACCTGAAAATAGCAGTATTCAATTTTTGTTAATGTTGGCATTATTACTTTCATTCTAACAGTGTAGTCCCAAATTTCAACTGCTAGCAGCTGTAGCAGGATCAGTGACCAACCCTTCTTTTGTTTGGAACTTACAGCCTGGCAGCCAGCAGGGAAAATTGGTGGGAACGCGCCCTCTAATCGGTTACAAGGACAAGTGCAAAAGTCACAGTTACGGAAGAAACTACTGCACTAAACAGCTTGGTTGCCATGGCAACATGACGTCACGAAACGATGAACTACGGGGAAATAACACGGGCATGCACATGTTTCAGGCAAACAGGAAATATTTGCACTTGGGTAGAGGCACAGAACACGGTAGAGGGGATGGTTTCTGTTTTCGCGCGAATAGAAGATAGTATTCGTTTACCTCGAGGAAGAACTGGCGGTAAACTTAAAACGTGGTGTTTTAGACAACTGTGAACGGTAGGTATAATTTACAAGTTTGCTAGACTCCAGTACTTTTAATATTTAAATTACGGAATATAACTGTTTTGTTATGAATCCTGTGAACCATATAGTTTGCAATTTGCTAGAAACCCCATTTTCCGGGTGGAAAAATGAGGACAAGAAGGATGTTTTAAACTATGGGCGGCCCACTGATATCATTGATGTAGCCCTTACAAGAGAGGATAAGAAAATAAGGAAGACTTATTAAATTCAAAAGCTCTTAGCTCGATAACTATTTTCGGTTATGCAGTAGCCGTAGTTTGCAATCGCTATTCTGTTGGCCTTGTTTACTTTTCAGCAACAAAAGTAACGTGTGGGACAAAGAAAGATTCACAGATTTCATTAATATAACCCGTTCCCTTCACAAGCACAATAATTCGGCGGGACATTTAAAAGTAAATTACAACTAAACGCTTTTGAAAAAAAAAATAGAAACACAATGGCTGACGCTCTTCAGGAAAACAGCAGACCTTTCCATGTGCGTTTCAATGGAAACGTGACATTAAATAGGCTTTTCCTGTAGTTGATTATTAAAGCAACATTGTATTTAGGTAAACAAGAGCTTGCATTCTGAGGTCATGATGAGAGTGCGCTTTCGCTAAGTCGGGGAAATTTCAAGGAGCTTGTGTACTGAAACTCCATTAGAAATTCAAAACCACTATAATAAAATTAAAAGTATATCCAGCGGTGATTCTAAATCTATACAAAATGAGGTGATTGGATGTATTTTGGAATACTTACAAACCTGAAATTAATGTCTAAGATTTTTTTTTCTGTTGAAGTTGATGACACTACACATATTTGTCAACAGTCTCAGTGCTCTATCATTGTAAGATACGTGAATACAGAGAGCACATTGGTTGAACGATTTTTCGTATTTCATGATGTGAGTGTTGACAGGTCCACAGAAACATTGTTCCTTTTGCTGCATGGTGTTCTTAAAGAATTTAATTATGAATGTCAATTAGGGTTGCACAATGTTAAGATGGAGCGAGCGTTATGTCAGGACATTTGAATGGACTTCAAAAAAGAATAAAGAACAATGCTCCTCAGGCAGTTTTTGTACATTGTTTGGGTCACCATTTAAATTTGATTTTAAAACAAAGCTGTATATATTTGCATCCGCCATGTTTATTTCTCTCACTTATTACGCGAACTGTCATATGTGTTGGACCAAAATGAATCATAGTGTGACAGACAGTTTCTTTTGTGTATAGCTCCATTGTATACTAAAAGCTTGGTAAAAAATGTTGGACTGTGCTACACCGGCTTTGCATTGTATTTTCAGCATGCTTAAGTGAACTTCTTCACCTATTTTATAAGGCACGAGCCGCCACTGCTGTACATATAGTGTTTTGTAACCATGTACTTCCCATGTACGATCCTTCCTTTCTCTGTAAGCTGGACATATAGTGTTTTGTAACCATGTACTTCCCATGTACGATCCTTCCTTTCTCTGTAAGCTGTACATATAGTGTTTTGTAACCATGTACTTCCCATGTACGATCCTTCCTTTCTCTGTAAGCTGTACATATAGTATTTTGTAACCATGTACTTCCTATGTATGATCCTTCCTTTCTCTGTAAGCTGTAGATATAGTGTTTTGTAACTTGTATTACCCATGTATGACCCCTCCTTTCTCTGTAAGCTGTAGATATAGTGTTTTGTATCCATTAACAAATTTTGTATTATCCATTAACAACTCTCTCCCTTTTACAATAAAACTGCCTCTCCCACCCTCCCCCTTTTACAATAAAACATTCTTCTCTATCCTCTCCCTGCACCCCTCTTTATGTACCCCCAGATTCTTATCATTGCATTGTGTGTGTATATTATTCTGCCCTTCCCTATTCCACTGCAAACTTTCAATGCAGTGTTACAATATTTGCAATTTTTAGGGGTGATTTCTGAAGAAGACAGCATTTTACAGTAGTAAAAATTACAATGGAATGCCAATGTTTTCTTTTTCTTACGTTATTTTCCAGCTTCTTTTTCTGCTTGATTATCTGTTGTACACTTGTGGGTGCCAGTCCCTTGGCTTTGACTTACACTGTGCTCAATTTTATGCAGCAGCTGTAGATAAGTTGCTGTGATTTGTTACCACTATTAGGTTTGCCAAGCTAGATTAAAAGCTCCAAAAATAAAATATTACAGACTTTTAGCCTGTGATGTCCTATTTTAACTTGGTATTGTGTTAAAGCAATAAATATTGTCGCCCATTGCATTATTGTCGGCACTACCGCAAAGGAGCCGAAGGGAAGAGACAGAAAATGGCCGCATTGTTGGGGCGCTTGCCGAAAGAGAGAAAGGGATAGAGGCTTCTGGAATTTTCTGCTTTGTATTTCACCGCAATAATAACTGAACTTTCCTGAAGTTTCGAGAATAGTGCCTGGGAGATATAAATAGTGGTAAAGTGTGAGAAGGGACAGTTTTTGTGTTACTAATGCTGAGCCGTGCTGTTGGTGAATCGGTAAAGACTTTCTTGCTGTTGCAACGAGCGTACAAAGTTACTGTTTACGGAAATAAAAGTGTTTCTTTATCTCGACTACATCTGTCTTTTTTACTTTACACCCACTAAAGTCACACTGGTGTCAGAAGTGGGATACGACGATGGAGGCTACATTGGTGAGCTTTTTACAAGACATGAAGACGGCAAACGACAACCGAGCTGAAAGAGATGAAGACGGAGCTATCGGCGAAAATTGACGAGCAACTGGCTGGCGTTAGGAAGGATGTGAAAGAGCTCGGTGGAAAGATGGAGGACCTCGGCCAACGCGTTGACGCCCTGGTGAATGTCGGGGAACGGCTTAGCGTTCTCGAAGACAGGGTCGACGGTAGCGCCAAGGAGCTAAATGCAATGGTGGAAGGGATGCTTAGTGAAAAGCTCAAGAACTACAAGGCCGAGGCTCCAGCACGCGACACAACATCGACGCGCGTCAAACCACCGAAGTACGATGGCGCGTCAACGTTTGAGGTCTTCCGCCGTCAATTCGACACAGTGGTCAAGCACAACAAATAGTCGCCAGAAGAAGAGGCCGCGCAGCTGATAGCCAGCCTCCAGGGACGAGCCGCAGAGGTGCTGAACGCAGTCCAGACAGCGACGGCGCCCAAGGACATCTGGGAGGCCCTGGAGAACCGGTTCGGACACCACCGCTTAGCCGCAGCCTACCGCAGCCAACTGAAATCTAGGATGCAACTGCCAGTGGAGACGCTGCAGGAGTTCGCCCTGGAAAACGAACAGCTGGCCAGCAAAACCTTGGTCGACCTCCCCTCCGAATTCGTATCCCGAGAAGCCGCCTATACCTTCGACGGGGTACGCGATGCCGAGATACGTCAACGCCTGATGCTCGGAGACTACAAGACCATCCACGAGGCGCTAACGGCCGCATTAAGGATGGAAGCGGCCAAAGTGACGGCTACCCCGACCTCGAAGACAAGAAGTGTCCGCTACGATGAGGACCGCAGACCAGTCCAGGGACGCGGACGAAGACCAGGAGGCGTGTGTTGGGGTGTGGCCAGCCGGGACACCTGATGAGAGACTGCCGGCACCAAGAAGAGCAGCCGGAAAACGAGTGGCGAGGGGCACGTCGGCGCCATAACCATCATCCCCTCGAGTGACACTGCGCGCCGTCAGCCGACGGATGGATGACAGCCTCATCGCGGACGGTTGGGTGAGAGGAAAGCCGTGCCGCGTGCTTGTTGACACTGTCGCAGCCGTAACTGTCATCAGACCTGACGTAGCTAGGGGCTTGCCGTCGAGAAAACCGAGCCGACCGTACCAACTAGTGACGGCATCGGGTGACACCTTGCCTGTGGAGAGGGAGGCCCTGCTGCAGTTGACCTTGGGGCGAAGTGTCTTGCGTTTGTGGGTGTTCGTCGCGGAGGTGGCTGAGGAGGTGATACTGGGACTGGATGCCCTCAGGAGCCACGAGGCGACGGTCGACATTGGCAAGAAGGTTCTGCGGCTTAAGGGAGAGGAAGTAATGCTCCGGCACCCCGAAGAACGCCTTGGAATCTGCAGGGTCATTCTCAGGGAAGACGTAGTTGTCCCCGTGAGAAGCGAGATGGTAGTGACGGCGCGACTGGAAGGCCAGCGCAAGAAGAACATGCTGCTGGACCGGAAGACGCATGTGCACGGGATCTGTGTAGCCGGGACATTGTTGCCGTGCCGAGAGGAGGTGCCGGTGAGACTGCTCAACCCAACAGACACCGATCACGACGTCCAGGCCGGGACGGAGTTGGGGGCGTGCGAGCCCGTGGTCAGCGAAACACCAATAGACAAGACCCAGGAGCCGGTGCCGACGCAACACCTGGGGCCCCAGCTGGAAGGCTTAGTGGAGAGGGCGGCCGACCACCTGACCGCTGAACAGAGAGAAAAGGTCCAACAACTGCTGAGACGATATCAGCGCGTCTTCAGCCAAGGCAGCAGCGATTACGGCCGCACGGACCGAATGCTTCACCACATCGACACCGGAGACGCCCGGCCTATTCGGCAACCACCTAGACGCGTTCCGTTGGCTAAACAAGCGGCGGTACGAGACATGCTGGAGGACATGAGAACCAAGGGAGTGATCGAAGAGTCTGACAGTCCTTGGTGTTCCCCTGTAGTTCTGGTGAAGAAGAAGAATGGCGAGCTACGCTTCTGCGTAGATTACAGGAAGCTGAACGCTGTCACCAGGAAGGACTGCTTCCCCTTACCCCGGATTGACGACACTCTGGACACGCTTGCTGGTGCGCAGTGGTTCTCAACCCTGGACCTGAAATCTGGTTACTGGCAGGCGACTCTAGACCCGGGAGACAAGGAGAAGACCGCATTTTCGACAGGCCAAGGGCTTTGGCAGTTCACAGTTATGCCCTTTGGTCTCTGCAACGCACCAGCTACCTTCCAACGCCTCATGGAGTCAGTAATGAGAGGATTGACTTATGACGCCTGCCTGTTATACCTGGACGACATCATCATCGTCGGCAAGACATTCGAAGACCATCTTGACAAACTGAGCAAGGTGCTACAGAGACTGCAGGCGACCGGCTTGAAGCTGAACGCCAAGAAGTGCCAGCTCTTCCGCAGGGAAGTCAACTACTTGGGCCGCATAGTCTCACCAACCGGAGTGGCCAAGGATCCGGAGAAGACAGGCCATGAGAGATTGGCCTCGCCCAAAGGATAAGCGAGAACTGCGCAGTTTCCTTGGATTGTGCAGTTATTACCGCCGCTTCATAAAGGGTTTCTCCAGCATCGCCAAACCCCTCACTCGCCTGACGGAAGAACAATGACCTTATGTGTGGACGGAGGACGCCGAAGGCGCTTTCCGGCAGCTGAAGAGGACGCTCTGCAGTGCTCCTATTTTGGGATTCCCACAACCAGGCGACGCCTTCATTGTGGACACCGACGCCAGCGACCAGTGCATTGGAGGCGTCCTATCCCAAGTCCAGAACGGCCACGAGCGGGTGATAGCCTACTACAGCAAGACGTTGTCCAAGGCAGAGAACAACTACTGTGTCACCCGACGACGAGAGCTACTGGCGGTAGTGAAGACCTTGGAGCACTTCCGCAAGTACCTGTACGGTCAGCCATTCCACCTGAGGACAGACCACTCCGCCCTAACCTGGCTACTTAGCTTTTGAAACCTGGAGGGCCAGACAGCTCGTTGGGTCCAGAGGTTGCAGGAGTACGACTTCACCTCCGAATAACGCAGAGGGAAGAGACTCTGCAACGCAGACGCCATGTACCGAAGATCCTGCCCAGAAGAGTGCGGCCAATGCGCAAGAGTGGAAGAGAAGGAGCGTACCGCAGCTGTCAGAGTGGTCACGGCAGTGCCTGCGGATGGATGGGATAGCGCGGGCCTGAGGAGGGAGCAGCTGGCGGACGCCGACTTGGGGCCACTCTTGAGAGAAGTGCAGGCAGGGACGAGACCAACCTGGGAGGACATCGCACCCAGAAGCGCTACATACAAGTCGTACTGGGCCCAATGGGACTCGTTGAAGACCAAAGAGGGCGTGCTGTTCCGGGTATGGGAATCACCTGATGGGAAGACCCAGAAAGAGCAGTTGGTACTTCCCCGAAGTAAGGTCCCGGAAGTCTTGGAGGAAGTGCACGCCGGTACCTCGGGTGGACACCTAGGAGCAAACCAGACGATCGACAAACTCCGACAGCGCTACTACTGGCTGAGGCTCCGAGCAGACGCTGAGAACTGGTGCCGTCAATGTCACGTGTGCGCGGCGAGTCGCGGCCCCCAGACTAGGAGCCGGGGTCGCATGCAGCAGTACAACGTCGGAGCGCCCTTCGAACGCATCGCCGTCGACATAGCTGGACCATTCCCAGTGTCCGATCGAGGCAACAAGTACCTGATGGTAGCTGTGGACTACTTCACCAAGTGGCCGGAGGTGTATGCCATCCCGAACCAAGAGGCGAAGACGATTACAGACTGCCTCGTGGAACAGCTGTTCTGCCGTTTTGGGATGCCGTTAGAGCTCCACAGCGACCAGGGCACCAATTTTGAGTCGCACCTAATGAAGGAGGCATTGGAAAGACTTGGGGTGAACAAGACCCGCACAACACCCCTACATCTACAGTCGGACGGCATGGTCGAGAGATACATCAAGACCCTAGAGGAGCACCTGAGGAAGGTCGTGGCCAGCCATCAGCGAGACTGGGACCTCAAGGTACCACTGTTCCCTCTGGCCTACCGTTCGTCGACACACGACACCACCGGGATGACACCAGCAAGCCTAATGTTTGGCCGAGAGCTACGCCTCCCTTGTGACCGGGCTTTTGGGCCCCCCGGAAGCGAGACAGCCGGCAACCGAGTATGTGGAGAATCTAGTAGACCATCTCCACGACATGCACGAGGTGGCTCGTCAGAACATCCAGATGGCGAGCCACCGCATGAAGACCCGGTACGACAGGCAAGCCAACAGCCGAGGATTCCAGCAAGGTGACATGGTCTGGTTGTACCGCCCTACCCGGACCAAGGGACGCTGCCCAAAACTTCTACAACCGTGGCAAGGACCGTACCGAGTGGTAAAGAGGATTAACGACGTAGTCTACCGCATCCAGAAGGTGCCCCGAGGAAAGATGTTAGTGGTACACCTGGATCGTTTGGCCCGTTACGATGGTGCTGTTCGGGACGACCAGCCTTGAAGAGGGAGCAGTGTCTCCCATCGCATTATTGTCGGCACTACCGGAAAGGAGCCGAAGGGAAGAGACAGAATGGCCGCATTGTTGGGGCGCTTGCCGAAAGAGAGAAAGGGATAGAGGCTTCCGGAATTTTCTGCTTTGTATTTCACCGCAATAATAACTGAACTTTCCTGAAGTTTCCAGAATAGTGCCTGGGAGATATAAATAGCGGTAAAGTGTGAGAAGGGACAGTTTTTGTGTTACTAATGCGGAGCCGTGTTGTTGGTGAATCGGTAAAGACTTTCTTGCTGTTGCAACGAGTGTACAAAGTTACTGTTTACGGAAATAAAAGTGTTTCTTTATCTCTACCGCATCGGTCTTCTTTACTTTATACCCACCAAAGTCACAATATTTAAAATACTTGAAGATTAACTTTTATTTTTTTTAATTTCAACTTTTACCTTTCACGTTTTAACCCTCTAAGCTTGTGAGTTTTTCTGCTTCTTTACCTTTTGACTTTGGGGTCCAAATGCACTAGTTGTTGAACGGCCCTTTAACACAATTTACTCACACTCTTTCTGGCCATTTTCATGGTTCTTTCGCCTCACTTCAGCTAGCACAGCCATGGGGACTGGCAATGTTAGAACAACTTAACTGGAGTTTCATTAATACAGTTGTAATTTATTCTCTGGTCCATTTAATGAGTTGAATAATTACTCGTATTTACATCACAAATCAGTGCTATTTAAAAGTACTTTTCTTCAGAAATCTCCTCTAAAATATGTAAAAATGAGGACTATACAAGACAGTCAAACCCTACCAAATGGTGCAAGAGTGCCATAATTGGTAAGTAGTGGCTGGCAGTACAAGGTAAGCAGCCAAACAGATGTCAATATATAGACAACATGGTAAGAGGCTAAACCAGTAGGTGACATGGCATGGTAAGGACCTAAACATACTAGGTAGCTGCACCACTGTTTAGTACTAGCCATTGTCTCATGTCTAAGTGCTAGGGAAATACATTAGTGGCAGCACCAATATCAGTAGCATAATCGGTGTCAACATGTTTGCCCAGTTTCACATGTTAGTGATAGCATGTCATTTTTTGCCCAGTTTCAGCGAACCTGCCTTATGGCACTTATTCTTAGTTCCAGGCTAAACCGCCAGATGGTATTGTAATTTTACTGTTAGGTAAGCGCTCCCTAGATGTCATTAGTTTTAGTTCTAGACAAATCCGCCAGCTAGCACTAAACTTTTAGTTGTACGAAATGCAACAGATGGCGCTGTAGTTACTTCTAGATAAACCCGCCTTGTGACACTAGTTTTTAGTTCTACGTAAATCCGCCAGGGGGAACTGTCCCTTATAGTTCCAGGCAACATGCCAGATGCCACTGATGTTACTTCTCAAACCCGCAAGGTGGTGCAGTCATTCTTAGTTGCAGTTAATCCCGTCGGATGGCAGTCATTGCTAGTTCTAGGTGGCATTGCACTGTAATTTTTAGTTGTAGGCAAATCCGCCAGATAGCCTTGTCCGTCTCAGTTCAAGGCACACCTGCTAGATGGCGCTGTCATTCGTAGTTCCAGGTGCTTCCAGAAGATGACACTGTCCTTGTTAATTGCAGGCAAATCTGCCAGATGGCAGTGTAATTCTTAGTTCTAGGTGAACCCAGCAGATAGCACTGTATTGTTTTAAGTAAGTCCGCCAGGTAGCACTGTATTGTTAGTTCCAGACAAATCCGCTAGATAGCCCTGTCAGTCTCAGTTCAAGGCACACCTGCTAGATGGCGCTGTCATTTGTAGTTCCAGGTGCTTCCACAATATGACACTGTCCTTGTTAATTGCTGGCAAATCCGCCAGATGGCAATGTAATTCTTAGTTCTAGGTGAACCCAGCAGATAGCACTGTATTCTTAGTTCTAAGTAAGCCCGCCAGGTGGCACTCTATTGGTAGTCCAGGCATATCCGCTAGATGGCAATATCATTTGTAGTTCTACATGAACCCATCAGGTGCCACTGCGTTCCATGCTAACGCGCCAAATGGCACTTATTCTTAATATGGATAAGTCCTACTAGATGGCACATTCAGGCTTCGAAGTTGTGCTTAGTTTTTCTGTGCTTATTCTCCTTAGTGCTGTGTGCTCTGCGCTGTTCACTTCAAAATTGTGAGTTACGGAAGCCTCCAGACCTTCATCCATAGATGCCGATAATCCTGGGGACTGGCAACAATCTAAGGGCTTCATTCGGCAGTCTACCTTGCACATACTTTCACTCAAACCCTGACCTGTTCGCTACACTATCTGGCCCCAGGGGGGCCGCTTCCCGCGCAATTGCTCTTTCTAGAGCTGTCTGCTGATGGAGTCACGTAGTACCGATATTCACACGTGCAGCTTACATTTTACGATATAATTCAAATCCCATCGTACTAAGTATTTCTACTCTACTTTCCTTGTTTTCTGACATGAAATGTCAACGCAGGCGTTTTAATTGAACAAAAACAAAGCTCTCATTGTGTAATATTTCGTGAAACAGAAATGAAAATTAACTGTAGGAGGAAGGAACAATAGTGTGCCACATAATCGTGCAATTATTACTTTGTTAAGAGCTTTTAACACGCTTTTTTCACTTTCTTTAGGATTTAGGTTATTGTGACTCTTTGGTTGGGTGTGAAGTAAAGAAGCCAGATGTAGTCTAGATAAAGAAACACTTTTATTTCCGTAAACAGTAACTTTTCACACTCGTTGCAACAGCAAGAAAGTCTTTTCCGATTCACTAACAGCACGGCTCCTCAACGCTTCGCATACGTCTCTTTCCGTCGGCACGGCTCCTCAACGCTTCACATACGTCTGTCCTCTCCGTCGGCACGACTACTCAACGCTTCACATACATCTGACTGACTCTTCTGTCGCACTTTACCGCTATTTATATTTCCCAGGCACTATTCTGGAAAGTTCAGTTATTGCGGTGAAATACAAAGATTTTAGAAGGCTATGGCAGAGATTCCGTCATCCTAGGATAGGAGTAATACACCAGAGGTTCAACTCCCTGGTGAGACGACTCCTAAGAAAACATAGCTTGGGAAAACACGCTGCGTCATGTAAACCTCCAGGAGAGGAAACCATGGCGCATCGTCCGAGGCTTGAGGAAAGATAACACTGTACACCAGCACCCTGTGCATAGCCCTCGGGGAAGACTTGTCTTTGAACTGAGGGAACAAGCAGAGGCGCTAGCAGACCATCTGGAAACTCAATTCCAGCCTAGAGTCGACCCTCAGAACGACGATCATACTGACCTCGTGGATCAAGCAGTAGAAGACTTCTTAGAAGTTGGACCTGCGGGCCAAGAGGATTTCCACATCCCGATAGTTACCCCTCGCGAGGTAACTAACAGCATCCAACACCTAAAACCTAGAAAAGCCCCTGGAGACGAGCAAGATCGGTTATGTGCACTTTGGCGCCATCTCCAGCCGTTGGCCCGCAATTTTGGCGCTTCTCATTAGTAGGGTTATTTTGCCGGTTCTCATTAGTAGTGTTATTATGACGGTTCTCATTAGTAGTGTTATTTTGGCGCCTTTGATTAGTAGTGTTATTTTGCCGGTTCTCATTAGTAGGGTTATTTTGCCGGTTCTAATTAGTAGGGTTATTTTGCCGGTTTTCTTTAGTAGGGTTATTTTGCCGGTTCTCATTAGTAGGGTTATTTTGCCGGTTCTCATTAGTAGGGTTATTTTGCCGGTTTTCATTATTAGGGCTATGTTGGCGGTTCTCATTTGTAGGGTTATTTTGCCGGTTCTCAATAGTAGGGCTATTTTGGCGCCTTTCATTAGTAGGGTTATTTTGGCGGCTCTGATTAGTATTATATTGCTGGGCACGGTAACAGAGGTATATAAGTTCTAAGTGTCCAGGGTGTAGTCTTATATATAGGCTCTGGTGTGTTACGTGGTGAGGATGTCGCGTGGTGGGGAGGCCACGTGGTCGGGCCGCGTGGAGGAGGACAGGGTCCGCGACGTCGCCCTGCCGGTGCGCCACCCCAGGGCTATGTCGCGAACTCGTGGGCCGAAGAGCGCCGAGTTTGGCCTCCGCTCGAGCTTATTGGGGGCGGGGAAGCGGCCGGGGGGCGCCATTGGCCAGCGGGGGGCCCAAGACGCAACCGGGTGTGCGCTGTTTTCGGTATTTCGGCAATAACTCGGGAACGGGGCGGTTAACAGCCAAGCGCGTGAGGGCGCTCGACCGCTGCCGACCTCCTCCACCATTCCCCACCCTCCATTACAAAAGTGCCCATATCTCGGAAACTATGGGCCGCAGACCCCCGAGTGCGTACTCGATTAGGGCTTATCGGGGGTGGCGCACCCGACTGTCCGGGTCCCGTGCGTCCATCTCCCATAGGGTCGGAGGTAGGTAAAAATGAACCTTATTTATTAAGATCTGAGATCGGCGAGGTGTGCGTTGGAAAGGGCTCGTCTCGCCCCTCCCGATGCAAAAGACCCCGTCTCTGTACGACCACGCGTTCTCGATCTGCTCCCAGCGCCGCTTACGGTTGAGTCACCTTCGATTTCTCAAAATTGAGCTAGCGCGCCGCGCCAGGGCCCAAACTAAGCGTCTCGGCGAGACGAGCAAGATCGCTTATGTGCACTTTGGCGCCATCTCCAGCCGTTGACCCGCAAGTTTGGCGGTTCTGACTAGTAGGGTTATTTTGCCGGTTCTCATTAGTAATGTTATTATGACGGTTGTCATTAGTAGTGTTATTATGACGGTTGTCATTAGTAGTGTTTTGCGGGTTCTTATTAGTAGGGTTATTTTGGCGCTTCTCATTAGTGTTATTTTCCCGGTTCTCATTAGTAGGGTTATTTTCCCGGTGCTACTTAGTAGGGTTATTTTGCCGGTTTTCTTTAGTAGGGTTATTTTGCCGGTTCTCATTAGTAGGGTTATTTTGCCGGTTCTCATTAGTAGGGTTATTTTGCCGGTTCTCATTAGTAGGGTTATTTTGCCGGTTTTCATTAGTAGGGTTATTTTGGCGCTTCTCATTAGTAGGGTTATTTTGCCGGTTCTCATTAGTAGGGTTATTTTGCCGGTTCTCATTAGTAGGGTTATTTTGCATGTTCTAATTAGTAGGGTTGTTTTGCCGGTTTTCTTTAGTAGGGTTATTTTGGCGGTTCTCACTAGTAGGGTTATTTTGCATGTTCTAATTAGTAGGGTTGTTTTGCCGGTTTTCTTTAGTAGGGTTATTTTGGCGGTTCTCATCAGTAGGGTTATTTTGCCGGTTCTCATTGGTAGGGTTATTTTGCATGTTCTAATTTGTAGGGTTATTTTGCCGGTTTTCATTAGTAGGGTTATTTTGGCGCTTCTCATTAGTAGGGTTATTTTGCCGGTTCTCAGTAGGGTTATTTTGCCGGTTCTCATTAATAGGGTTATTTTGGCGGTTCTCATTAGTAGGGTTATTTTGCCGGTTCTCATTAGTAGGGATATTTTGCCGGTTCTCCTTAGTAGGGTTACTTTGCCGGTTCTCATTGGTAGGGTTATTTTGCCGGTTTTCATTAGTAGGGTTATTTTGGCGCTTCTCATTAGTAGGGTTATTTTGCCGGTTCTCAATTGTAGGGCTATTTTGGCGATCCTGATTACTAGGGTTATTTTGGCAGTTCTCATTAGTATTATATAGCTGGGCGCGGTAACAGAGGTATATAAGTTCTAAGTGTCGATGGTGCAGTCTTATATATAGGCTCTGGTATGTCGCGTGGTGGTGAGGCCACGTGGTCGGGCCGCGTGGAGGAGGACCGGGTCCGCTGCGTCGCCCTGCCGGTGGGCCACCGCAGGGCTATCTCGGGCACCCGTGGGCCGAAGAGCGCCGAATTTGGCCTCCGCTCGAGCTTATTATGAGCGGGGAAGCGGCCGTGCGGGGCGCTGACGTCCTGGGGCGCCATCGGACAGCGGGGTGCCCAAGGCGCAACCGGGTGTGGGCACGTTTTCGGTATTTCGGCAATAACTGGGGAACGGGGCGGTTAACAGCCAAGCGCGTGAGGACGCTCGACCGCTGCCGACCTCCTCCACCATCCCCCACCCTCCGTTACAAAAGTATCCATATCTCGGAAATTATTCGCCGCAGACCCCCGAAGGGGTACTCGATTAGGGTTTATCGGGGGTGCCGCACCCGACGGTCCGGGTCCCGTGCGTCCATCTCCGATAGGGAAGGAGATAGGTAAAAATGAACCTTATTTATTAAAATATGAGGTCGGCGAGGGGTGCATTGGAAAGGGCTCGTCTCGCCTCTCCCGATGCAAAAATTTTGGATTTGGATTTGGTTTAAGGGCGCTCAACTTCTAGGTCATGAGCGCCCTTAACAGACTCATGGCAATAGCCAGATATAAATTTCACTCAAAAAATAAAAATACTAGCAACAAGAAAAATATACAAAGGTAAAAAGCAGTGGCAATAGCCAGATATGAAACAAGGTGATAAATATGTCCAAAATCAGAAAAAGATAATTAAAAATTTTAAATCCTCAAATTTATATTGCACTGCGCTAAAAAATTAAAAACTTTATCAACCGCTGTTTTGTCGTCCGCTAGGACCTCTGCAAGTCTGGCAGGCAGCTGCAGAGAATCCCGAAGGTGCGCTAGAGAGTAACACTCTAGGAGCACGTGGCGAACCGACAAAACGTTGTCACACAGCGGACATAGAGGCGCAGGGTCCCTTTTAAATAGGTAACCGTGCGAAAAATTGCAGTGCCCTATTCTTAATCGAGCCAAACTAACCTCCTCGCGACGAGATGTGCGACAGGAAGTTACCCAGTTTATCGGAAGTTCTTTCACTTCTCTAAGCTTATTACCGCGGAGAGCTGACCACTCGTCGTGCCAGGACGACAGCACCGCTCTCCGCACTTCAAGCCTAAAGTCTTCCGAAGTAACACGTGAGATGATAATTCTGGGTTCTGTAGTTGCCGTCTTTGCTGCTAAATCTGCCATTTCATTCCCAGGCAAACCTACGTGACCAGGAATCCATGCACACACCACATCAACACCAGAAGCGTGTAAAACATGGAGGGCATCCTGGATACGTTGTACAATAGGGTGGGGGTTGTACAACTGACAAAGGCTCTGCAGTGCACTAAGGGAATCGCTCAAAATCAGGCAGTCACCTAATTTACGACGGCGAACATACAAAACGGCTCGATAAATTGCATAAAGCTCTGCAGTAAAAATGGAAGTGCTATTTGGAAAACCGAATGTAAATGGTTCGGTTCCATAAACATAAGCACATCCAACACCGTTGGTGTTCTTTGATCCATCGGTGTAAATATATCTACGGTCAGAGTAACCTGACAAAAATTCTAAGAAACACGTGCGGATACTTGAAATAGGCATCGTGGACTTCTGGTGTATGGTCATCCCAAGATCTACATGGCGCGTACCAAATAGCCAAGGGGGGTAAAGTCTCTCGCCCTTGGCTAACATCACAGGCAGTTCCACTCCAAGCTTCACTAGGAGCTCTTGGAAACGGAACCCCGCAGGCTTTGGATTAAGGGTGCTATTTCTATATCGTTCTCTTAGCGTTGTGGTGAAAAAAGAAGCGAACGTTGGGTGCTTAGGCATACATCTAAGCGCACAACCATAATTTGCCAAGAGAATCTCACGCCGATATTGTAGAGGAGGTTCTGCGGACTCGGCGTAAAGGCTCACCACTGGGCTTGTTGGAAAAGCTCCTGTTGCAATGCGGATGCCCCTATTATGGACCACGTCTAATCTTCTCAGCACAGATGGCCGTGCTGACGAATAAATAATACACCCATAGTCTAGCTTGGATCGGACCAATGCGCGATATATTCGCAACAAAATTGTTCGATCCGCTCCCCACGATTTGCCATTCAGTACTCGCATAATATTTAGGGAACGGTCACATCTCGCTCTTAGCTGTGCAATATGCGACGACCAACTAAGCTTCCTGTCCAAGATCAAACCCAGGAAGCGCGTCTCTTCTGCGAAGGGAAGTTCATCTGGACCAAATCGGAGCGAAGGTGGTAATCGTCTCCTACGGCGCCAGAAATTAACGCAGATTGTCTTCTCAGTTGAGAAACGGAAGCCGTTTCTCACGCTCCATTTTCTAAGGTTGTCCAAACATTGCTGCAGGCGCCGTTGTAAGAACGCCGTGCGGTGAGAAGTGCAATAGACAGCGAAGTCGTCTACGAATAGGCATGACGAAACTCCAGGTGGAACACATTTCCAGATGGAGTTAATTGCTATAGCAAAGAGCGTGACACTTAGCACCGAACCCTGAGGTACTCCCTCCTCCTGAACAAAAGAATTAGAAAAAACTGAGCCGACCCTTACTCGGAAAAAGCGGTCCTTCATAAACTCTTGAATGAAAAGTGGTAGGCGTCCACGTATGTTCCAGGCATACAGGGAACGTAGAATCCCTGCTCGCCAGCACGTATCATAAGCCTTCTCAAGATCGAAAAATATGCCAACGGTTAGACAGTTCTTCATAAAGCCGTCCATTATCTGTGTCGATATTGACACAAGATGGTCAACAGTTGAACGGCGTCGTCGAAAACCACACTGGATGTTAGTCAGTAGGTTACGACTTTCTAACCACCATACTGTGACATGGCTTCTCCATGTCATTAAGACTCTTTGATTTTCAAGGAGGTTGCGATAGAGACAGTTTGAGTTGTTGAAGAGGTAGAGACAGATACTAGTATGGTGTGAGAGTTTGGAAAGATTAAGAGACAGAAACGAGTAGTATGGCTGTACTTGAAGCTTGAGAAAATAAAAAGATTTGCTAAATTTGTTACATTTGGTGTCAGGAAGTGGGATTCGTCGAGTTGCTTCTAGTTTCATTACATCGTCGTTAGAAGTTGCAACGTTAGAACCAAGATGGAGGGAGATTCGGAAACCAGGATGATGGCAATGATGAAAGAATTATTTGCCAAAATGGAAACGAGAAACGACAACCTCGCTGCCGAGCTGAAAGAGATGAAGACGGAGCTATCGGCGAAAATCGACGGGCAACTGGCTGGCGTGACGGAAGGCGTGGAAGAACTCGGCGAAAAGGTGGAAGACCTCTGCCAGCACGTGGACGTCGTGGAGGACGACGGGGAACGTCTTGGCGCCCTGGTAGTAAGAGTTGACGAGAGCGTCAAAGTACTGGATGCCAGGGGCAGACGGAATAGCGCGGAGCCGGGGAGGGAGCACCTAGTGGCCGAGGCGACAGTTGCGCCCGTTTCGGATGATATGAGGGAAAACGTGGAACAACTCGGCGAACGGATTGGCGTGACGGAAGACGTGGAACAACTCGGCGAACGGATTGGCGTGACGGAAGACGTAGAACAACTCGGCGAACGGATTGGCGTGACGGAAGACGTGGAACAACTCGGCGAAAAGGTGGAAGACCTCTGCCAGCACGTGGACGTCGTGGAGGACGACGGGGAACGTCTTGGCGCCCTGGTAGTAAGAGTTGACGAGAGCGTCAAAGTACTGGATGCCAGGGGCAGACGGAATAGCGCGGAGCCGGGGAGGGAGCACCTAGTGGCCGAGGCGACAGTTGCGCCCGTTTCGGACGATCAGCAGGGAAGCGCACAAGCAAACGAGCAACACGCGAGAACCGACTTGGCGTGTGACATGGGGGGACCGTCGGGGCCATCCAATCACCTGACGCATAGTGCCGTGAACGGAAGAATGGTGGACATCATCGTGGACGGCAGGATACAGGAGAGGCCGTGCCGAGCACGAGTGAACACGAGTGCAGCGGTGGACGCGACTCGCGCGGATGTGGTGGGGTTTGTTGCCGGACCCATCGGAAGCAAGGTGGCTGCGAAGGTGCGCCAGAGAGGTCGGCGGACATGGTACCCAGTGAGCCGTTTCAAAGTGCGCAGGATGGCCCGTCAACACACCAGGAAGAAGGGCAACTGGACGAGGGACCGTCAAGACCGGCGGTACTGTTGCAGAATTTCGAAGCAGGATGGCATACATCGTCCTACCTGGACCAAGGGACACTATCCAACAGCGATACCTAGGATCGTGCCCCCTGGAGAGCGAGGTCCTACTGGCCCTCAAGGTTTACAAGGATTCCCTGGCCCTCAGGGTCTGGTAGGCTTGCCTGGAATGAAGGGTGAACGTGGATTCCCAGGAATGAAAGGTGAACAGGGCAATCCAGGACCTCCAGGACAAGCTGGTGCACCAGGACCTGAAGGACCTAAGGGTGACTCAGGCTCTCAAGGACAACATGGAGCTCCAGGACAACCTGGTCCACAGGGCCCTCCAGGAGACAGAGGACTTCCAGGATTACCCGGCCCAACAGGACCTGCTGGCCTCAGAGGTCAGAGAGGTGCACAAGGTGAGACAGGTCCACCAGGGAAGCCAGGCAGTGAAGGACCTCCAGGACCACAAGGTATTGCAGGACCTCTAGGACCACCGGGACCAATTGGAGAACAGGGACCAGAGGGAGCACCAGGTAAAGCAGGAACACCTGGTATTGCAGGAAGACCGGGAGATAAGGGACCTGTAGGACCTTCAGGACCTCCGGGAACTCCAGGGGCACCAGGTCTTCCAGGGCCACCTGGTCCAAATGGACCTCCAGGACCAGCAGGAGAACGGGGTCTTCGAGGAGAAACTGGACCACAGGGTGTAGAAGGGCCACAGGGAGCTAGAGGAAAGCCAGGACCTCCAGGGCCAGAGGGAGGTAAGGGTGATAGAGGAGAAGAAGGTCCAAAGGGTGCAAAAGGACACCGTGGTCTCATTGGTCTACAAGGGTTACCTGGACCTCAGGGACCTCCAGGAGACAAAGGCATGACTGGACCTCCAGGATTGTCGGGAAAAGATGGTGAACCTGGAACTAAAGGTATGCCTGGAAGAGATGGAAACCCAGGACCTCAAGGTATACCAGGACCACCAGGCCCTCGTGGACCACCAGGAGAAGAGGTTCGATGGGTTAATCCACCGGGGCGCAAGGGAGATGCCGCAGTGATAGTGCTGGTCGGGACGACCAGCTCTGAGGAGGGAGCAGTGTGACATGGCTTCTCCATGTCATTAAGACTCTTTGATTTTCAAGGAGGTTGCGATAGAGACAGTTTGAGTTGTTGAAGAGGTAGAGACAGAAACTAGTATGGTGTGAGAGTTTGGAAAGATTAAGAGACAGAAACGAGTAGTATGGCTGTACTTGAAGCTTGAGAAAATAAAAAGATTTACTAAATTTGTTACAATACCAATCGTCCATTGATCATGCGTTCCATCACCTTGCAAACGCAACTGGTGAGGGAAATAGGACGATAGCTGGAGGGAAGAAGTCGATCCTTCCCAGCCTTCAAGATGGGAATAACGGTGGCCTCCCGCCAATTTTCTGGGAGTATACCATCAACCCAAACACGATTATAGACCTCGAGCAGGAATGCCTTACCTTCAGGAGAGAGCCGTTGTAACATTTGTACATGAATACCGTCCGGTCCTGGTGCTGAACATCGCGAAGATTTCAGGGAATACTCCAGCTCTGCCATGGTGAAAAGGCGATTGTAATCTTCTACGTTTCTAGAGCGAAACGAGAAGCCTTGAGATTCCACCTGAGTTTTAATTGGAAGGAACTCAGGGGAGTAGTTTTCCGAGCTAGACACTTGTGCGAAAGCACTGCCAAAGGTATTGGCCACTTCAAATGAATCAACAACAGCTCCTGTGGCTGTTTTTAGTCCCGCTATTGGTATTTGGGTCGTTTTAGCTGCAACACGCCTTAATCTATCCCACACAACCGAGGAAGGTGTGTGTCGGTTAAATGAAGCTACAAATTTGCTCCATGATGACTTTTTGCTATCCTTAATGACTTGTCTGGACCTGGCGCGCATTTTCTTGTACTCGATTAGGTTTTCCAAAGAAGGGTGACGTTGGAAAACCCTAAGTGCACGCCTTCGAGCACGAATGGCATTCCGACATTCTTCCGTCCACCAGGGAACGGGAAATCGACGGGGGTGTGTAGTCGACCGCGGAATCGATTGTTCAGCAGCAGAGAGAATCGTCTCCGTGAGATGCTGCGCCAAATTATTTACTGAGTCATGCTCGTTGCAGGTAAAGACAGCCAACTGGGTGTAAAGGTTCCAGTTGGCATGGTCCAAACGCCACCTGGGCATACGTGTGGAGTATGTATGTTGCGTCAATAGACTAATAAGACATGGGAAGTGGTCACTAGAGTCTAAATCAGAGATGACATTCCATTGTAAGGAGACTGCCAACTGTGGTGAACAAACTGCAAGATCAAGGTGTGAGAAGGTGCTGTGGGAGTCCGAAATGAATGTAGGCTCTCCAGTGTTGAGGAGAGCTAGGTTGTGACTGTCCAAGAAATCGGAAATGAGTTTACCTCTCGCACAAGCGCGTCTTGAACCCCAAAGTGGGTGGTGCGCATTGAAGTCTCCCACCAACAGAAACGGTGTTGGCAACTGGGAAACTAGATCTTCTAAATCAATGTGCGAGGGGTCATGGGACGGAGGCAAATATATATTACAGATGGTGAAGTGTATGTTTGGAAGTTTAATCCATACAGCAACTGATTGTATATCAGAGTGCAATGGTAGAGTTTACATATACACGTCATCTCTAACAAGCATCATAGCGCCCTCATGTGCCGGTACACCCTCTTCTGGTGTAACATCACACCGTATTGGGGTGTATCGCCTTAGATGGAAAGCGTCTTGAGGACGCAGCTTAGTCTCTTGCAAACATGCGACCAGAGGTTCGTTTTCTTTGAGCAAGAGCTCAAGTTCTGGCCTTTAAGTTCGAATGCCACGTATGTTCCAATGTAAGATAGCCATATTAGTATCTGTGTGGGATAAATATTGCAAGGTAACAGTGTATTACCTTGTAGTAGGCGGTGGTCGGTTCAATTTAGCCCTTTTGTGATCTTTTGGGCTCACACTCTTTTCACATTTATCCTGCCTCTTTTTCACTGGGTTTCTCCCAGTATAGGCAGGATCTTCTTGCATCTCCTCTACCGAGGAGGTGCGTATCCCCATAGCAAATTTCGGTTCAAGAGCCTCGAACCGATTGCTCGTGGATACCGGCGAAGATGAAAGCTGCCGGTCTGTGTCCATCCCGGAGGAATCCTCAGAAGAGGATCTTCGGGGGGATGAACGCTGGCTCTTCTTTCCCTTTGGTTTAGTGGGAACAGACACGTTTTCTTCTTTGAGGAAGTCAGTTCTTACATATTGTTATTTAAATTTCTTCGGTGATGTAACATAAACAACGGGCTCATTCTTGCCATTGTTGTAGACTGGCAATTTAGACGGTGACCTTGTAGATGTGTTCTTTTCCTTTACGGACTTCGTAGGAGACGTAGATTTATCTGTAGATGTTGAAGGCTTTGGAACTGTTCTTGCTACGATAATTTTTTGTGAAATTGTGGCCCCGGTTTGATCGCTGGTTTGTGTAGCGATTTCCCGCTTCTCTGCCGGCCTAGCTACAACAGAGCGATAGGTACCGGACTTTGGAAGGGGGGGCTGTCGGATACGCAGGAGTTTCCGAGCTTCTGAGAAGGACACCTTCTCTTTTACTCGGATTTCCTGGATCGCCCTTTCCTCTATAAACCGGGGGCACTCTCGCGAATTGGCTGGATGTTCGCCGCTGCAATTCACACAACTGGGAGGCAATGAACATGGAGCGTCGTGAAGGACGCCTCCGCAGTTGACGCAAGAAGCTGTTCTATTACATAGTTCACTTGTGTGTCCAAAATGGTTACACTTAAAGCAACGGATTGGGTTCGGGATGTATGGCCTTACTTCTATAGCTTCGTATCCTGCCCTAATCCTTTGAGGGAGATCTACCCGATCAAAGGTCAGGAACAGGGTACGAGTAGGCTTCAATTCACCGCTTTCTTTGCGATGAACCCGATACACACAGGTAACACCTTGATCTTCTAGGTTTTCCTTAATCTCTTCAACACTGAGTCCGTCTAATGCGCGGGTATTGACGACACCGCGTGACGAGTTCAACGTCTTATGAAGGTCAACACGTATTGGATAGCTGGCCAACAGGTTTGCTTTTTGTATTTTAGCTGCCTGTTCTGCTGAATGCGCTTTTACTAGAAGCGTGCCATTACGCGATCTAGTGCATGACTTCACTGGACCAGCTATCTTATCCAGGCCCTTCTGGATTATAAATGGGCTCACCGAAAGAAACTTTTTTCCCTCCTCAGTTCTCGAAATTACTAAGTAGCGAGGACCACAGGGCTCGACTACTTCCTTTACACTATACTTCTGGTATTTTAGTTTATTTTGAGTTTTTTGTGAACTCATGGCGCTTTAATCCTCCACCATTGCAAATGTCTCCGATGGCATGCTCACATCCTGGGCGCCACCCCGGCTTAGGTGAGAGTCCTGGCCTGGACCTTGCTCACCCTAGGGTCTCACCTCCCAATGTATAGACAGAGGGACCCAATCGCCTTCAGGAGTGCATCAGCTCATGCAATGGCCCCTCCCCGGGACTGACCTTTATCAGCGGATACGCACACAGATCCTACATGATAACCAGGGGCTAGGACTTACGCGATTACCCAGTCACCCCTCGCGTCACCCCATCCTCCGACGACCCGCGCGTAGGTTATCCGTCAGACTGTGTACAGGGAGGTAACAGGTGGGAGGTCAAACACAAAAGTGGACCAAAGTTGATTGGGTGTTTGGCATGTGCCCTCTCACCTCTTGGAGGAACCCAATCGAGAGTATGGCTCGGGGCCCCGGGTACGCCAAACCCGTACCTACCATAGTAGGAGCCCCTGGGGGAGTTTGATTTCGGAGTCCTCTTCTCCTAGATGAGTCGTCAACCAAGACTAACGAGCCCCATCTACCCGTTTGGAATGTTCTTAGCTTCCCCTCACCTCTTGCCTACCACTAGTCAAAATGACACTTAGTAGGCCGTCTGGTTCAGCCGATGCAAAAAGCCCCGTCTCTCTACGACCACGCGTTCTCGAACTGCTCCCAGCGCCGCTTATGGTTGAGCCACCACCGATTTCTCAAAATTGAGCTAGCGCGCCGCGCCAGGGCTCAAAATGAGCGTCTCGGCGAGACGAGCAAGATCGGTAATGTGCACTTTGGCGCCATCTCCAGCCGTTGGCCCGCAATTTTGGCAGTTCTGATTTGTAGGGTTATTTTGCCGGTTCTCATTAGTAGTTCTATTTTGCCGGTTCTCATTAGTAGGGTTATTTTGGCGATTCTCATTAGTAGTGTTATTTTGCCGGTTCTCAGTAGTAGGGTTATTTTGCCGGTTCTAATTAGTACGGTTATTTTGCCGGTTCCTTTAGTAGGGTTATTTTGGCGAATCTCATTAGTAGGGTTTTTTTGGCGGTTCTCATTAGTAGGGTTATTTTGCCGGTTCTCATTAGTAGGGTTATTTTGGCGGTTCTTATTAGTAGGGTTATTCTGCCGGTTCTCATTAGTAGGGTTATTTTGCCGGTTCTCATTAGTAGGGTTATTTTGCCGGTTTTCATTAGTAGGGTTATTTTGGCGGTTCTCATTAGTAGAGTTATTTTGCCGGTTCTCATTAGTAGGGTTATTTTGGCGCTTCTCATTAGTAGGGCTATTTTGCCGGTTCTCATTGGTAGGGTTATTTTGCATGTTCTAATTAGTAGGGTTATTTTGCCGGTTTTCATTAGTAGGGTTATTTTGGCGCTTCTCATTAGTAGGGTTATTTTGCCGGTTCTCATTAGTAGGGTTATTTTGCCGGTTCTCATTAGTAGGGTTATTTTGCATGTTCTAATTAGTAGGGTTGTTTTGCCGGTTTTCTTTAGTAGGGTTATTTTGGCGGTTCTCACTAGTAGGGTTATTTTGCATGTTCTAATTAGTAGGGTTGTTTTGCCGGTTTTCTTTAGTAGGGTAATTTTGGCGGTTCTGATTAGTAGGGTTATTTTGCCGGTGCTAATTAGTAGGGTTATTTTGCCGGTTTTCATTAGTATATTTATTTTGGCGGTTCTCATTAGTAGGGCTATTTTGCCGGTTCTCATTAGTAGGGTTACTTTGCCGGTTCTCATTTGAAGGGTTATTTTGCCGGTTCTCATTAGGAGGGTTATTTTGCCGGTTCTCATTAGTAGGGTTACTTTGCCGGTTTTCATTAGTAGGGTTATTTTGCCGGTTCTCATTAGTAGGGTTACCTTGCCGGTTTTGATTAGTAGGGTTATTTTGGCGATTCTCATTAGTAGGGTTATTTTGCCGGTTTTCATTATTAGGGTTATTTTGGCGCTTCTCATTAGTAGGGTTATTTTGCCGGTTCTCATTGGTAGGGTTATTTTGGCGCTTCTCATTAGTAGTGTTATTTTGCCGGTTCTGATTAGTAGGGTTATTTTGCCGGTTCTCATTAGTAGGGTTATTTTGCCGGTTTTCATTAGTAGGGTTATTTTGGCGCTTCTCATTAGTAGGGTTATTTTGGCGATTCTCATTAGAAGGGTTATTTTGCCGGTTTTCATTATTAGGGTTATTTTGGCGCTTCTCATTAGTAGGGTTATTTTGCCGGTTCTCATTGGTAGGGTTATTTTGGCGCTTCTCATTAGTAGTGTTATTTTGCCGGTTCTGATTAGTAGGGTTATTTTGGCGATTCTCATTAGTAGGGTTATTTTGGCGGTTCTCAATAGTAGGGCTATTTTGGCGCTCCTGATTACTAGGGTTATTTTGGCAGTTCTCATTAGTATTATATAGCTGGGCGCGATAACAGAGTTATATAAGTTCTAAGTGTCGATGGTGCAGTCTTATATATAGGCTCTGGTATGTCACGTGGTGGGGAGGCCACGTGGTCGGGCCGATTGGAGGAGGACCGGGTCCGCGACGTCGCCCTGCCGGTGCGCCACCCCAGTGCTATGTCGCGAACCCGTGGGCCGAAGAGCGCCGAGTTTGGCATCCGCTCGAGCTTATTGGGGGCGGGGAAGCGGCCGGGGGAGCGCCGACGTCCTGGGGCGCCATTGGACAGCGGGGGGCCCAAGGCACAACCGGGTGTGGGCACGTTTTCGGTATTTCTGCAATAACTCGGGAAGGGGGCGGTTAACAGCCAAGCGCGTGAGGGCGCTCGACCGCTGCCGACCTCCTCCACCATCCCCCACCCTCCGTTACAAAAGTGCCCATATCTCGGAAACTATGGGCCGCAGACCCCCCGAGTGGGTACTCGATTAGGGCTTAACGGGTGTGCCGCACCCGACTGTCCGGGTCCCGTGCGTCCATCTCCCATAGGTTCGGAGATAGGTAAAAATGAACCTTATTTATTAAGATATGAGAGCGGCGAGGGGTGCGTTGGAAAGGGATCGTCTCGCCCCTCCCAATACAAAAAGCCCCGATTCTCTACGACCACGCGTTCTCGATCTGCTCCCAGCGCCGTTTACGGTTGAGCCACCACCGATTTCTCAAAATTGAGCTAGCGCGCCGCGCCAGGGCTCAAAATAAGCCTCTCGGCGAACCGAGCAAGATCGGTTATGTGCACTTTGGCGCCATCTCCAGCCGTTGGCCCGCAATTTTGGCGGATCTGATTAGTAGGGATATTTTGCCGGTTCTCATTAGCAGTGTGATTATGTCGGTTCTCATTAGTAGTGTTATTTTGCCGGTTCTCTTTAGTAGGGTTATTTTGGCGCTTCTCATTAGTAGTGTTATTTTGCCGGTTCTCATTAATAGGGTTATTTTGCCGGTTGTAATTAGTAGGGTTATTTTGCCGGTTTTCTTTAGAAGGGTTATTTTGGCGCTTCTCATTAGTAGGGTTATTTTGGCGGTTCACATTAGTAGGCTTAGTTTGCCGGTTCTCATTAGTAGGGTTATTTTGCCGGTGCTAATTAGTAGGGTTATTTTGCCGGTTTTCATTAGTATATTTATTTTGGCGGTTCTCATTAGTAGGGCTATTTTGCCGGTTCTCATTAGTAGGGTTACTTTGCCGGTTCTCATTTGAAGGGTTATTTTGCCGGTTCTCATTAGTAGGGTTATTTTGCCGGTTCTCATTAGCAGGGTTACTTTGCCGGTTTTCATTAGTAGGGTTATTTTGCCGGTTCTCATTAGTAGGGTTACCTTGCCGGTTTTGATTAGTAGGGTTATTTTGGCGGTTCTCATTAGTAAGGTTATTTTGCCGGTTTTCAATTATAGGGCTATTTTGGCGATCCTGATTACTAGGGTTATTTTCGCAGTTCTCATCAGTATTATATAGCTGGGCGCGGTAACAGAGGTATATAAGTTCTAAGTGTCGTTGGTGCGGTCTTATATATAGGCTCTGGTATGTCACGTGTTGGGGATGTCGCGTGGTGGGGAGGCCACGTGGTCTGGCCGCGTGGAGGAGGACCGGGTCTGCGATTTCGCCCTGCCGGTGCTCCACCCCAGGGCTATCTCGGGCACCCGTGGGCCGAAGAGCGCCGAGTTTGGCCTCCGCTCGAGCTTATTGGGGAAGGGGAAGCGGCCGGGCAGGGTGCCGACGACCTGGGGCACCATTGGACAGCGGGGGGCTCAAGGCGCAACCGGGTGTGGGTACGTTTTCGGTATTTCGGCAATAACTCGGGAACGGGGCGGTTAACAGCCAAGCGCGTGAGGGCGCTCGACCGCTGCCGACCTCCATCACCATCTCCCACCCTCCGTTACAAAAGTGCCCATATCTCGGAAACTATGGGCCGCAGACCCCCCGAGTGGGTACTGGATTAGGGCTTATCGGGGGTGCCGCACCCGACTGTCCGGGTCCCGTACGTCCATCTCCCATAGGGACGGAGAAAGGTAAAAATGAACCTTATTTATTAAGATATGAGAGCGGCGAGGGGTGCGTTGGAAAGGGCTCGTCTCGCCCCTCCCGATGCAAAAAACACCGTCTCTCTATGACCACGCGTTCTCGATCTGCTCCCAGCGCCGCTTACGGTTGAGCCACCGCCGATTTCTCAAAATTGAGCTAGCGCGCCGCGTCAGGGCTCAAAATAAGCGTCTCGGCGAGACGAGCAAGATCGGTTATGTGCACTTTGGCGCCATCTCCAGACGTTGGCCCGCAATTTTGGCGGTTCTGATTAGTAGGGTTATTTTGCCGGTTCTCATTAGTAGTGTTATTTTGCCGGTTCTCTTTAGTAGGGTTACTTTGCCGGTTCTCATTAGTAGGGTTATTTTGCCGGTTCTAATTAGTAGGGTTATTTTGCAGGTTTTCATTAGTAGGGTTATTTTGGCGATTCTCATTAGTCCGGTTATTTTGCCGGTTCTCAATAGTAGGGTTATTTGGCGATCCTGATTACTAGGGTTATTTTGGCAGTTCTCATTAGTATTATATAGCTGGGCGCGGTAACAGAGTTATATAAGTTCTAAGTGTCGATGGTGCAGTCTTATATATACGCTCTGGTATGTCACGTGGTGGGGGTGTCGCGTGTTGGGGAGGCCACGTGGTCGGGCCGCGTGGAAGAGGACCGGGTCCGCGACGTCGCCCTGCCGGTGCGCCACCCCAGGGCTATCTCGGGCACCCGTGGGCCGAAGAGCGCCGAGTTTGGCCTCCGCTCGAGCTTATGGGGGGCGGGGAAGCGGCTCGGTGGGGCGCCGACGTCCTGGGGCGCCATTGGAATGCGGGGGGCCCAAGGCGCAACCGGTTGTGGGCACGTTTTCGGTATTTCGGCAATAACTCGGGTTCGGGGCGGTTAACAGCCTAGCGCGTGAGGGCGCTCGACCGCTGCCGACCTCCTCCACCATCCCCCACCCTCCGTTACAAAAGTGCCCATATCTCGGAAACTATGGGCCGCAGACCCCCGAGTGGGTACTCGATTAGGGCTTATCGGGGGTGCCGCACCCGACGGTCCGGGTCCCGTGCGTCCATCTCCCATAGGGAAGGAGATAGGTAAAAATTAACCTTATTTATTAAGATATGAGGTCGGCGAGGGATGCGTTGGAAAGGGCTCGTCTCGCCCCTACCGATGCAAAAAAATCCCGTCTTTCTACGACCACGCGTTCTCGATCTGCTCCCAGCGCCGCTTACGGTTGAGCCACCGCCGATTTCTCAAAATTGAGCTAGCGCGCCGCGCCAGGGCTCAAGAGAAGCGTCTCGGCGAGACGAGCAAGATCGGTTATGTGCACTTTGGCGCCATCTCCAGCCGTTGGCCCGCATTTTGCCGACGGATGGATGACAGCCTCATCGCGGATGGTTGGGTGAGAGGGAAGGCGTGCCGCCTGCTTGTTGACACTGGAGCAGCCGTGACGGTCATCAGACCTGATGTAGCCAGGGGCTTGCCGTCGAGATAACCGAGCCAACCGTGCTAACTAGTGACGGCATCGGGTGACACCTTGCCCGTGGAGAGGGAAGCCCTGCTGCAGTTGACCTTGGGGTGAAGTGATTTGCGTTTGTGGGTGTCCCCTCCGAAGGAGTGTCGCCTTGTCGTGGCGGAGGGGCTTAGTACCTGAACGAGACGGCCTACTAAGTGTTCTTTCGACTACTTGTAGGCAACAGGTGAGGGGAAACAAAGAACATTCCAAACGGGTAGATGATGCTCGTTAGTCTTGGTCGACGACTCATCTAGGAGAAGAGGACTCCGAAATCAAACTCCCCCAGGGGCTCGTACTACGGTAGGTACGGGTTTGGCGTACCCGGGGACCCCAGCCATACTCTCGATTGGGTTCCTCCAAGAGGTGAGAGAGCACATGCCAAACGCCCAATCAACTTTGGTCCACTTTTGTGTTTGACCTCCCTCCTTATACCTCCCTGTACACAGTCTGATGGATAACCTACGCGCGGGTTGTTGGAGGATGGGGTGACGCAAGGGGTGACTGGGTAATAGCGTAAGTCCCAGCCCCTGGTTATCATGTAGGATCTGTGTGTGTATCCGCTGATAAAGGTCAGTCCCGGGGAGGGGCCATTGCATGAGCTGATGCACTCCTGAAGGCGATTGGGTCCCTCTGTCTATACATTGGGAGGTGAGACCCTAGGGTGTGCAAGGTCCAGGCCAGGACTCTCACCTAAGCCGGGGTGGCGCCCAGGATGTGAGCATGCCATCGGAGACATTTGCAATGGTGGAGGATTAAAGCGCCACGAGTTCACAAAAAACTCAAAATAAACCAAAATATCAGAAGTTAAGTGTAAAGGAAGTAGTCGAGTCCTGTGGTCCTCGCTACTTAGTAATTTCGAGAACTGAGGAAGGAGAAAAGTTTCTTTCGGTGAGCCCATTTGTAATCCAGAAGGGCCTGGATAAGATAGCTGGTCCAGTGAAGTCATGCACTAGATCGCGTAATGGCACACTTCTAGTAGAAGCGCATTCAGCAGAACAGGCAGCTAAAATACAGAAAGCAAACCAGTTGGCCAGCTATCCAATACGTGTTGACCTTCATAAGACGTTGAACTCGTCACGCGGTGTCGTTAATACCCGCGCATTAGACGGATTCAGTGTTGAAGAGATTAAGGAAAACCTAGAAGATCAAGGTGTTACCTGTGTGTATCGGGTTCATCGCAAAGAAAGCGGTGAGTTGAAGCCTACTCGTACCCTGTTCCTGACCTTTGATCGCGTAGATCTCCTTCAAAGGATTAGGGCAGGATACGAAGCTATAGAAGTAAGGCCATACATCCCGAACCCAATCCGGTGCTTTAAGTGTAACCATTTTGGACACACAAGTGAACTGTGTAACAGAACCGCTTCTTGCGTCAACTGTGGAGGTGCCCTTCACGACGCTCCATGTTCATTGCCTCCCAGTTGTGTGAACTGCAGTGTCGAACATCCAGCCAATTCGCGAGAATGCCCCCGGTTTATAGAGGAAAGGGCGATCCAGGAAATCCGAGTCAAAGAGAAGGTGTCCTCAGAAGCTCGGAAACTCCTGCGTATCCGACAGCCCCCCCCTTCCAAAGTCCGGTACCTATCGCTCTGTTGTAGCTAGGCCGGCAGGGAAGCGGGAAATCGCTACACAAACCAGCGATCAAACCGGGGCCACAATTTCACAAAAAATTATCGTAGCAAGAACAGTTCCAAAGCCTTCAACATCTACAGGTAAATCTACGTCTCCTACCAAGTCCGTAAAGGAAAAGAACACATCTACAAGGTCACCGTCTAAATTGCCAGTCTGCAACAATGGCAAGAATGAGCCCGTTGTTTATGTTACATCACCGAAGAAATTTAAGAAACAATATGTAAGAACTGACTTCCTCAAAGAAGAAAACGTGTCTGTTCCCATTAAACCAAAGGGAAAGAAGAGCCAGCGTTCATCCCCCCGAAGATCCTCTTCTGAGGATTCCTCCGGGATGGACACAGCCCGGCAGCTTTCATCTTCGCCGGTATCCACGAGCAATCGGTTCGAGGCTCTCGAACCGAAATTTGCTATGGGGATACGCACCTCCTCGGTAGAGGAGATGCAAGAAGATCCTGCCTATACTGGGAGAAACCCAGTGAAAAAGAGGCAGGATAAATGTGAAAAGAGTGTGAGCCCAAAAGATCACAAAAGGGCTAAATTGAACCGACCACCGCCTACTACAAGGTAATACACTGTTACCTTGCAATATTTATCCCACACAGATACTAATATGGCTATCTTACAATGGAACATACGTGGAATTCGAACTCAAAGGCCAGAACTTGAGCTCTTGCTCAAAGAAAACGAACCTCTGGTCGGATGTTTGCAAGAGACTAAGCTGCGTCCTCGAGACGCTTTCCATTTAAGGCGATACACCCCAGTAAGGTGTGATGTCACACCAGAAGAGGGTGTACCGGCACATGGCGGAGCTATGATACTTGTCAGAGATGACATATATATGCAATCTGTACCAATACAGTCTGATATCCAATCAGTTGCAATAAGGATTATACTGCCAGACATCCATTTCACCATCTGTAATATATATTTGCCTCCGTCCCATGACTTCTCGCACATTGATTTAGACGATTTAGTTTCCCAGTTGCCAACACCGTTTCTGTTGGTGGGAGACTTCAATGTGCACCACCCACTTTGGGGTTCAAGTCGCGCTTGTGCGAGAGGTACACTCATTTCCGATCTTTTGGACAGTCACAACCTAGCTCTCCTCAACACTGGAGAGCCTACATTCATTTCGGACTCTCACAATAGTTTCTCGCATCTTGACCTTGCAGTTTGTTCACCTCAGTTGGCAGTCTCCTTACAATGGAATGTCATCTCTGATTTACACTCTAGTAACCACTTCCCATGTCTTATTAGTCTCTTGACGCAACATACATATTCCACACGTATGCCCAGATGGCGTTTGGACCATGCCAACTGGAACCTTTACACCCAGCTGGCTGTCTTTACGTACGACGAGCACGACTCAGTTAATGATTTGGCGCAGCATCTCACGGAGACGATTCTCTCTGCCACTGAACAATCGATTCTGCGGTCGACTACACACCCCCGTCAATTTCCCGTCCCCTGGTGGACGGAAGAATGTCGGAATGCCATTCGTGCTCGAAGGCGTGCACTTAGGGTTTTCCAACGTCACCCTACTTTGGAAAACCTAATCGAATACAAGAAAATGCGCGCCAGGTCCAGACAAGTCATTAAGGATAGCAAAAAGTCATCATGGAGCAAATTTGTAGCTTCATTTAACCGACACACACCTTCCTCGGTTGTGTGGGATAGATTAAGGCGTGTTGCAGCTAAAACGACCCAAATACCAATAGCGGGACTAAAAACAGCCACAGGAGCTGTTGTTGATTCATTAGAAGTGGCCAATACCTTTGGCAGTGCTTTTGCAAAAGTGTCTAGCTCGGAAAACTACTCCCCTGAGTTCCTTCCATTTAAAACTCGGGTGGAATCTCAAGGCTTCTCGTTTCGTTCTAGAAACGTAGAAGATTACAATCGCCTTTTCACCATGGCGGAGCTGGAGCATTCCCTGAAATCTTCGCGATGTTCAGCACCAGGACCGGACGGTATTCATGTACAAATGTTACAACAGCTCTCTCCTGAAGGTAAGGCATTCCTGCTCGAGGTCTATAATCGTGTTTGGCTTGACAGTATACTCCCAGAAAATTGGCGGGAGGCCACCGTTATTCCCATCTTGAAGGCTGGGAAGGACCGTCATCTTCCCTCCAGCTATCGTCCTATTTCCCTCACCAGTTGCGTTTGCAAGATGATGGAACGCATGATCAATGGACGATTGGTATGGTGGTTAGAAAGTAACCTACTGACTAACATCCAGTGTGGTTTTCGACGACGCCGTTCAACTGTTGACCATCTTGTGTCAATATCGACACAGATAATGGACGGCTTTATGAAGAACTGTCAAACTGTTGGCATTTTTTTCGATCTTGAGAAGGCTTATGATACGTGCTGGCGAGCAGGGATTCTACGTTCCCTGTATGCCTGGAACATACGTGGACGCCTACCACTTTTCATTCAAGAGGTTATGAAGGACCGCTTTTTCCGAGTAAGGGTCAGCTCGGTTTTTTCCAATTCTTTTGTTCAGGAGGAGGGAGTACCTCAGGGTTCGGTGCTAAGTGTGACGCTCTTTGCTATAGCAATTAACTCCATCTGGAAATGTGTTCCACATGGAGTTTCGTCATGCCTATTCGTAGACGACTTCGCTGTCTATTGCACTTCTCAGCGCACGGCGTTCTTACAACGGCGCCTGCAGCAATGTTTGGACAACCTTAGAGAATGGAGCGTGAAAAACGGCTTCCGTTTCTCAACTGAGAAGTCAATCTGCGTTAATTTCTGGCGCCGTAGGAGACGATTACCACCTTCGCTCCGATTTGGTCCAGATGTACTTCCCTTCGCAGAAGAGACGCGCTTCCTGGGTTTGATCTTGAACAGGAAGCTTAGTTGGTCGTCGCATATTGCACAGCTAAGAGCGAGATGTGACCGTTCCCTAAATATTATGCGAGTACTGAATGGCAAATTGTGGGGAGCGGATCGAACAATTTTGTTGCGAATATATCGCGCATTGGTCCGATCCAAGCTAGACTATGGGTGTATTGTTTATTCGTCAGCACGACCATCTGTGCTGAGAAGATTAGACGTGGTCCATAATAGGGGCATCTGCATTGCAACAGGAGCTTTTCCAACAAGCCCAGTGGTGAGCCTTTACGCCGAGTCCGCAGAACCTCCTCTACAATATCGGCGTGAGATTCTCTTGGCAAATTATGGTTGTGCGCTTAGATGTATGCCTAAGCACCCAACGTTCGCTTCTTTTTTCACCAGCACGCTAAGAGAACGATATAGAAATAGCTCCCTTAATCCTAAGCCTGCGGGGTTCCGTTTCCAAGAGCTCCTAGTGAAGCTTGGAGTGGAACTGCCTGTGATGTTCGCCAAGGGCGAGAGACTTTACCCCCCTTGGCTATCTGGCACGCCCCATGTAGATCTTTGGATGACCATACACCAGAAGTCCACGATGCCTATTTCAAGTATCCGCGCGTGTTTCTTAGAATTTTTGTCAGGCTACACTGACCGTCGATATATTTACACCGATGGGTCAAAGGGCTCCAACGGTGTTGGATGTGCTTATGTTTATGGAACCGAATCATATACTTTCGGTTTTCCAAATAGCACCTCCATTCTTACTGCAGAGCTTTATGCAATTTATCGAGCCGTTTTGTATGTTCGCCGTCGTAAATTAGGTGACTGCCTGATTTTGAGCGATTCCCTTAGTACACTGCAGAGCCTTTGTCAGTTGTACAACCCCCACCCTATTGTACAACGTATCCAGGATGCCCTCCATGTTTTACACGCTTCTGGCTTTGACGTGGTGTGTGCATGGATTCCTGGTCACGTAGGTTTGCCGGGGAATGAAATGGCAGATTTAGCAGCAAAGACGGCAATTACAGAACCCAGTATTACCATCTCACGTGTTACTTCGCAAGACTTTAGGCTTGAAGTGCGGAGAGCGGTGCTGTCGTCCTGGCACGACGAGTGGTCAACTCTCCGCGGTAATAAGCTTGGAGAAGTGAAAGAACTTCCGATAAACTGGGTAACTTCCTGTCGCACATCTCGTCGCGAGGAGGTTAGTTTGGCTCGATTAAGAATAGGCCACTGCAATTTTTCGCATGGTTACCTATTTAAAAGGGACCCTGCACCTCTATGTCCGCTGTGTGACAACCTTTTGTCAGTTCGCCACGTGTTGCTAGAGTGTTGCTCTCTCGCGCACCTTCGGGATTCTCTGCAGCTGCCTGCCAGACTTGCAGAAGTCCTAGCGGACGACAAAACAGCGGTTGATAGAGTTTTTAATTATTTTTTAGCGCAGTGCAATATCAATTTGAGGATTTAAAATTTTTTAATTATGTTTCTACTTTTGGACATATTTATCACCTTGTTTCATATCTGGCTATTGCCACTGCTTTTTACCTTTGTATATTTTTCTTGTTGCTAGTATTTTTATTTTTTGAGTGAAATTTATATCTGGCTATTGCCATGAATCTTTTAAGGGCGCTGATGACCTAGAAGTTGAGTGCCCTTAAACCAAACCAAACCAAATTTGTGAGTGTTCGTCGCGGAGGTGGCTGAGGAGGTGATACTGGGACTGGATGCCCTCAGGAGCCACGAGGCGACGGTCGACATCGGCAAGAAGGTTTTGCGGCTTAAGGGAGAGGAAGTAATGCTCCGGCACCCCGAAGAACGCCTTGGAATCAGCAGGGTCATTCTCAGGGAAGACGTGGTTGCCCCCGCGAGAAGCGAGATGATAGTGACGGCGCGACTGGAAGGCCAGCGCAAGAAGAACATGCTGCTGGACCGGAAGACGCATGTGCACGGGCTCTGTGTAGCCGTGCCGAGAGGAGGTGCCGGTGAGACTGCTCAATCCAACAGACACTGATCACGACGTCCAGGCCGGGACGGAGTTGGGGGCGTGCGAGCCCGTGGTCAGCGTAATACCAATAGACAAGACCCAGGAGCCGGTGCCGACGCAACAATTGGGACTCCGGCTGGAAGGCTTACTGGAGAGGGCGGCCGACCACCTGACCGCTGAACAGAGAGAGAAGGTCCAACAACTGCTGAGACGATATCAGCGCGTCTTCAGCCAAGGCAGCAGCGATTACGGCCGCACGGACTGAGTTCTTCACCACATCGACACCGGAGACGCCCGGCCTATTCGGCAACCACCTAGACGCGTTCCGTTGACTAAACAAGCGGTGGTACGACACATGCTGGAGGACATGAGAACCAAGTGAGTGATCGAAGAGTCTGACAGTCCTTGGTGTTCCCCTGTAGTTCTGGTGAAGAAGAAGAATGGCGAGCTATGCTTCTGCGTAGATTATAGGAAGCTGAACGCTGTCACCAGGAAGGACTGCTTCCCCTTACCCCGGATTGACGACACCCTGGACACGCTTGCTGGTGCGCAGTGGTTCTTAACCCTGGACCTGAAATCGGGTTACTGGCAGGTGGCTCTAGACCCGAGAGACAAGGAGAAGACCGCATTCTCGACAGGCCAAGGGCTTTGGCAGTTCACGGTTATGCCCTTTGGTCTGTGAAACGCACCAGCTACCTTCCAACGCCTAATGGAGTCAGTAATGAGAGGATTGACTTATGACGCCTGCCTGTTATACCTGGACGACATCATCGTCGGTAAGACATTCGAAGACCATCTTGACAAACTGAGCAAGGTGCTACAGAGACTGCAGGCGACCGGCCTGAAGCTGAACGTCAAGAAGTGCCAGCTCTTCCGCAGGGAAGTCAACTACTTGGGCCACATAGTCTCACCAATCGGAGTGGCCACGGATCCGGAGAAGACACAGGCCGTGAGAGATTGGCCTCGCCCAAAGGATAAGCGAGAACTGCGCAGTTTCCTTGGATTATGCACTTATTACCGCCGCTTCATAAAGGGTTTCTCCAGCATCGCCAAACCCCTCACTCGCCTGACGGAAGAACATCGACCTTATGTGTGGACGGAGGACGCCGAAGGCACTTTCCGGCAGCTGAAGAGGACGCTCTGCAATGCTCCTATTTTGGGATTCCCACAACTAGGCGACGCCTTCATTGTGGACACCGACGCCAGCGACCATTGCATTGGAGGCGTCCTATCCCAAGTCCAGAACGGCCACGAGCGGGTGATAGCCTACTACAGCAAGACGTTGTCCAAGGCAGAGAAGAACTACTGTGTCACTCGACGAGAGCTACTGGCGGTAGTGAAGACCTTGGAGCACTTCCACAAGTACCTGTACGGTCAGCCATTCCACCTGAGGACAGACCACTCCGCCCTAACTTGGCTACTTAGCTTTAGAAACCTGGAGGGCCAGACAGCCCGTTGGGTCCAGAGGTTGCAGGAGTACGACTTCACCTCCGAACATCACAGAGGGAAGAGCCACGGCAACGCAGACGCCATGTCCCGAAGACCCTGCCCAGAAGAGTGCGGCCAATGGGCAAGAGTGGAAGAGAAGGAGCGTACCGCAGCTGTCAGAGTGGTCACAGCAGTGCCTGCGGATGGATGGGATAGCGCGGGCCTGAGGAGGGAGCAGCTGGCGGACGCCGACTTGGGGCCACTCTTGAGAGAAGTGCAGACAGGGACGAGACCAACCTGGGAGGACATCGCACCCAGAAGCGCTTCATACAAGTCGTACTGGGCCCAATGGGTCTCGTTGAAGACCAAAGTTCCGGGTATGGGAACCACCTGATGGGAAGACCCAGAAAGAGCAGTTGGTCCTTCCCCGAAGTAAGGTCCCGGAAGTCTTGGAGGAAGTACACGCGGTACCTCGGGTGGACACCTAGGAGCAAACCGGACGATCGACAAACTCCGACAGCGCTACTACTGGCTGAGGCTCCGAGCAGACGCTGAGAACTGGTGCCGTCAATGTCACGTGTGCGCGGCGAGTCGCGGCCCCCAGACTAGGAGCCGGGGTCGCATGCAGCAGTACAATGTCGGAGCGCCCTTCGAACGCATCGCCGTCGAGATAGCTGGACCATTCCCAGTGTCCGATCGAGGCAACAAGTACCTGATGGTAGCTGTGGACTACTTCACCAAGTGGCCGGAGGTGTATGCCATCCCGAACCAAGAGGCGAAGACGATTACAGACTGCCTCGTGGAACAGCTGTTCTGCCGTTTTGGGGTCCCGTTAGAGCTCCACAGCGACCAGGACACCAATTTTGAGCCGCGCCTAATGAAGGAGGCATTGGAAAGACTTGGGGTGAACAAGACCCGCACAACACCCCTACATCCACAGTCGGACGGCATGGTCGAGAGATACATCAAGACCCTAGAGGAGCACCTCAGGAAGGTCGTGGCCAGCCATCAGCGAGACTGGGACCTCAAGGTACCACTGTTCTTGCTGGCCTACCGTTCGTCGACACACGACACCACCGGGATGACACCAGCAAGCCTAATGTTCGGCCGAGAGCTACGCCTCCTTTGTGACCTGGCTTTTGGGAGCCCCCCGGAAGCGAAACAGCCGGCAACCGAGTATGTGGAGAATCTAGTAGACCATCTCCACGACATGCACGAGATTGCTCGTCAGAACATCCAGATGGCCAGCGACCGCAGAAGACCCGGTACGACAGGCAAGCCAACAGCCGAGGATTCCAGCAAGGTGACATGGTCTGGTTGTACCGCCCTACCCGGACCAAGGGATGCTGCCCAAAACTTCAACAACCGTGGCAAGGACCGTACCGAGTGGTAAAGAGGATTAACGACGTAGTCTACCGCATCCAGAAATGTGCCCCGAGGAAAGATGTTAGTGGTACACCTGGATCGTCTGGCCCGTTACGATGGTGCTATTCGGGACGACCAGCCTTGAGGAGGGAGCAGTGTCGCCCATCGCATTATTGTCGGCACTACCGCAAAGGAGCCGAAGGGAAGAGACAGAGAATGGCCGCATTGTTGGGGCGCTTGCCGAAAGAGAGAAAGGGATAGAGACTTCTGGAATTTTCTGCTTTGTATTTGACCGCAATCATAACTGAACTTTCCTGGAGTTTCCAGAATACTACCTGGGAGATATAAATAGCAGTAAAGTGTGAGAAGGGACAGTTTTTGTGTTACTAATTCGGAGCCGTGCTGTTGGTGAATCGGTAAAGACTTTCTTGCTGTTGCAACGAGTGTACAAAGTTACTGTTTACGGAAATAGAAGTGTTTCTTTATCTCGACTACATCTGTCTTCTTTACTTTACACCCACCAAACTCACAATATTTTACAGGTTTACTTTCGCTTTGCTCCTGGTAAAATACTATCTTATGCTGCTTCCAGCTTCGAAATTTCGCCTCAGATAGGATATGGGTAACCAAGAAGAGTTTTACTCACATCATACGAAAGAATTTATACGTAGTAAGTTTATATTTAAAATGTTGGACTGAATGTTATTTTTTTAAATTGTTTATTATGCAACAGAAAGTCTAGAATAATTGTGTTGGCAGGGATGAATGTTTAATTCGTGAGCCACTAATCATCTAGCGTGTGCATGTGAAAGTAGAGAGCACATGCAGCGCTATAAATGTATTTTTTGGGTGGGAGATGCGCGAACATCCACGCAACACCTGAAATTCTTATTCTTGTTGATCCACATTGGGCCCTACACTGTGCTGTTTTTGGTTAATTACTCTATGGGTGTTCTGTACCGAAGGCCCAAGTGCAGTTCATGGGCGCGGGTTGTAGTTTTAAGCAATCTACTGTGGCTAATTGCTTATAAGACTTCCAATGATTGAAGGTTACTTAAAAAGAGCACTGTTGTACCTTACTTACCCTGCAAAACGAAGAAATGCACAGTTTGGAGAAGAGAAGGAAGATGTTGAGAATATCTGTTGCTGAGGTTAGAATGGCATTTATTTAAAGCAGGTGGGAAACATTCCATGTTAACACAATTTAAAATAATTTTTAGACTTAACGTCTCGTTTTTAAAGATATCTGGCATAAACACGGGAAAAAATCCAATTTTCGTCACAAATACTTATGTTAGGGAATATTGGGTACTTGAGAAATAACGTCAGTACATTAATATCGTTTTAAGATCATGCCACTACCTTCTGAAAATCTTAAGAATACGCAAATAACCTTTTTTCGAAGCAAGTTACGTGGCAGATGCTACGTCTAAGGATACACATGGACATAAGTATTCATACAGTTGCAAATTCAAACTTCAACATTTTATTTTGAATATTCGCCGGTCATAAAACTTAGAACAAACTTCATAATATGAACTTCACACATCTTATTTAAGTATAGATGTAACAGAATTTTATTTACCTTGTTCTACAATAGTATATAAAACCTTTGTTCTTATGGGTTAAAAGTTGATGATGGGGAAAGCGTTTTAGTAGTGTATGTTTTGCTGTTTGTCTCGTTATATAAACTCCCCCCCCCCTTGGGATGTTTTAGAGGGGAAGGGAGGGGAAATCCTACCCATCCCCCTGGGATTTTTGCTCACTGACTAGCAGTCAAGAATATCTCGGAAATTATTAATGCCACAAAAAATTTGATATAAACAACTTCATTTTTTGCGTAGTAAACTTTTAAAAATAAACAATGGCAGTTAGAGAAGTTCATTTGAATGTGAGACATCAACATTTTAACTGCTTTTTCCAGGTTAAATTGATTAATTGCTCCCAATGTTATTTCATAACCTTCAAACAACTTTACTGTAGGTATTTAAATAGCTTTTGTTGAAGAGTTAGGTTTAAAAAATGCAGAAATTTACTGATAAATAAACTGCACCAATTTTTTATTTACATTGATTATGTTGGCAGGAAGTGCAGCTTAGCTGCTATAATGGTTAGAATAATGGCACAAAATAATGAGCTTGAAGATGTCTTCTGTGTTTTCTCCATAGATACTTGGCAAATGTTGGTGAACCTGCAAATGTTGGTAGTTGCTCAAGTTTTCGTCTTCTTGTGAGGATTATGGAGCAGCAGAAGTGAGGGATATTGTTGTATTCAGAAGGACTTGCAAATTGTACGAGGTGAGGTGTTGCTGTATAAAATGTACCACAACTTGTCTTGTAGTAAATGGAGCAAGATTTCAATTTATTTCCACTCACTTATGATCAGTATCGGGTACTTTGTGGCTATCGTGAATTATGTCAGTGTCACTACTACAAGATAGAAGTGACGCAGCACGAGTATGAGGCCATAACAACACCATTAAGTCCTCTGGTTCCTGAAAGCACCCAAGTTTAGATTAAGATTATTTTATGTGTAAGAACTGGATTGAAATAATAGGTATCATGTAAGATTTGAAGCTTTCATGGTGAGCGTTATTAATCTAGACTTCACGGATGATCAGCCATGCCAGATTTAAGAACATCGAGCTTTCAGCCATTGCAGACTCCATGGCCTTCTTCAGGATGCAAAGACTGAGAGGAAGACTGCGCCCCGCTCTCCATATACAGGGAGAAGGGAAGTCATTACATTAATTTAAACCAGCGATAGATCTTGGTATTTTTAACATATTTTGTGTCTTATGCTTTTGTCTCTGACCAGTTTCTATGGAGATAGTTTAGTTTTCTCAAAAACAAGCTGGCAACACTGCAGATTGTGTGGGAGTCACTTTTCCTAGCTCAGTACATAAACAAACACAGTAATGATGCTTCTTGAGAAGACTTGTCCTTCTGTGTTTACTGCACAAGTGTAGGCCAATCACAAGCGGTAGCTCCCAAAACATTAAAGCGAAAGCAAAAACGCCAGGTCTCTTTACATCCATAAACCAGCTCAGTTCCCTGACCAACCTCAATGCAATGTTGTTGACTTACTGCACGTGTAAAAAAGCTGCTTGGAGTATTCCTTCACGTCTTTTAAGTGATTAATTATTTTGAAACCCTCTGCGATGTCACATAATTACTAGTGAAGGTATGTCAGAAATAAGCTACCCTATGCATCTTACAAGTAACAAACTGTTGTCTTCGTACATTCCTGTAGAATTACGCATCTAAGTTGGATAAAAAAATCATTTACTTTTTTTAAATCAGCTGATCAAAGAACAAAATGTCATTGGGCTTGTTTGTAATGCTTCTGTGAAGCACCTATTAGAAGAAATGTAATAAATTCCTTTCCACACTGTATATACTGTTGTTAGGTGGGAGAGGCTTGCGTCACCCGGTCATTAGCCAGGGCAGCGCAAGTCCCTGCCACCTAACAATAGTATATATATATATGGAGAGTGAAACACAGTCTTTAGTACAAGGCCTATACCGCCGCAGTCTCTCTGGACGTTGAGAAGGCATTCTCTACGACCTGGCATGCGGCTCTCCTCCGGAAACTTATCCAACTGAATCTACCCACACCTAGTAGGCCTAGGAAGAACCGGTACGTTTGACCAAATGGCTCATCATTTATTGTGTGTATTTCAATATATAGTGATCATCAGTAATTAGTTTACATCGTAATTTGTGCACCAAAGCATATTGTGCTGGTAAGATTATTAGTAACAAAGGCACATAAGGCTTGTGTAAGTTCTGGAGAGGTTTGTGTTGTGTATGTGCTCAAGATCAAACTTGGTTAACGTCGAGTCACGTTTTAATGGATTTTTGTGGAAATTGTGTTTTCCAAGTGCAATAGTGGTGTTATCCTAGCATTCTCAGATAGTGATAAACGTTTAAGAGTAAGATCTTTTACGGTTGTGCGTATTTAGCTGGAATAACCTACGATTTGTATTAAATACGGAAAAGGCCACCTAAAACATCTGTGTTGTTAATTTATGATAGCAACGCTGCATTTCACCAAAAATTTATGAACAATAACCTATAGCTGGAAGCTGTTAGTGGATTACACAACAACTTACATTATTCATACAAGTTTAAAGCCTTAGTTTAACCTAATACCAATATTTTTTATTATTATTATAAAATGTCCATATTGCTGCCGAACCATTACACGTAGTATTCAAGCTGTTCTCGGGCTTCGAGCCAGGTGAAGTGATGAAGAGCCATCGACGTTTCGGGAGCGTACATCTCTCCCATCATCCTGGCTCGAAGCCCGAGAACAGCTTGAATATGTTCGTTGCCAGGAAAGCTTCAGTTCTCATTACACGTAGTGTTTGTGTATTAGAAAGCTATTTGAAGATATTTGGAGCATTCAGATATATTAATAATAATCTCAATATGCACAGGAGATCTAAAAAGGCAGTTATCGATGTCAATAAAGACAAATGTGATGAGATACAAAAAGTGAAATCTCCCAAACCAAACTCCAGTTCCAATAAAACCAATATAGATACTAATGAATATGCACTGGAAGTGAGCAGGCAATCTTTGGAAAATAAGGTAAATAAGGAGACAGTTGAAATTGAGTGTGACCAGGAGGATACTGATCTGGAAGTAGATGCAGAAACTAATCCTGAAGCAGAAGTTTCTGAAAGAAACGACTTTAATGAAGTTATTATGGCCATATCAACAATTATAGCCAAAGTAAAGATAGTGGGTAAGAAAAAGGACACTCTTTTTAAGCTCATTCGAAAATGCACGGATTTGTACCAAGATGTTTGTGATGAACTAATAACGCAAAAGGCTGAAAATTGCATTTTGAGAGAACTTAATTGTAACAAACCACAAAAAGAAGAACAGTCACAACAGATGCCTATAAATAGTTTTACTTACGCGCAATCGCTAGCCATACCTGCACGACCGGAAAAAGAAGTCCAACTTCATAGAACAATTGAAAAGAAAGGACACACCGTTTTTATCTCTGCAACAAATGGACAAAGTGTGCCTGAAGTACAAGAAGTTGTCACCAAAAAATTACATCCGGCAAAAGATAAAATAAAAGTAAAGCGTATTCGCACAACTATGGCTAAATTAGTCTTGGAAACTGAGAGCCAAGAGGATGTTGACAAAATTATGAACCATCCAGCTTTATCTGATGAACCTATAAAAGTGGAGCTTCCGAAAAAAAGACTTCCGCTTATGATTTTATATTATATCTTTAGTGGACAATCTAGCGAAGAAATAACTGAAAACATATATCAACAAAATTTTTCTCATTTAATGACCTTTGAAGAATTTAACAAACATTTCCATCTACATTTTAAAACTGGTCCACGGGAAAAGGCGACGGTACATCATGTGGCTGAAGTATCGGCAAGAATGAGACAGCAGATTTTACAAATTGGGAAATTATAAGTTGCTTTTCAGGCAATTACCATAAAAGACTATATAGTAGTTGCCAGATGTATGAAGTGTCACGACTTAGGGCACATACCAAACCTAATTGCAAAAAGATAGGACAACCGGCCACTTGTATTCTTTGCCTCAGAAGAGGAAAAATCTGTAAAGGACGATGAGACTGCCTCACTTACAAGATCTACTGGGAACGTCTGATAGCAAAAACTGATTATGGCGTTTAAGCTCCAAACATGGAATCAAAACATTCTTAAAATAGGACAAATTAATGCTCAGAATAGCCGTTTAGTGATGGCAGAGATTAGAAAAGTCACCGAAGAAATGCAATTTGATGTTTTGTGTATACAAGAACCATATTGCATTAAAGGTAAACCTGCACACCTTCCCATCTCCACCAGACATATTACGACAGGATTTAGTCCCAAAGCATCAATTTTAATAGCGAATGCTAATCTACAAGTGACTAGGATACATCAAGTCTGTGATGAACATACTTCATGTGTTGAAGTATGTTATAAAAGAGGAACGCTCATCTTAGTAAGCATGTATTTTCAATACAGTCATCCGATAGAACCATTCATCAATAAGATGCGTATAATAAACAACATGTATCCCCATACTCCAGTCGTATATGCTGCGGATTGTAACAGCAAATCCCCCTGGTGGTATAGTACCACTAGAGATGCAAGAGGTGAACTAATGGAAGAAGCCATAGCAGAATTACAGCTCCACATTCTAAATGAGCCGCTTAATCCTCCAACATTCCAAAATGGTGCTGGTTCAACCAGTAATATTAATATTACATTAGCAAACCACAAAGCTGCTGAGAATGTTTCGAATTGGATGGTAGCTCAGGATCTTACTACCAGTGACCATAATCTCATCTATTTCCAATATAGGCAACAACAGAACACTATAGCAACTGTTATATCTAAAAGACGAACTTTTAACATCAAAAAGGCAAATTGGGAAGCCCTGAAAGAAAATCTACTAATGCCACCCTCAATTAATGTGGGTGACGATATTGACTACAAAGCTTCTGAGCTTACTAAGGCCATTCAGAAAGCTATGATTGAGGCAATTCCAAGAAGTAAGCCACGTCCTTTTAGTAATAATATCTGGAACGAAAAACTGCAGAAACTTCGGATTAAAATGAGGAAAGCACGCCGAGCATATCAGACTTCTATCTTAAACACGGAGAGGCAAACACATCTTAGAAAATACCAACTATTGAAAGAGGAATTTAGAACTTCTTTAAAAGATCTGAGGGAAAGATCATGGGATAATTTTGTTGAGAATGCTTTAACCACCAATATATGGGGCATCCCATATAAGATAGCCACTGAAAAAATAAAGTCTCCAGAAGTCCTCTCTACATTACTTAAACCAAACGGTGAACTAACTAAGGGATGGATTGAATCTATACAAACCCTGCTAACTACTGTCCTTCCCTCAGATAACCATGAGTCAGATACAATCCAGCACAAACAACTTAGAAAGGATTTCACCTCTGACGAACCAACAGCTGGAGTCGTCTATCCCTTTGACAGATCTGAAGTTCTGCATGCATTACAAATCCTCAAAAAGAAGAAGGCTCCAGGACCTGATCAAATACATGCAGAAATACTCATACATATTGCACCAGAAATAACTCCATATCTAACAGATCTCTTTAATGAATGTCTATGGCAAGGCCGTATTCCCTATTGCTGGAAAGAAGCCAGTATCACGATCTTACATAAAGGTGGCGATAAGGATCCTGCATTGCCAAAATCTTATAGACCGATTTGTCTACTTAACCTTTTGGGTAAAGTACAAGAAAAACTCCTATGTAAACGCATACAAGAGTTTAGGATCCTGAAAGACCTTAATCCTACTCAATATGGTTTTAGATCTGGAAAGTCAACCACGGATGCAATATCTAAAGCCATAATTGCAGCTAAGAACTCTAAAAAGAACGATGTGATGGGTCTCTTCTTTGATATAGCTGGAGCTTTCGATAACCTCTGGTGGCCTGCACTTTTTGAATGCATGCGCCAACAACAATACCCAAAAAGCCTTTATAGAATTCTGAAGAACTATTGTGTAGACCGCCGAGTCAACATCACAGGGGCAAATAGTACCGTTACACATGATATTACAAAAGCATGCCCGCAAGGTTCTATATTGGGTCCAATATTCTGGGATATAAGTTTGGAGCCTCTGCTTAATGAGTTAGTAGTTGACACACAAATATATACCACTATAGCATATGCGGATGATCTGCTTTTATTAATAGAAGGAAACACCCGCCTGGAACTGGAAACAAAATCTTCTGATGTGACCCAGAAGGTATATAAATGGTGCAACTCTGTTAAACTACAAATTGCCGCTAACAAATCTGCGTATTTGCTATTTAAAGGTAAATTATTAAGAAACCCAGTTATACGAATACACGAAGAACGTATTCAACGCCACAAGTATATTAAATAACTTGGAATAACGCTTGATGAGAAAGGCAACTTCAAGACACATGTCACTCAGGTCTGCAACAAAGCCAGTAAAATTATGATGAAGATTGCCAGTATTGCCCAACGTCAATATAAACTACCTCTCACTACCATTAGAACATATCATAATTGTGTCTTTACTGCCATCATTACATATGGTGCAGGAGCGTGGGCACAGTGTATGCAAAAATTGAACCTCGTCGCAGATCTCAGAAAATGCCAGAGGAAAATTCTTCTCCGTTTTACTGGAGCAGCAAGAACGACCTCTACTATGGCTCTTCTTGTGGCCACTGGTACCTGGCCAATAGATCTACAGGTTCGCCTATATGGTGCTTACTACTGGCTAAAGAAAAGCAATCAACAAAAGATAGAAGATATAATAGGAAAACGATGCTATATGAAAAGACAAATAAGGGCTGAGTTAATATCCTTATGGCAGTCAGAATGGGATAACCTGCAAACTGGGAGACGCACCTATATGTTTTACCCTAATATACGAGAAAGGTTACCTAAATCCCTTACAAGCTGCATTACACTATATTACGGGCCATGGGCCATATGGCACTTACTTAAAACATTTTAGCATCATCAACTCTGAAATGTGCACCAGATGCAATACAGAAGATACTCCTGAGCATGTAATGTTTAACTGTCAGAAATACAGTGAAATAGGACAATCTAACAGGGAAAAGCTCATGTACCTCACTTTATCGCAAATGGTCAGGAATAAGGAAAATCTAAATACTTTAAATGAGTTAGCGACTCTAATCAGTATAGCAGAAAGATCTTTAAGACAAACTGAACAAGAAAGAAATCTAAGAAATTTTTATACACCTCCAGCGACTGTTGTAGCACCATCCTGTCGATTGTTAAGATTGTCAAACCAACTGTAAGCAGAAAGGAGAAGAACGAGGCTAAAACGACAGCCTGATGAGACTTGGACAGCCTACCAGAGACTAGGGACAACTTTACAATATCACCAATTTTCCTTATTGTTATTTAGTTTAATTTAGTTTTAGTTTAATTTAGTTTTCTGCACATTCTATTGTGAACAAATTGTAATAAATAAGTTTAAATAAATGAAAATATCCGCACACTACGTCCAGATATAAGAAATTAGGTATCTGGACATAGCTGGCAGATATTATTTTATTTTTTTTTTAATCTACCCACACGACTAATACATTTATTACACTCATACCTAAAACATAGGTCCTTTGTGGTCTCAGTTGTGGGAAACACAATCTACACGCAGGCCAATCCGAGGCGGAGTCTCCGAAGGTTCTGTACTGTCCCCCATGCTCTTCAGCATCTACGTGGCCAACTTTTCAACTGAGCAGCACATCAACATAGCCGAGTATGCTGACGACGTGCTGCTATATTGTACAAACATCCTCGCAGAACCTTCCTACCCATACAGAGACACCTCCGCCTCATCCAAGAGTAGTGCAGGCATTGGCGATTGTCCATCAACCTGGAGAAAAGCCACACCATACTTTTCATCAAACGCTTTTTTCCCACCAACTTCCCCACATTTACATACCTTCATAGAAGGATAGAATGGGTGGATACCATTTCCTACTTGGGAGTGAAGCTAGATAAGGGCCTTACCTTTTGGGAACACATCAACGACCTGTCGCATCGAGCCAGTGGGGCAACTGCCTCGCTGTATCCCATGTTGCGGTCGGGGATGCCCATTCCCTTGAAGCTATGCCTTTTTTGGGCTCTCATTATCCCAATCCTGTATGCCTTTGAAATCTGGGGCATGGCCGCAGATTCCCATCTCCTGCTTCTGCAGCATATACAGAATAGAGGACTTAGGGTAATCTATTCTGTATGCCTCAGATTCCCCTCGAGACTACTGCACGAGGCCTCGTCTCTTCCATATGTGGAGGACAAAATTAGGCACCAGGCAACCAAATTTTATGACTAGATTCCACAACATTGGAGCACCCTGGTTAGGTCTCTTGGGAACTATAACCCCAGAGAACGCACACGTGTGCGACACCGGGTTCCCCGCTTGGCTTGCAGGCACCCCCGGTAACACAGGAGCCACCCCATCAACAGCGCAAGCTGAGCTCCTTTACAGTCCTTCCAAGAGAAGCTTGGAATCAAAATTCAAAGTTTTATACCTCCATATTTGAACCCACACACCAGCAGTGCCCAACGGAAGTTGCACACTGAAAAGCAGCCACTGAGGAGCATAGACTTGCTACCTCCTTACCACCTACAACCCAAACTTCACCCGTCACCCTGCAAAACCCCACATCCTGTCATAAAGTGGTTAAGCCCTAAAAGGGCAGGTATACGCATAACACAGCTCGGGCTGCTCTCAGCCTGCCAGCAGATTGAACGAACGAACACAGTCTTCCCCTCCCTTACATCATGGACTTGGTGAAGGAGCGATCCCGAACCATGCACACCAAGCTGAATTCCCACACCAACCAACTGGTACGGGCACTAGGTCATTATGACCACAGAGCACCCCGTAGAAGGAAAAGTTACTGCCTGCCTAAGAATGCCCTTGGGTAACGGTAATGCCTCTCCCATCTTGTAATCCTTATTCACTCCAACACGTATTCCTGCCCCCTTTCTGTATCCAAACTTAGGTATGCAGGAAGAAACCATGCCCACAGACACAAAATCTTGCACAGCTATGAACCCCTCCTATACTGCACATATTAAGTCGCAATAAGCAGCTAGGTGCTGTGGAGATAAACATAACGTACAGGAGAACCTGTACGACCTGTTCTCGAATGCTGGAGTCTTCCCCTCAACCTTTTCACCCTGAAGAAGGCCATGGAGTACTCAATGGCCGAAAGTTCGATGTTCTTAAATCTGACATGGCAGATCATCGATGAAGCCTTAATTAATACGTATCATGTGAGTAACTAGGTATTTGTCTCCTCTAACATCACCATTCTCACTAATATACTTATGTTGGATGTTTCCTACATAGTTCTAACAAAAATAGAGTAATTTGTTGATGTTATTACTATTTAACAAAGTATCTTAAAAGATGGATTAGATCTTCATTAAATATTCACATCTGCCACTAGTATATATGTGCATTGTCTTTCCCTAGGTTACTATTTTTACTTTCTTCACCATGAATACATAGTAGATAAAGAAGGTATTTCATTTCACCCAAAAATTTGACCTCAAGATTTCACTGCAGTTACACATTTTGAGGTCTTCTGAATAAATAAAATAGCAAAATTATTTTTCTATTTTAATTGGTAACCACCAAAAAGAAGTTCTGATACTGTGATTTAACGCCTATTTGTTAGTAATAATTAGGATTTGTTGTCTTAACACAGTTGTTGGCTTGCTATGAATTTCATGTTCTAAAGGAAATATGCCAACATGTGTTTCTTAAATGTTTCCTGATTGGGGAATTTCTGGCAACATCTTTTGTTACATTTATAAGCATTTCAAAGTATGCGATGAGCACAGAAATATTAAAAGTAAAGGGAGTTGTTTAGTAAATATCTTTACAGTTGCAGTTCACAATTCGACACCATCCCAAAGACAAGTGAGCACTTAAATACAGAATCGAACAAATTTATTAAAGAGTTTGGATGTTATGTTTCTTGAACAGGTAGAACCACTTTACACTGTAAAGTTTGTAAACCACAGGAAGTAATATTTTATAGTACAGCATATTAGAACAACCAAACATGTTTCCCCTGCACTGAAGACAGCCAACCACAAGAAAGTGTGAGCTCAACTTCACAATGTGAGAATTTTTCTAACTCTCTCAGGGGCATAGTATTTCAAAGAACAGCTTCATGTTTTTTATGTAGTACGAGGCATATCCGGAAATTAAACGCCAGCTTGGGGAAAAAGGCATAAAATATTTTTATTCAGAACATTTATTTGTACATGAAAGAGCATTCCTTTAGCTATTTTCCAACATAGTTTCCACCGTTGTTCAGCATTTGTCGTAGTGGGGAATCAACTTTTGTATGCTCTCTTCAGAGAAAGATGCTATGGAAACCTGTCACAGAACCGTGTGTTTTGATGTATTGCTTCATTCACTTGTTCAACCAAACCATCAGTGGCAACAGAAGACCACCCACTCTGCTTTGTCCATTATTAATTGCCTAACCCAGTTTCTCACCATTGCATCTGACATTACATTTTCACAAGTTGACAATGAATGTGAAACCGAAATTATAATGTCAATATATATTTGATAATAGAAAGAAACAAAAGGAGATTCTAGTCAATAGTTAAGGGGAAAACGTAATAAAGCTGAATATGTTAAAGTCTCAAGAATGAAATCCTAGGCAGATTTAAATGAGTGATAAGGTTACAATTGTTGCTTTTACTAAGCCTTAGTGATTTAGCGGGCTGATTCCTATCTTACCATGACGTTCTCTAAAGTTAGCCAATGGAAATCGCTTCCTTCGTGTTGTTCACGCAAAAACAAATGCAACGCAAGACACACACTCGTCTTGAATCGAGCCGAGAGTACACATGCAACTTGGGAGTTGTACGTAAGCTAGCGCGTATACATAATTCAACGGTTGCTAAAGGGTGACAAAGTTAAAGTGTTATAACGTTGTAGTTGAAGTTACAAAGTTACATTCTATTTAAATATCGTCGGCAGTTCTCTACAAATCTGGAAATTTACAAATAAAGTGATATGTTGGTTAATTCTTCGTTTGGTTCCATTCCTACCATAACTTATGCACACCCTGTAGATTAAGACCTCTTGCTAGAGCTAGTCCGGACACCAAACACCAGATCTTATAGGTCTTAAAGGCAACGTCATCGACGGAGAGGAGCGTTTGTGTCAAATGTCAGCTGTCTTCACATCCAGTATTACAAAATACACTTTACGGTCAGCGGGATTAGAAATTGTCTAAAACATTTTGAACAATCACTAACAATGTAAACACAACACAATTTGTCTGTAACAGCATCAGTGGCCAGACAATGAACCAGAGAAATGAGTGTGCGTATGTGTAACTGCGACAATAACATTTCTGTGGCAGTCGTAATTCTTTCAGGACATGCCTTGTATGTGTTTAGAATTATTTATTTAGCTGATTGCTTGTTGGAAAACATTTTATTAACATAACTTAAGCTTTATAACTATTTGTATATTCACTTAGTGCTTATTTAGCCATATTTATGAATGTAGGGCCTCAAAATGAAAGCAATGCATTCAACAGCTTTTTGTCACTAAATTACCTAACTGTACAGAGTGTTAGGGGTACAACTGCATCAGTAATTTAGTACAACATTATGTCAATATTTAGTTCATTTCCAGACCAATAACTTTAGTTGTTACAAGTAATACATTTTGAGATAGGTTAGCAGCTCCAACTATGTGTTTCACATTGTTGATACTTATTTTTCTCGAGAGCACAGGACATTTTGTTGGAAAGGGGCAATCCTTGTGATGAATGTCTAGGTCAGTTTCACAAAACTAATAAGAAATGGAGAAATCAACCATATAAAAATATACATACATACAGCAAATTCACATTCCACCCACCCAAAGATGCACAACAAATTCCAGAAACTGTTCCAGGACCATAACATTAAGTTAGTCCCTTAAAACAAATTCAACCTGAGAAATCTGCTAAATCATCCATTAAAAAGCATAATACTATGACTTTGGTTGTGTTGAAAAGTAAAGTAGACAGATGTAGTCGAGATAAAGAAACACTTTTATTTCCGTAAACAGTAACTTTGTACACTCGTTGCAACAGCAAGAAAGTCTTTTCCGATTCACTCACAGCACGGCTCCAAATTCGTAACACAAAGAACTCCCTTCTCCGTCGGCACGACTACTCAACGCTTCACATACGTCTGACTGCCTCTTCTGTCGCACTTTACCGCTATTTATATCTCCCAGGCACTATTCTGGAAAGTTCAGTTATTGCGGTGAAATACAAAGCAGAGAAGATTCTCGAAGTCTCTATTCTTTTCTCTCTTTCGGCAAGCGCCCCAACAATGCGGCCATGCTCTGTCTCTTTCCTTCGGCTCCTTTGCGGTAGTGCCGACAATAATGCGATGGGTGACACTGCTGTTGTCGGCAATTAGATGCGGTGGGTGCAGTGACAATACCATCATTTCTGGTCAACTCAACTCATAAAATAGGATATCAAATTATTAAAACATCTAAAAACAGCTGAACTGATAATTTGGGAAAAAATACACATGAAAAGAATGTTCACCTAGCGATGAATTTTGAAATACTACAAGCAGATGACATCCTAAGTTTACATCCAGTAAGCCAGATAGCAGCACAATCACAACCCCACCAGATTCTTCCTCCTCAAATGCCAGTCGACAAACCTGTAATAATGAAGATAAATGTCTTCAAAATGTAACCAGATAAAAAGTAAGTTAAGTGAAACTAAAAGTGTCCATAGGTTGACTTAAATACTTCCACAAATCATTTGAAAAGTTTCACTTCTTATATCGCTTTGTATAGGTTAAATGAAATTCATCATTTTTGTTATCTATAACTTGTTTCATTGAGAAAGAAATGAGTAATGAAGTTTAAATACATTTAATTGAGAATGTAATTCTTATTCTTTCGATATACTTGTTTATTTTAATGTGTAAATGAATTGAAATGCGTTTTATAAGACTGATGATCCCAGACTAAGTGTGCCAGCAAGCCAGGTATTGAAGTGTAAACATCTGGAGCGTTACTGAGCATTGTTGTTCAACATGAGGTAGTAAAGAACATAATGTGTTTGTTGGAGAATTCTTCTATGAAGAGAAAAGGCAACAAATTGAAGTTCTTTTTTAAACCCCAGTGCAACAGCCCATGAACGGCCGAGGCTTGTTGCTCAGCTGCTTCGTCTCCACCTCTGCCCACTACAGGCGTCATTGGTGGGGTGCAGTACTGGAGGATGGGACGTGGTCAGGGCCCCAAGCCCTCCCCGCCATTATGCAGCCTTCTCGACCTGGGGCCACTACTTCTCAATCAAGTAGCTCATCAATTGGTTCCCCAGGGACCCAACGAGGCTGAGTGCACCCTGTGCCAGACCTCCCAGCGGAGGAGAAATCTCCATGCGGGTAATGGGGATCGAATCTGGGTCCTCTGCACCAGAGGCAACTGTGCTACAGCGGCGGTCCAACAAATTGAAGTGGACATACATTAAGGTACCGGTTACCATATATCTGTACCTATGACCCTGTTTTCAAAGAATACACTAAACAGTTCAATGAAAGTGAATGCACACTTAGAAAAAATGATGTGCGTGAATGTTATATAGGTTATAAAAGAACGCAGCTTTGTAACTGATGAGTATAAATTTTGTGGTGTTGCAATGTTTTTGTAATTCTTTCTATAACTCCTTTTACGTAAAGTATAAAGCTTTCTTCACATCAGTCTTTTCGGGATTTTGATATTTCTTTGTTGCATTAATATTTCGGTTCAGATAGCCATTAGCCTTTAGAACATCTTGGAGGTGTTTCAGTTCTGAATTCAGATGTTCTTTGTCACGCACACGTAAGGCGTGCTTTATAAGACCAGTCAAAGATGCAAAACCTTTGCAAAATAATCCAGGTGTTTATAAAATTCTCTGTGATTGTGGTGAATTGTGTGTAGATCAAATGGGAAGATCTATCAATATGAAAAAAGGAACATATAAGATACATGAAACTTTCTCAACCAGAAAAATCTCCCATCATGAAACTTGGATAGAACACCAGCTACCTCATTGAGTTTGACAATTTAAAGATTTTAGTAATTTGCGACAATTTCTCTCAAAGAATGGCGAGGGAAAGCATAGACATATTTAAGGAAAAGTGCAGCCTGAACCATGACATGGGCAAACTACTCAGCATGATATGGAAGACTATTAACATAACAACCTTCTATTGGTGGAGAAGGAACCAGTAGAATTGCAAGTGGGAGGGGGCAGCGAGACCAGTCGGAGTATAAAGACAGTGACCAGTTGAATGTATATTTGCAAATACAAATTTAACTTTGTTTTAAACTTTCACTAGGCTTTTCCTGTCACATCCTACTATTTTGCTATATAAATAATTAGCACTGTGTAACATCTATTGTCAGTTCAATACACATAAGTTTGAGCAGGCATCAAATGTAATTGACAAAGATTTGTCACTAAAGCAGCTAAAAGCTACGTACAAAGCTGTGTAAGTATTAACAGGATAGTTAATCATTGAGATAATCTTGTACAGAATAAAATTATTTTTAACATAGGTACTCTTTAGCAGCAATTTTAAAAGCATTAAAACTGTCAACTTTTTCCCTAAGATCATTAGGAAGAGCATTAAATATTTGTATGGTTTCATAATATACATGTTTCAGGAAGTAGGGAAGTTTTACACTGGGATGATGGATGTTGGGTGTTTATCTCATGAATTTTATTAACTGTTATAAATGTGGCTCGATTGAATGTAAAGAATTTTAGCATCAAGAATACAGGTGGAAGGGAAGTCATTGCATTCCTTCTAATATGTGCTTCATAGAAGCATTACAAACAAAAGAGTTTAATGGCATTTTGTTCTTGATCAGGTGATTTAAAAAAATAAATGGCTTTTGATCCAACTTGGAAGCGTAATTCCACAGGAATGTGCAAAGATAACAGTTTGTTACTTTTAAGATGCATAGAGTAACTTATCTCTGACATAGGACATCACACAGGGTTTCAAAATAAATAATTACTTAAAAGACATGAAGGAATACTCCAAGCAGCTTTTTCATATGTGCAGTAAGTCGACAACGTTGGGTTGAGGTTGGTGAGGGAATTGAGCTAGTTTGTGGATGTAAACAGGTTTGGCACTTATTATTTATTTATGCCAACAAACTTACTGTCCGCCGGTAAGCGGAAGGTCTGTGGTTCAAATCCCAGTTGTGGCATTGAATTTTTAAGTTCCAGTTCTACCTCTTAAGGTCTGGCACTTTTACTTTAATGTTTTGGGAGCTAACACTTGTGATTGGCCTACACTCGCACAGTAAACACAGGAGGACACGGCAGGGTATTTGTTTATGTTCTCATGAAGCACCATTACTGTGTTTGTTTATGCACTGAGCTAGGGAAAGTGACACCCACACAATCTGCAGTGTTGCCAGCTTGTTTTCAAGAAAACTAAAATATCTCTGTAGGAAATAGACAAAAATGTAGGATACAAAATGTGTTTCAGATATCGAGATCTATCACAATTAATGTAATGACTTCCCTTCCACCTGGTATATACATGCAGGGTAAGGTTACTATGTTCACTCTTCTATAAAGATCTTTACTTGAACGTCTGCTATAAGTGTCAGAAATAACTCTTACAGCCCTCTTTTGTATGAGGAATATTTTTTTATTGTACTGAATTGCCCCAAAATAAAGTTTCCTATTCCATTATAGAATTAAAATATGCAGAGTAAACTAATTTAGGTGCGTCTATAGCGCTCACATTTACCAGAGCTCGGATAGCATGACGGACAGAGCTGAGTTGGGTAAGATATTTGGGCTGTAGCACCATTGGAAGAAGAAGAAGAAGAAGAAGAAGAAGAATCAATGTGTTGATACTGCTAGAGAAACTTCTTTTCAGAAGACATGAAATAACAAATAACTTTGTATCAACATCATTCATTTTGATGTAATGTAACTAATATGATAACCACGAGAACAATTAACTTATTGTATGTGAGCATTAACACAATGTGACTGTAACAGTTATAATCACTGGCCAAAAATAACTTGCATCCCTTGTTGGCATTGAAGTCTCACCCAAGATTGTATTTGATATGGATTTTAACACTTCTGGATATTGTTTTGTTTACATCCTGCAAAACTTTTTATCCTGAATTGGACAGGAACGCAACCTGCCAAAGCTTTGCAGCAATTGCAGTGCAGGGAACATTGATAGTTACATGGCTGGTGATCTGAAGGGCCAGTGAAAACCCCCACATAGTCAGCCAGGTAAATGGGCCTGGACGTGCTCTTACTTGCAGCAGTCCTGTGCCGCAGCATTTGGTGTGATTGTGTATTACCTTGCTGATAATAACTTTGTTATGAAAATGTGTGGAGGGTGGTGTGCCTTTGCTTGCATGCATGCAATTAATGGCATTGCTGGTCAACAAAGTTATTGTGACTAATGAGGTTGCTCTACTGGAAGTATTTTTAACTATAGTTTACGATAGCAAACAGAGATTTTGTTTTCATATTTAATTCCTTTCATCCTTTGATTATTGTATCTAATGCTTCATTTCAGGTTATACACAGTAGCAGTTTCATTGCGCTCTACTGAAGCCACAGGGAAAAGTAGAAGCTTCTTTGTTTATGGAAAGAGTTGTACTGAATGTGAAAGTGAAGAAAATACATTCTATAGAGAAACATGCTAACTCAGAAGAATGTGGTAAATTTATAGTAGCATCTTATTGATTCATAAGGTTAGAAGCTCACACAATTGTAATATTGGTGATAGAACTTTGATTATTTGTTACATTTGAAATTACTTAATATGTTACACGAGGATAAAAAACCTCACAAATGCAAAATTTGTGATAAGAGGTTTCCTTACTTGTCAAAATTGAAAACCCATGTTTCGATACACGAGCGTAAAAAGTCTCTCACATGTGAAATTTGTGACAAGAGCTTTCCTTACTTGTCAAATTTGAAAAGCCATGTGTTAATACATAAGGGTAAAAAGCCACACACATGTGAAATTTGTGGCAAGACCTTCATTCACTTGTCAAATTTACAAAGGCACATTCTGGTACACGAAGGCATAAAGCCCCACAAATGTGAAATTTGTGAGAAGACCTTCACTCAGGGAGCACATCTGAAAAGGCATATTCTGATACATGAAGGTAAAAGGCCTCACAAGTGTCAACATTGTGACAAGAGTTTCACTCAGTTCGCACATTTGAAAAGCCATATGTTGATTCATGAGGGTAAAAGACCTCACAAGTGTAAAGTTTGTGAGGATAGCTTCACTCAGTTTGCACATTTGAAAAACCATATTTTGATTCACGAGGGTATAAAGCCTCATAAATGTGACATTTGTGATAAGAGCTTCACTCAGTTGTCACAGTTGAAGAGTCATAATTTGATACACGAGGATAGAAAATCTCATACATGTAAAATTTGTAAAGAAAGCTTTACTAAATTGTCACAGTTCAAAAGCCATGCTTTGAAACATAAGGGTAAAATGCACAAGTGTCACATTTGTAAGCAATTGTTCACTCATTTGTCATCTTTGAAATCACATATAGTCAGTTGTCATCTTTGAAATCATAGATAAAAAGGTAAACCCCAGTGTAGCAGCCCATGAAGGGTCAAGGCTTGTTGCTCAGCCGCTGCATCCCCCACCTCTGCCCACTGCAGGCGTCATTTGTGGGGTGCAGTACTAGAAGATGGGACGTGGTCAGTGCCCCGAGCCCTCCCAGCCAATTATGCATCCTTAACCTGGGGCCGCTACTTCTCTGTCAAGTAGCTCCTCATTCTGCCCCCCTGGGACCTAACGAGGCTGAGTGCAGCCCGTCCCAGACCTCCCAGTGGGGCTTGAAATCACATATATCAGCCCCACATGGAAAATGATACATGAGGTAAAAAGCCTTACTTTGATATACGACTGTAAAACACCTCATAAGTGTGAAATTTGCACAAAAAGGTTCTATCAGTTGTCATCTTTACTAATTTATCAGGTTTGAAATTGTGCAAGTTGCAGCGTTTTCGCTGCCCACCCTTACCTCTGGTCGCCCCATTGATGACCTGGTGGCTCAACGTCCTGCTTGTTGTCGATGCAGCTGAGGAGGCACCATCTTCTCAGGGCCTTGACGAGTGATGTTGGTCTTTGGAAAAGGAGTGGTGTGTTCGACAGTGATGAGAGGAAATGGGTTCTACACTGTGTTTCTCGGAAGAAAAACACAAGATGCACTTTCCCTATAGGCACTTCGGGTTACAGGAATCTCTGCAAGTCCTATCTTCAACCCCTTTGGTGTATATGCTCACTTACTGTTCTGAATGAATTCTAATTTCTTTATATGTGATTTATAATTACTGGACGTATCGCGACTTTGTGGCACTTGTCAAGGTACTTCTTAATAATGTGACGTCCATTCCGCGACTCAGTGACACATGTTCACCTTACACCTAATAGCAACGAACTGTGGTGTTTTTCACCAACGCTTGGCTCAAGGCAGTGGGGAATGATTTTGAATTTTCCACCATAAACATTTCTCTCCCCTGATTGGCTATTTTTATTGGGCTTTTAGGTTCATTGGTTCTCTCTTTGAACCTTTGAATTTTAGTGACAGTTTAAGGGGACGTGTGGTACTTTGCGCTGACGGGTAAACATTCCTCAAGACAATAGAATGCAAAGGTTTTATTGCCTCATGTCAAAACTTTACCAGCGGCCTGCAGAAATTGTTTTCTTGAACAGGAAACTTGCAGATTTCCCTGTGTAACTGTGCCTGTGTTTATTTGTCAACCTTTATAAAACTTGAAACATAAATATAATTCTTCAAGAGCTTTTGTTTGATATAATTTTCAATGTAATTACTTCTAAACCATGGATAATTAATAAACTGGGTATTGATTAATTATCCATATTTCCTAAATTATGACAGATTAAGGTTCCATTTCTAGACATCCATTGTCAGGCGGAAATACTGCCAAAAAGTTTATTTGTGGTGAAAGGTCATATCCTTACTAAATTTCCATTAAGAGCTATACGCAGTTACCATCTTTGAAATTAGGTACTTAATTTTATTCCTGGTATTTATAACACAATTTTCTAGTAGGTGGCAGAGTAATAAACCACCTCACCATTCTATGTATTTCTCTTATTGTTTCTATTGTACAATAAAAGTGTGTTCAGAATGTGGAACACTGTAAGAAATTTTTGTATATGATGTATGGTAGTGTTTAAAACACTGGCACCTTGTCAAATTGGCTAAAATTTGAGTAGTATGATTGCACTTACCAGCTCGTGTTATTTTTGGACAACTATTTGACTGACAACTGGCACCATCTTCTGCTGTGTTAGTCTGGATGACTCAGTTGGTTAGACGCTGGCCTACTGACCCCAAGGTTGCAGGTTCAAACCCGGCCCAAATCGATGGTTTTTAAGTGTGCTTAAAAACGACAACTCCATGTCAGTAGATTTACTGGCGTGTAAAAGAACTGCTGCAGGACAAAATTCTGGCACACTAGTGACGCTGATATGATCTTGGCATTTGACAGCGTCGTTAAACAACAAAACAAAAAAGTCATCTGCTGTATGTCTAAAAAGGAAACCTACAAAGCAGGCTACAAAGAGATAAACCAGCAGTATCCTGTCACTTCTGATTGGCCAAGCATGACATAAAACGAGAAATAAAACTTCTAAAACAGGCAAAAGCAATGTTGAACTTAATATGGGGAAAAAACCATTTATAACTAAAAATGCATAGAAGTGATGAATTTTGAAATCCCGTCAGTTGACAATATCAAGTTTATAATTAAAAGAAAAGGCAGCACCATGGACAGTTCGAAGGAGGATTCCAGTCACAAGGGATACAGTAGTTTATGACGTCAGTAGCCGCTGAAACAATTGTCTCACTCATAAATTTTAACCAATTTCACTGTAAAGAATCTTTTGTGTGAATGTTCACTGGTGCCAGCAGGAAAAAAGGTGAAATATATGCATTTTACACAACAAACATTACACTTTATGTTAATATTGATTATATTTGTTATTATTATTCAACATTCATATGCTTTCACAGCTGGTGTTAATACTCCTGGGCTTGTAGGCTATTGTCTACTAGAGGTGTGCATGGTCTCGGACCAAGCCCTCAGGCTTAGGCCCGGTCCGTGGGCTGGTTCGAGCCTAATTTGAAAAATGTTTGTTGGGTTCAGGCCACGTCCAGGCTTGAAAGTTAAAAGATATAAAATAATGTATTATATATTTTTCCGAGAATAACACGATTATCACAGCATTCCTTTACTAGGAATTCTCTATGATTATTCTGCTGAAAGGTTTCAAATTATTATTATTATTATTATTATTATTATTATTATTATTATTATTATTAATAATAATAATAATAATCATAATAATCATAAAATTAAATAATCGGGCTTGGTTGAGTCCGGGCTGAACCTCAGAATGTCGGCCCATGCAGGCGTCTATTGTTTACTGCAGTGGTGTCCAGGTCACAGCACAGATACAAGTTGGATCTACGTCTGGGTGGCTCAGTTGGTTAGATGCTGACCTACTGATCCCAAGGTCGCAGGTTCATATCCGGCCCCGAATGATGGTTTTTAAGTGTGCTTAAAAATGACAGCTCCATGTCAGTATATTTGTTGTTAGCTAATGCTGGATTTCTGACAATGAAGTCATTAATGCTCTTGCTCTCCAATATTTTTCACTGATGGATGGGGCACTAGAAGTGGCCGGGCATATTTGAAGGTTGTCTCGATCCATTTCCTCTTGCAGATCACATAGAGGACAGAGTGGTGAAGAATATATCCCAATTCTGTTTAAATGTTTTGCCAGACAATCATGTCCTGTAATCAACCTGAAGGATGTCAGTAGATTTACTGGCATGTAAAAGAACTCATGTGGGACAAATTCCAGCATACTGGCAACGCTGATGTGATCGTGGCAATTGACAGCGATGTTAAACAACAAAATAATGGATCTACGAAGGGGAACAGTGCTTCTCACATGTAAATGGAAAACTACTTGATATAGTTACTCAAGTTGATTAAAATTGTAAAATAGTTGCAACTTTCTAATGATTAGGCTGAATTATAGGTGCTATTAAACCTACCCTAGCCTTCAGATTGAATTATAGGTACTATTAAACCTACCCTCGCTCTTAGGCTGAATTACAGGTACTATTAAACCTACTCTATCCCTTGGATTAGCATTCTCAAACTGTGAAGTACACCATTTATGCACTTACATACCTCTTAACGAGGTATTTTTTATTACTTTTCAATCCCAGATGTAAAAATGTCAAAATCAATTTTCAAATGAATGAATACATAAATAAATAATAAATGACTAATTACCCAGTATTAATAATAGTGCTTTTATCAGATATATCTATATTTATACAAATAGGAAATGGCAGCTTTGAAATCTTGTTATTCCTTAAATGGATATTCTTAGCTATTTTGATTAAACATAAATAACAGAATATTTACGTGCATTATCTTCAAATAAGTGAAATAACACAAAACGTTATTAGTAACAGGGATTGGTGATTTCCTCCAAAATTAAAGGGAACACCTACATGTAAGTTGTTTGAGAACTACTGTACTTAAAGATAGATGTTTTAGTGTTAAGCATTTTCATAATGAGTTTAAGACAATCTTACTGAAAACCTAAGTAAAATACCACGTGTTACACATTTGTAGGATCAGTCACTTGGCATATTTCTGAATTTACACACTTTTCAAAATTTGCCTCACTGACATTACAAAGACAGATTCTAAGACTGGATGCCAAATTGTTATCTGAGTCTGTTTCTGTGGCGAGTGTTCAGGATCTTCATTATAGAGAAACCCTATTCACAAAGGTAGGTACTACCATACATTGTCCTAGTTTTTGTTGTGTTGGGAATCAAATTTAGGAAACGCCTATTGTCAAATTTCTGGTAAAATTCGATAAGTGCTTCTCAGCATGAATTGTCAAATTTTTCATGTAGGCAACATTCACATTGTACTTCTATCAGCTCCAGCTAAACTGCTGCATTATTTGCTTTATCTACGTTCATAATGTCTTTGTACGTTGTATTTTTTAAAGCAAATGGTTGCATATTAGGTACTGAATACTACTACCGACAACTTTGCATAGGAATTGTTTTTCCCATTTGAAACCGTTGAACCCAAATAACTCATGTCTGTGTTCTCGGACGCAGCAATTACTCTGCAATAACATCATTATTTTGAAGTACTTTTGCATAATTTATAAACCTTAATATATAGATAAAATCTTACTACACAAAACTGTTGATTTCTTTAAAGCAGGCGATATATAACAAATAATCTTGTTGAGGCAGATGTTTTTACTTTCTCTACTACGTATAGTAAAGTAGAGGAAGTATTGTATTCCACCCACAAATTTGATGTCGCCATTACTCGCTAAAACACACAATAAATTATCTTTTTGTAGAGTGAACCATTGCGGAGCTACTATTCTTTGTTATTTGTCAGTTTCGGAAAACTTAAAACTTTTGTGAAATAGAATATCGTTGCTCATTTTTTATATGATAACCATGCAAAGGGAACGGGGTCTGATAGCTTTAAAAGCATTGACTGTCGCTCAAAGCCTACTGTATTCTAATATTCTCCTTGCACCTACAAGGAAATAACCAATAAGATAATTTCTGCAAATGTTTATCTCAGCTAACATGAAGACGATATAGGAATAGGATTTCTATCTGTTCCGATAGTCAGTCTGCTATAAGGGCTCTGTGCAGTCAGGACCACTTCCAAGTTGGTCTGGCAGTGTAAGAGGACTGGATGAACTCTGTGACTGAGGGACAGTAACCTTAATTTGGATGCCTGGACACTCGGGAATTGAAGGCAATGAAAAAGCTGATGCACTGGCAAGACAAGGATTTGCCGGTGATTTTATTGGCCCTGAACCTGGTGTAGAGAAGATTTATTCTCCAAACGCTCTTAGCGGTCATTACGGGCAAGGAAAACAAGGTTGGCTCACCTGGAGAATAAGAATGCTCGTTGTCAAGGGGGAAAACAAAGGAAGGAAGGGTTGTTTGAAAATTTTTATGAAGTTAAGAGACAGGCCAAGAAGGAATAGTTTAAAATTGTACGAAGTAATTTAAGTCACAGAAACTTGTCACTATCCAGGATTCATATTTCCGGTAAAAAGGACGCAGCTTGGACGTACCCGAATTAATAGTAACGTGAGTTTCCTCGCAAATTCATGAAGTTGACGACATAAGAAGAAAAGCGGGATCATTAAACTGAGTTCCAAGGTCCATTACCAATTTGGATGGTGTTATGAGGTATGTGTGGGTCTTGCATTTTCGTAAGATACTAGGAGAGGTATTCTTACGTAAAGAAGAAAGCTCGGGAACCTTTCATCTCGATGCAGTAATATAGAGAAACAACATGTCGCTATCCAAGTTCAACGAAAAGAAGGTAGGACATTTGTATCTCCGTTTTTTCCAGTAATTGTATGCCGGTCTCCGTTTATTATTGATTAGGTTAATCACTAAAGTGAACAGAGCGTTTCGAGATTCCTTTTTCTTGTGCAGGTATTATATGTAATAATTTGTTAAAAGCACAAGACTTTGGTACAATTTTACATTTATAAAATGTTTAAAACTTTACTAATTTCTCTGAACATTATAAATATTTTATTTGTGTTAATTTTTCAACTTGTTCTTGGTCTTGTGGAAAGGGAGCGTTTTATGTAAAACATGTCTTCTAAGATCATACAGCAGGAAGTTCTAGTCTTTTAAACCTTTCCAAAGGAGTACTTGTATGTTAACACAAGGTCTTCTTGTATGATCAATGAAAATTGTATCCCATTGTAGTTATACATTGGCAATTTCAGTACGACGAATGACACGCAACAAAAATTGTAAGGGAAACTTCGGCATTTCCTAACTTTTCAGTATCTCTACTTAAAGTAACGAGTTGATTACCTTCTTGGTGAGCTAAATGCAGTAAATGCTGCTCAATGCTTTTTAGTTTTAGCGTTTAGCTGGAAAAGATCACTGCATTTGGCGTTAAAGATAGCGGATATTCTTTAGAAAGTGTCCCGTGAGAATTTCGTGTAAGTCCCACTCGGCAGTGTGCACGAATTCTTACGAAAGTTAGCGAAGTTGCAGTGTTAATTCAGCGCCGCCAACAGCACTATTTCTCCATTAATTTGTTGCCAATCTTAAATTTGAATGTTTTAGCAGGACCCGGCAGTATGGTAGTGAACTTGTTAGAAGCAAGTTGTGAGGGTGTAATGAATCGCTTCATTAGCATAGTAGATTTAGCGCCTTTGTGCTATAATGAGGAAGAATGTATATAATTCCTCTACGACGAGGGCTTGCTGAGAACCCGAATGCTATGCAGGGAATGTGATGTGCTACACCCCATTACAAATGACTTCAATGGGTTTTATTGCTCCCTTACAAAAAGGGGTTGAAAATTCCAGCTGTCTTCCTTCAGGCGGGGTCATCCTGAGCAGTTTTCGGAGTAATGCTCCGAGATTTCGGGCAGGGTCCAAGGAAAAGGGATAGGTATGGGGAAAAAAACCCATTCGGTAAGTGTAGGTCGTTTGTACCTGGCCGTGTACGCGAAACCACGAAGTATTGGCGCATGCGCGGATCGGCTAGTCGAAGCGTTGGAGGGGGTATTGCCAACCGAAGATACAAAGTCAGATAGCAAGCCTTGCATGCAACGGCAGTAGCGCCAACGTTGCATAAACGTAACTAGTTCAGCAATCGTGTATTTATGCGTGTATCAGTAATTTGGGTAGTGATATGTTAGTATTATAGCTGTTATTCAACACCTTAAATACGATTCCGCAACGTATGACTGGCATTCGGGTAGAAATACACGTTATGAGCTCCCCTGAATGAATAAAAAAAAAATCGACATCGAGATTTCATTGAAAATATACGTTATTATAATTTCTGCATGTAAAAGGTATTTTTCCAAGGAAAAAAAGTCCGTGTGTGGATGGAGTGAACAATATAACACATAAACAAAACACGTAGGTTAAAACCGGACTTGGTATATACTTTTGCATCTTCCCAAAATGCGACACAAATATTTTCAAGAAAATCCCCCGCCTCAGATTGCCCTTTACATGGAACTTGTTTCAAAATGTTAATTTTCTCAAAAATGTCTAACAATTTTAATTATGATACCGTAAGTTTAAGACATTTTCAGGACAAGTGAAATGTATATGTTGACTTTTCTGTGAATAGTCTCTGAAATGCTCTTTATTCTGAATGACTTTTCTACAATTGCCAAGTTGGAAGAGATGCACGAAATATTACTACAGAAAAAGTGTAGGTCTCGTTAAAGTACACATTTTATATTAAATACTTTTTTTGGTAGAGTTAACTATTTTCCAGATATTCTATTTATTGGTTTGCATTACATTTCCGTTTAAAACTTGGTATGAAAGGTTTGGTTGGAATAAAGCACTTCTACCTATTACATGTTGAATCATTATGCATGCGCAATGAGAAATTCGCTGGGTACTGACACTAGACTTCACAACCAGCTCGGGAAATATTTTCGAGTCCTGGCGCATGCGCAATGAGAATTTTTTGGGTACCGACACCAGATTTCACATCCAGCATAAGGAAAAAAATTTGAAGTCCTGGCGCATATTGACGGCAATGGAAGATTGGGACTAATATTTTTGAAAATATTTTTCACTATATTGCATAGCAAGAGGATTAATGACTTCTTCTTTCCCTGACTGCCCTCCCCTTATGTAGGACTTAAATCACGTAGGACTTACAAACCAGCCTAGGGTCAGACACCTGTTGGGGAGCAGAGAGACCTCTAGACCAGACAGAGTGAAGATCTGGAAGCAGGTGGTCAGCCAAGCACCAAGTATGATAGTGAGAAAGAGTATGATATGAAATGCAGACAAAATGGCTCATTGGAAGGGTGATAATGGAGCAATTGGTGGAATGAATGGTGGGGCAAACTTGAGAACCCAGAGAAAACCCGCACAGATGCCACTTCGTCCACCATGAATACCTAGGTGGCAGGCGAGCTGTGTAACCACTCAGTCACGGTGCCACCATTATACCTCCAGACTCAGGGAAGGATGAGGAATAATCCTGGCTGGAGAAAAATTCCTACCCCCCTGCCGGGAACTGAACCTGGGACCCCTTGCACAGCAGGCAGGTGCTAGCGCTATGGGGCTAGCATGATTAATGACTTAATTGTCAGAAATCCAGCATTAGCTAATAACATATTCTGATTTAAATAAATAGTAATTTATGAAGTTACAAATTAAATTGTAAAAGAAAAATGATAATTTTTGTACAACTTTTCTATTCGAACATTAGAAACAGTATTTTAATAACAAAGACAGAGTTGATAAATTAATACTTTATTGGGTTGGTACCCCTTGCCTTTGATAACTGCCTCACTCCATATCTTCATAGAAGTAACAAGTTCTTGCATTCCTCTGGGCTGGTTTATTCCATTCTTCTTCCACAATACATTTATGTTATTGTTTAGATGTGACTGTTTTTGTGGACTCGTTTCTTCATAATTCGCATTCACAAATGCTCAATGGGATTCACATGTGGACTCTGAGGACATGTTTGTAGCAGTTTGGGTGCGCTCCATATCAACCAATTCATGTTTAGCCTGTCTTGCGTTTACTGTCATTATCCTGCTGAAACCTATAACCAGGTGCCATGCCTATTCTGCTTTACGTTGTGCTTGTTCATAATGCCTTCATTAAATTGCACATTACCAACACTGTTGGATGACATACAGGCCCAAATCATGATGGAACGACCACCACCACCACGTTTCATTGTGGGACCTTAGTCTGAACTCACCTTTCTTCAGTCTCTGTTTATCCAAAGAAGTTTATCTTAGTCTCGCCCGACCATATCACACTATTCCAAAAGTTCTAGTCCTTATGGATGAGCTCTTTAGTAAACACAATCATTTCTTCCTGTTTGCTGCACTTACATAAGGTTTCTTCCTTGTGTGCGATCCATTTTACTATGTTGTGTATTACATTGACACTTTTCTTTTACCTAATATATTCACATACAATGCCCTTTAATACGATATTCCATCAGCTGATATTTGGAGTTCTGCACAGGCACTAAACGATCGATCCGTTTCCAGCATACCACAGCTGCGTGATGAAAATGATAACTTGGGAATGCTATGTAACATTGAAAAATAGAAGGCAAATTGAATATATTGGTTTTCAGATGTATAAGTATTGTTAGCTAATGCTGGATTTCTGACAATCAAGTCATTAATCCTCTTGCTCTCCAATATTGTTTTATAGATGTATAAGTATATGTATTTCATGTATAAGTTATTTATTGTACAGCTAGTGAAATTAATTTGTGGGGCTGCGCTTAGTGCAAAGTTCTTGGAAGTAGATGCTGTATTGAGGTTAATTTGTGTGTTTTGTCTAAGTTGCATCTCGTTGTCAGTAGTGCCTGACATTTTAGCGTTTTCTAAACTTACACAAGTTGCATTTTGAGAATTAATCAATATTGCAGTTTGCCATTGCTGCATTGGAATTCTGTAGATTGGTGGAACACCTGTCCTTTAATGAAAATTGAATTGTGCGATTTGATGAAGACCAGTCCTTTAATGAAAGTTTGAACTTAAGGAGGTCCATTAAAGGATCGCTATCATACCTATGATTACTAAATTTCAGTATGGTCGAGCATAAAATTATACTATGCATGTACATTGAACTTCTGAATAGTTAAAATAGATAAACTAACTTATCAGTTGAAAAAATTAGTTGAGAAATAGCATTTATCAATTGAAACAGAGAATAGACATATCTTTTATTTTGTATTTATTTTTACTTTCTCTACTGGTAAGTACAGGAAGTATTGTATTCCACCCAAAAGTTCAATGTCGAGATTTCACCGGAAATATATGTTTTGAGGCCCCCTGAATCCAAAAAAAGTATTTTTAGAAAAAGGTCTGTGTGTGTGTGTGTGTGTCTGTGTGTCAGTCTGTGGACAGCATAACTCAAAAATGAAAAGCCGATTAAAAACCAAAGGTGGTATTTAAGTTTAATGTCTTTCAAGGATGCGACACGAAGATGTTGAAGAAAATAGCCCCAGCCTAAACTACCCTTTACATGGAAACTTTTTCGAAAATTTTGGTTTCTTCAAAATGGCTCTAACGATTTTGATTAAAATATCATATGTTTGAGATATTTTTATGACAAATGAAATGTATATCTTGAATTTTCTGGCTATAGCCCCTGTAGTCGTATTTACTCTGGACGACTTTTGCATAACTGGTAAACCATTAGAGATAGAGCAAATCATACTGTACAAAAAATGTATATCTTGCTAAACTACACAATTTATGTCTTAATAAATTTTCTTGTAGGGTGAACCATTTCAGAGATATTCCTTGTTATGTGTGCGAGTTTCGGAAAACTTAGAACTTTCGTGAAATGAATCATCGTTGTTCATTTTTTTTATATGTTAAGTGTGCAAAGACAACAGAAACTCAAAGTTTATTACAGTTTCACGGACGATCAGCCGTGTGAGGTTTGAAAATATTGAGCTTTCGGCCATTCTAAACTCCATGGCCTTCGTCAGAATGAAAATGACCGTTAATTTTCCGCTCCCCATATATATACAATGTTAGGTGGGAGGGGGTTGCGTTGCCCTGGCCAATGAGCAGGTGACGATTTGTGATTGTGCCTGCTGTTTCGGGCTATGTTTGTCACCGGCCACAGTGTTTTCTTGAGGGTCAGTACTTGGTCCAGAATCACTATAGTTGCTGTTGTGAATGTGTTTCATGGCTATTGTCCAGGCAGGGCTTAGCTGAAGACCGCGGTCCCTGTTGTAATTGTTTGGATGTAGTTTGATTTGAATGGCTTCCTTAATGACTCTGTCCCAGTATTTGTTTGTATGCTCCAGAACTTTGATGTCTTCAAAGTTTATTTTGTGGACATACTCTATACAATGCTCGGCCACTGCTGACTTCTCTGGTTGTAGCAGCCTGATATTGCGCTGATGTTCTTTACACCTTTCTTCTATTGTGCGTCCTGTTTGGCCTACATACACTTTACCACATTCGCAAGGAATCCTGTAAACTCCTGGGACCTTGAGTCGAAGTGGTTCTTTTACCGGCCTAAGGTATTCTTGGATCTTCTTTGGAGGTGTGAAGAAGGTCTTGACGTTATACCTAGCGAGTATGCGGGAGATCTTGTTTGAGACGGAACCGTAGAATGGTATGTAGGCTTTGTTCGGCCAGCTATCCATCCTTTGAGTGAGGCGTTGGGGGTTGTTTCGATTGTTTTCAACCTTCTTGCATGCCTTTTTGATGTCGTTATCACTGTATCCGTTTTTTAGTAATGTGTCTCGTAGGTTTAAGTTCCTGCTTAATGTGGTCTTCATCCGCAATATCGAAAGCCCGGTGAAACAAGGTGGAGATCACTGTCTTCTTTTGAGTAGGATGGTGGTGACTGGAGGCGTCCAAGTAGCGGTTGGTGTGTGTTGGTTTCCTGTATACCGTGTGACCTAGGCTGCCGTCCGGCTTCTTGTAGACCAGAACATCTAGGAAGGGGAGTGAGCCATCGTTCTCAGCTTCCATGGTAAACTTGATGTTCGCATGTAGGTTGTTGAGGTGGTCTAAGAAGGTGGAAAGTTTTCCTTTTCCATGTGGCCAGATAACAAAGGTATCATCCACGTATCTGAAGAATGCCTTTGGTTTGTCTGAGGTGGTATCCAGAGCAGTATGTTCCAAGCTCTCCATGAAAAAGTTGGCAATAGCAGGTGACAACGGTGAACCCATGGCTACCCCATCCGTCTGTTCGAAAAACTGGCCATTGTAATAGAAGTATGTGGAAGTGAGCGTGTGTCTGAAAAGCTGGGTGATGCCTTCCGGAAACCGTTCAGATAGGAGCTGTAGTGAGTCCTCTAGCGGCACTCTGGTGAACAAGGATTCCACATCAAAACTCACCAAAATATCATCCGGGTCCACTTTCAGTGCTGAAATTTCTGTATAAAGTGGCTGGAATTTGCAATATGGTGTTGACAGTCACCCACCAGCGGATTCAGTAGAGTGGTAAGATGTTTGGCAAGCAGGTAAGTAGGTGAGCCTATGGCATTCACAATGGGCCGAAGGGGTACTTCAGGCTTGTGAATCTTTGGCAGTCCGTAGAGTCTAGGTGGAGCTGCTGCGTGTGGAATGATGTTTTTCTGTACTACAGTGGTTAGGCTGGAGTTTTTTATGAGACTTGTAGTTATTCTGGTGATCTTGGTCGTCGGATCCTTATCCAGTTCCTTGAAAGAGGGATCTTCCAGTAGTTTCGTAATTAATTTCTGACGAAGGCCATGGAGTTTAGAATGGCCGAAAGCTCAATATTTTGAAACCTCACACAGCTGATCGCCTGTGAAACTGTAATAAATAATGTGCGCCATGAAAGCTTTAAATCTTATAGAAACTCAAAGCTTTAAAACATTTGACTATCGCACAAAGCCTACTGTATTCTGACATTCCCCTTGCACGTACAAGGAAATAAGCAATGAGATAAGTTGTACAAATGTTTATCTTAACTAACACGCAGAAGATATAGGAATAAGAGTTTGTAAGAATGGTTAGTACAAGAGTAGAGAAAGCCATGTGAGTGCGACACATCAGATCTTTTTCTTAGTGTTCCATTTATATGCTGCCTTTAACATCAAGGGTTATATTAGGACTTTTAACCTCTTGGAACAGTTGCAATGGTGTTCACTCCTACTTAACGGTGGTATTGAACATTGCATTTCTATTAGTTTTTTTTTTAAATTTATTACATGAAATTGACACACACATTGACACTTGCAGACTGTAGAGAGGATGGGGAATAATCCTAGTGTACCAGCCGGGAATGGAACCAGGAACAGCAGGCAGCAGGTACTCCACGGGGCCAGCCAGCCCATCTTTTACTTCAGCAGGTAATTTGTAATGCCTCTATATTATGAGCTATTGTCAAACAGTTTTTTGTTGTGTGGGGTTGTTATACATTTCTCTTGTATGATGATAAACCTGAGAATGTTTGATGTGTGTTTCATATAAACACATACAAAAAGTTGAATTGTTTAAAGTATGGTTTGCAGCTCACAACAGAGGAGCATAATTCTAATCACCTTGTTGTGTAAATTGAATATTTTAATTGCTTTGCTGCTATTCCCCCACAATGATATTCCATATGAAATTAGTGAGTCAAACTTTGAGAAATACATGACCCTAACTGTATTTTTATTCACTGAACATTTTAATAAGTTCATTTGGAAGTGAATTTGATCCAGTCTTTTAATTAATATGTTAATATGTGGTTTTGAACTCTAATATCCAGCAATACATATTCCTAGAAATTTTAACTTGCTTGAGCATTTTACGTTTTTCCTTCTAGATGTATGTTGGGAATATTTTATTTTTTGTTATTTTTGTGATGAAATCCTATAGCTATGGGTTCTGCTTATTTAGGCATAGATTATCTTTAAACCAAGAAACTGTGTGTAATGTAAGTGCATTTTTAATGAGTGTTCATTCTTTACTGATATTTAATATAAGTATATCATCCACAAACTATTTTTTTTTAATTCTGACGAAGGCCCTGGGATTCTTTTGCCCATCACACTCAGTAAAATAATAAGAAAACTGGAGTCATTGAAAACATGAATGTTGAAACAGTAGAGCCAAAACATTCCTTTACAAAATTGAGTGTTAACATTTAGTTAAGAAACAGGAAAGTTTTACGAGTAATCAAATTCTGTCACTAAATATGAAGGGTCTCCTTTGGATTTCATTAAGTAGTTATTACGTAATTCCTTTCTTTTATTCACTTTTCTCTGATGGAGATCATACACTGGATGACATGGATCATTGGGGTTTTGTCATAGTCTGTTTTTACTCTCCTCACAAAAGTCACACACATCTGTTTTAGGCTTCCGCACAGAGTATTGAAACTTCGTTTCAAAGTATTCAAAATAAGTACTTCATTTCCAAATGTATACCAGTTGTTTCTTCCAAATATGTCTGAAACATGTAATGTAATTTTTTAACTTTACTTTCTCTACTGGTAAGTAGGGGAAGTATTGTATTCCACCCAAAAATTCAATGTCGAGATTTCACCGGAAATCTATGTTTTGAGACCCCCAGAATCCATAAAAAGCATTTCTAGAAAAAGTGTTGTGTGTGTGGCTGTGGACAGCATAACTCAAAAACGAAGTGGGTTAAAAACCAAAGTTGGTATTTAAGTTTAATATCTTTCAAGGATGCAACACGAAGATTTTGAAGAAAATAGCTCTACCCTAAACTACGCTTTACATGGAAAATTTTTCGAAATTTTTGATTTTCTTGAAAATGGCTGTAATGATTTTGATCAAAATGTCATATCCTTACGATATTTGTATGGCAAATGAAACATATATTTTCAATTTTCTGGCTATAGCCTATGTAGCCCTGTTTACTTTGGATGACTTTTGAATAACTCGTAAACTGAAAGAGATAGACAAAATCTTACTATACAAAAAATGTAGGTCTCGCTAAAACACACATTATGTCTGAATAAATTTTTTTGTACAGTGAACCATTTCAGAGATATTCCTTGTTACTTGTGTCAGTTTTGGAAAACTTAAAACTTTCGTGAAATGGAACATTGTTCATTTTTTTATATGTTAAGCGTGCAAAGATAACAGAATCTCAAAGCTTTAAAATATTTGACTATCCCTCAAAGCCTACTGTCTTCTAATATTCCTCTTACACCTACAAGGAAATAATAAAATAATTTGTACAAATATTTATCTCAACTAACACAATGAAGATATAGTAATAAGAGTTTGTAAGAATGGTTAGTACAAGAGTAGAGAAAGTCATGTGAGTGCAACACATCAGATTTTTTAGCATTGGGATGTCGAAGTACATCAAATTAGTTCTTTGAAGTAGTGACTTTCTGTATGTGGTATTATCATTGAAGTGATAACATCATTGGACAGATTCCTTGGATGGTTTGAGTGAGAGCCTCGCTTTTCTTCAAAAGATTCACCTAGTAAACATTTATTTTGAATTTCATGGAGGCATTTTTCAGATACTTGAAATAAGCTTAAAATACACTGCCTTTTGTTTCCTTCCACAGCTAGCTTGTATTTCCAAGTGTGTTTTCTTGGGATAGAGTGTTTTCTTCTTCAGCTGTGGGACACATTCCAATGAATCTTGCACTTCTTTTGATTGACCACTGTAAAATGAATGAAACAATTCCATCTGTTCCTCTTGCAATATTTTTTCATAACACTTTAATTGTGCCACACTGAGAAATCAATTTGTAGGTTTTCCCAGCCAATTCTTTCCCTGTGGATGAAACATAACTCTCACTGTGAGCACATTTTATTTTTACCTTGTCATAATGTTTGTTCTTTTGTTTATGAAAAATCTTTCTTATTTTTCCTTCTTCCTCCACAAAAGCAGCATCAGTAACACTTTTATCACACTGATTAGCATTATTTTCACTGATTTTAATTTCAGCAAACATGCCAGCATTAACCAACTTGCGATTGCCAGCTTCATATGAACACAAGAACAGGAAGTAGTAAACAATTTCATGCCCAGCCAACTTGAAACAGGTGTACCAAGACCACCGTTCAATATCCCGCTGAAATTTTCACCATCAACACAAGACACAATGGCAGACAATCTAATACATTCTGCTTAAAATGGTCCCATAGGTCTATGTGCCCTTTTCACATTGACCGCCTCAATTAGATCCTGGTTTTACAATATTGAAAGATTCATTATTGAGTTCCCTTTATAAACTTTAGGCAAATAAATACTTTGCAAATTAACTTAAATTGTATAATTGAAAAAAAAGTCATCTTACATTCACATGACTTTCACCAAAACGTATTAATCAAGATAAATATTTGCAGATATTCTCTTATTCCAGATTTCCTTGTAGACACAGGGGGATAGGGGAATACCATAGGCTTTAAATTATAGATTGATTAGAGCAGGTTGCTATTTGATGGCTGTGAAATTCTGTTCTCTTTGCATGGCTAAGGGGGAAAAAAGAAAGATTAGCCATTTTTGTTTTGTGAAAAGTATAAGTATTTGAAAATTAAAACAATTGTTGGCAGTAATCAAGAAGGGGATTGACAGTTCCTAAGCACATGACAGAAACGTTGAAATGAATGTGAGGGGATGAATGCATCATAGCAAGGAAAAGAGGAATCAATTAGCATAGCAATGGTAGATGCCGAAACTTGTGTTGTCAGTATTCGCTGCAATATATGCAGTATCTTCTTGTAGCCCGCTTGCATCAGTTACAGACAAGTTGTTTTGTGTTTGCTGCAATTTATGCAGTACCTTCCTGTAGTCCACACTTGCATCAGTTACAGACAAGTTGTTTTGTGTTAGCTGCAATATATGCAGTACCTTCCTGTAGCCCACGCTATCATCAGTTACAGACAAGTTGTTTTGTGTTAGCTGCAATATATGCAGTACCTTCCTGTAGCCCACGCTTGCATCAGTTACAGACAAGTTGTTTTGTGTTAGCTGCAATATATGCAGTACCTTCCTGTAGCCCACGCTTGCATCAGTTACAGACAAGTTGTTTTGTGTTAGCTGCAATATATGCAGTACCTTCCTGTAGCCCACGCTATCATCAGTTACAGACAAGTTGTTTTGTGTTTGCTGCAATTTATGCAGTACCTTCCTGTAGCCCACGCTAGCATCAGTTACAGACAAGTTGTTTTGTGTTTGCTGCAATTTATGCAGTACCTTCCTGTAGCCCACGCTAGCATCAGTTACAGACAAGTTGTTTTGTGTTAGCTGCAATATATTGTGACTTTGGTGGGTGTAAAGTAAAGAAGACAGATGTAGTCGAGATAAGGAAACACTTTTATTTCCGTAAACAGTAACTTTATACACTCATTGCAACAGCAAGAAAGTCTTCACCGATTCACCAACAGCACGGCTCCGAATTAGTAACACAAAAACTGTCCCTTCTCTCACTTTACCGCTATTTATATCTCCCAGGCACTATTCTGGAAACTTCAGGAAAGTTCAGTTATTATTGCGGTGAAATACAAAGCAGAAAATTCCAGAAGTCTCTATCCCTTTCTCTCTTTCGGCAAGCGCCCCAACAATGCGGCCATTCTCTGTCTCTTCCCTTCGGCTCCTTTGCGGTAGTGCCGACAATAATGCGAAGGGCGACAATATGCAGTACCTTCCTGTAGCCCACTCTTGCATCAGTTACAGAGAAGTTGTTTTGTGTTAGCTGCAATATATGCAGTACCTTCCTGTAGTCCACACTTGCATCAGTTACAGCTAAGTTGTTTTGTGTTAGCTGCAATATATGCAGTATCTTCCTGTAGTCCACGCTTGCATCAGTTACAGCTAAGTTGTTTTGTGTTAGCTGCAATATATGCAGTATCTTCCTGTAGCCCACGCTTGCATCAGTTACAGCCAAGTTGTTTTGTGTTAGCTGCAATATATGCAGTATCTTCCTGTAGCCCACACTTGCATCAGTTACAGCCAAGTTGTTTTGTGTTAGCTGCAATATATGCAGTACCTTCCTGTAGTCCACGCTAGCATCAGTTACAGCCAAGTTGTTTTGTGTTAGCTGCAATATATGCAGTACCTTCCTGTAGCCCACGCTTGCATCAGTTACAGACAATTTGTTTTGTGTTTGCTGCAATATATGCAGTACCTTCCTGTAGCCCACGCTTGCATCAGTTACAGACAAGTTGTTTTGTGTTAGCTGCAATATATGCAGTACCTTCCTGTAGCCCACGCTTGCATAAGTTACAGACAAGTTGTTTTGTGTTTGCTGCAATATATGCAGTACCTTCCTGTAGCCCACACTTGCATAAGTTACAGACAAGTTGTTTTGTGTTAGCTGCAATATATGCAGTACCTTCCTGTAGCCCACGCTTGCATAAGTTACAGACAAGTTGTTTTGTGTTTGCTGCAATATATGCAGTACCTTCCTGTAGCCCACGCTTGCATAAGTTACAGACAAGTTGTTTTGTGTTAGCTGCAATATATGCAGTACCTTCCTGTAGCCCACACTTGCATCAGTTACAGACAAGTTGTTTTGTGTTAGCTGCAATATATGCAGTACCTTCCTGTAGCCCACGCTTGCATAAGTTACAGACAAGTTGTTTTGTGTTTGCTGCAATATATGCAGTACCTTCCTGTAGCCCACGCTTGCATCAGTTACAGACAAGTTGTTTTGTGTTAGCTGCAATATATGCAGTACCTTCCTGTAGCCCACGCTTGCATAAGTTACAGACAAGTTGTTTTGTGTTTGCTGCAATATATACAGTACCTTCCTGTAGCCCACGCTTGCATCAGTTACAGACAAGTTGTTTTGCAGCATTCTATTTATGTGGTTATTTTCCTTGTGTTTACATGTGTCTGTGTATTTGCAATTGTCCAACACTTTCAATAAAGATTTAGTTTGTCCAAAAATAGTGACAACCAAACACACTCTGTATTTGGTATAGGTACCTATCCCAATTAAAGGATTGTGTGGTTGACGACATTGCAACAGAACATAGGCTTCCCCTTATCATTGCCATTTTAATCTGATTTAATTAATACAAACTGAAGTAAAGGGTTATGTTGGGGGAAACAAGAAAGTTTTCATTGTGTCGTTGGTAATAAAGCTGAAAACTGGGAGTAAATGGTTAATCATATAAAGGGCACAATAAGTGCAAGCGTTTTGGAAGAAGGATAGAAGAGCTTGTCATTTCTGTGGGGGATTCCAAGGGAATCAAGCAAGGGATTCAGGGATGAGTAGCATTTCCCCATTAGAATCAGCATCAATATTTCATGGATATGTCTCTTTTGTTAATGTAAATGTTTACACCAATATATACTTGCATATAAATTCACTATTTTACTATTGTGTTGATACACAAATGTAAGTAACACCTGCTCTACATTCCAAGTGCAATCTAATCATCTTGGTGCTAATAATCCTAAAATGGTCATGTCATATCGCTCTCCCCTCAAAATGTCAGTTCCTTTCCTGATTGGCACTGATCACATGGTCATGTCACCTCGCTCTCCCCTCAAAATGTCAGTTCCTTTCCTGATGTGCACTGATCACATGGTCATGTCGCCTCGCTCTCCCCTCAAAATGTCAGTTCCTTTCCTGATTGGCACTGATCACATGGTCATGTCACCTCGCTCTCCCCTCAAAATGTCAGTTCCTTTCCTGATTGGCACTGATCACATGATCATGTCGCCTCGCTCTCCCCTCAAAATGTCAGTTCCTTTCCTGATTGGCACTGATCACATGGTCATGTCACCTCGCTCTCCCGTCAAAATGTCAGTTCCTTTCCTGATTGGCACTGATCACATGGTCATGTCACCTCGCTCTCCCCTAAAAATGTCAGTTCCTTTCCTGATTGGCACTGATCACATGGTCATGTTGCCTTGGTCTCCCCTCAAAATGTCAATTCCTTTCCTGATTGGCACTGATTACAATAACAAAGAATATTTTGCAAATGGTTTAGTAAAACAAGTTGTTAGAAATAAATTGTGCTTTAACAAGATCTACATTTTGTGATTAGCAAAATTTTGTCTCTTATGGATTACCAGTTATACAAAAGTCATTCAAAATGGAGAGGACTTCAAGAGATTATAACAACAAAATTCAACATATACATTTAATTTATTATGAAAATGTCTTAAACAGGTGGTATTTTAGTTAAATTGTTTGACCTGTCTTGGAGAATATAAAACGTGTTAAAGAATGTTCCATGTAAATTTTTGTCAAATTCTTTGCATGGCATCCTTGAAAGACAGGCGTACACACAGGCCTTATTCAAAACATGCTTTTTTTGGGTTCAGGAAAACCTAAAAACATGTATTTTGAGTGATATCTTGGTATCAATATTTCCTTTCTAACTAGTGTGGAAAGTAAAACTTAAGTTTTTTGTGTTGGTCTTAAGGTTTCCTGTTTGTAGAAAATTCAATAATAACACAGAGGATGTAGGAGAGCTTTTACACACTATTTAACATATGCAATTTACCTGAAAACACACGTTAATGTATTTATTCAAAGAACCATTTTTCATAACATCAAAATTAACAATTTTTTTTAATGTAGTGGGTTCCTTTTTCTAAGTGAGGGAAAGTTTGTGAAATATGTCATACTAAACTATCATACATTTGTAATGCTGGTTTATTTGGCCCAAAAAACCACAAACTATGCATTTGGTGTGAAATGCTGGTGTAGAATAGCATAGGAAGTTGTTGATTAATGGCATGCATTTGCTGACTAAGTCATTAAAATTTGTGTATTTGTGTATGTTCTTCAGATAATGCATTGTGGATGAGCTCGCTAATCACCTAAGTGGCAGACGGGAGCAAGTAGAAGTGCAATCATCATAGTGTCGAGGGATGTTTGTGTACATCATGGATACCTAACTCAAGTCAGATACAGGTCAAACTGAAGTGCAATCATCACAGTGCCAAGGAATGTTTGTGTACATCCTGGACCTAACTCAAGCCAGGTACAGGTCAAACTGAAGACATTTAACATTACGTAGCGATAGGTGAAAGTGTTACTAACAACGGTGTGTGGCATTATTGGTTTAAAACAGTGCATGCATCTGAGAAATTAAAAATGTACAGTTTCATTTTGATATGTTTACCAGGTATGCAAAACGTAAAGTAAGTGGAGCTTATGTTATTTTAACAAGTTCCTCAAACAATTTTTAACATTTTATGAAAAAGCAAACTATTAACAGTAAAGCAATATAATTCTAAAGGTTTTAACATATTGAAGTTGCGAGTGGATTGACACAATAGTTTCTCTTAAGTTTCACTCTGAACATGTGACCAAGACATTTATGTTCTGGAAGGGGATTCCCTAGCTCTGTGCTTCACTATATCATTACTCTGTGAATGTTTTACCTTACTGTCCTATTACCTTGTCACATAACAAAACACTTCCAGTGTTAACAGATTTATTTCTGCTGCTGGAATGTGTTAATAAGGTCTCATGAACCACTCCAGCATAACAAAACACTTCCAGTGTTGACAGATTTATTTCTGCTACTGGAACGTGTTAACCCTTTGCGGACGAAGTCCTGGGAAGAAATTTCCGTAGCCAGGACGGAGCTGTGAGTTTGCTGCTAGAGCTACGCAAATGGGAGCAAAACTTCATGCAAAAGTGGCCTATGTTACTGTACTTACCTACACTGCAGATGACTATCAAATGTAGCTGAGCTAAACGGAGACTTATTGATGGACTGGAACAGTTTGTGCTGCTTACTCTGTCCACTAATATGGAGATTTTTAAATTGTTTTAACTTTGTAAACACTTTAGACCGAGATAAAGTGTCCATGTCATAGAAAACACGTACCAATGAAATAGCGTTTGGCAATAAATAGTAATGTATATAATATGTAAGCGGACACACGAACACTATGTACAAATTTACACATCACACACTTCTCATTATGACAGAACAATTACTTTTTAAAATTGACAAGCGTCTGATAGCGCTCGAAATGTTCGCCGATACACATGGGTTTATTTGGACAGTGTTGCAGTAGAAATACGTTTCTTTTCTCGCTCCCTTGAGTTTTCGGTTGCTGCAGACAATACAGTCTTTGTGTTTTTTTCCCTCAAAATGATATATAAAATGTGGTGCATTGTTTAGCCTTTCCTCTCTCTCGGCCGTACAGGAGTGTGACCTTGGCCTTGGGTTAATTATGTCTTTCACCAGACTCTCGACAAGTGACCTTCTGTATTTTACACGTGACAAGGGATGGGTGCTTGCCTGGCAATTTTGAACCTTGTACAAAATGTACGAGTTTATTATCCCCCAAAATTCTTTCATTTCTACAACAGACACATCAGCCCAAGTTTTCTAAATACAGCGTGGGGACAATTGTAATGCGGCAATTTTTTCTCTCGCATATCTATTTGTTTCCTTAGCAATTTGAGATATTAGCTCATCAGTAAAAAATAAAGTATTCAATTGGCTCAGCATCAAAGGCACAGTTCAGTTTTGGACCTACATTCTTGGAAAGGGTATATTCGTTGGGTTTCTGGTCAGTTTTGCCTATCAATTTCCATGTATCGGCACACGCAACATTCGCAGCACTTGTATCGCTTTCACTCTCACTTATGGACTCCTCAGCACCGGACAGCTCCACATCTTTCTCCTCTTCAAATTCATTTTCCACATCATCATCACTCACTGCATCCAACTCAGAGTGAATCATTAACCTTAATTCTTCCACATCTTCATTGCACAACATATCAAACTTTTGTTTTCTATTCCCAGAAGGACCTGGTGTATATGCGCTTGAAGCCATTGCAAAATACTGTGCAACCCAGACTGAAACATTTCCTCTGTACGTTGAAATAGTTAAAATAATTTCCGAACAGATGGCAGTATAGGCTGGGTAAAGCTTCCACGAACACTATGATGCCTGTAACATGCTGCCAGAAGCATTACTTCTTGCAACTAAGATGAGAAAACGTGAAGCGCTTTGCTGTCGGTTTTGTAAAAATGTCAATTGGTTGGCTGTCATAAGTCAGCTGAGCCTGGGGTTGAACACCAGAGCCTGTGCTCGTGAAGATGTGCCTATTTGTATTGCAATTGTTTTCAGCACTCCACAATGCTGACTCTTCACAAACACCTGAAGGAAGTTGATCACGTTCTTCCTCACTGCTACTCGTACCTATATCCTCCACACCCCCCTCAAATTTGGAAAATTCACCATCGATATCCAAATCGCTGTCACACAGCAAGAAGTCCTCCACATTATCCTGTGTAATTTCAGAAGCCCTTACACTTCCACTTTCACCACTCGCTAACCTTTGTGCAACACTGCTTGTTGATGTCATGTTTTACCTGTGAGCTTCTCACTTCAGCTACAAGCAGGAAAGTATACGTATGTATTTCAAGAAAGAAATGAACGGAGCCTCCTATATCCAAGTTACGAAACACGCGCAAGTAAAAATTGCAAACCTGCTTTATTCTGATGACTCATAAACCACGCATACAGTAGTGCTCTATTTCACATTGTGCTGTGATTTGCTGACGCATAGCTCACACATACAAGGGGTCCACTACGGTTTCTTTCCGAGAAATTATATTAGATGCGTTCGACAAAGCAAAGTTAATTTTTCACCACAGTGAAACAAATAGTGCCATTTCAACGATTTGTAAATGCAGCTCAACATTGCTGATGATGTACATGTATACTGCATATAACGAGTTTTATACCAGTTTTTGTTTCATTAAAATAACCTAAAATTTATGCAAAATACAGCTGGGTATTTACGAAGCACTTTTAGCGCATTTAACAATTTAAATGCCCTGCGCTGGATATTGGGTATCCGTTCTCAGCCTGCGGAGCTATTAAATGGTTCAAGAGGTTAAATATGTTGTAGGCAGAACTAAACAGAAAAAGGGGTCAGTCAGTCAAGCATTCAACCCAACATGAAAAAGTATGCAAAGCTTGTACAAGTGTGGCAGTTTATATTATGGGTCATGTTACAGGATTGTATGTAATGCACAACAGATAAAGAACAAAATGGCAAGCGCTAACATTTTCTCCAATTAAAGTTCAGATTTCAACAAAAGTAACTTTATTTTGTTTCAAATAGAATCCGTCCACAAAATTAATTAACCATGTTTGTGAAACTACCGTCTAAACCATTTGGATCTATTCCATGGCAAAGTTTTTCCTTCTAATCACCTCTGAGCTGAAGCAATAAATGGTGTCACTTTCACAACAATCTTATGTTTTTACCTCTAATGCATATTTATATCCATATAGCATTTATTCTTCTCTGCACGATCACTGGCAAATTGTTCTTTCTTTCTTCATGTTACCTATTTAGAAGAATTAACATGTGTTCTACATACTTTCTTGCAACACACATCTATTGATAAATGCACACAATTACGCATCTTCACTATAAGATACTTTGATCATAACTCTTGTAAAAGAACTTTTTATTCCCCTTTGTTACGGAGCATAGTAATGATAGTTTTTCCCACAATTTGTTGTTGTTAGCTAATGCTGGATTTCTGACAATGAAGTCATTAATCCTCTTGCTCTCCAATATTTTTACTTTCTCTACTGGTAAGTAGGGGAAGTATTGTATTCCACCCAAAAATTTGATGTCGAGATTTCACCAGAAATATATATTTTGAGGGCACCTGAATAAAAAAAAAAAAGCATTTTTAGAAAAAGGTCCATGTATGTGTGTGTTTGTCTGTCTGTCTGTCTGTCTGTCTGTCTGTCTGTCTGTCTGTGTGTCAGTCTGTGGACAGCATAACTCAAAAATGCCAAACTCCTGGCAATGTGCAGTGAGTGAATTGTCACTCTATGTTGCAATAGGGGAAGCAAGTGTATGCAGAATATTGAAAGTGTTGGGGATAAAAATGGTTTGTGCCAGGTGGGTTCCCAGGATGCTGATAGAGGCTCGCAAAGAAACACAAAAAACAGTATGCAGCGAACTTTTGGATCAATAACGGGAATGATGGAAATGACTTTCGTGGAAGAATTATGATATGGGATGAAACATGGCTCCATAGTTTTTCACCAGAGACAAAGAGGCAATCAATGGAGTGGCATCATGCAGATTTTCCCAAGAAAACAAATTTAAAACTGCACCTTTGGCTGAAAGGTGATGGTTACGATGTTTTTTGATTTTGAAGGACTCTTCCTTGTGGACATCATGCCACATGGAACCATCATTAATTCTGATGCATATGTGGTGATTCTGAAGAAACTTCAAGCTGGTCTGAGTCATGTTCAACCACATCAGCAAAAGCAGGATCTTTTGCTGTTGCACGACAATACACGGCCACATGTCAGTCAAAAATCTGCAGAAGTGATTGGCATTCAGAATGCAGCAGATGAAAATGGAAATGTCCCAAATGAAGATAGATTTTTCAGCGAAGATCAACGAGGAACTGACCAGTGTGAAGGAGGAAGTGGAAGAACTCAGAAGAAAAATGCAGAATCTTGGCAAACGTGTTAACATCCTGGAAGATAGAGATGAGGGCAACACTTGCTCCATGAAGGACTTAAGAACCTGAAGGTCAAGGCGCCAGGAAGCAACACATCCGCATGCGTCAAACCATCCAAATACGGCGGCATGTGAACCTTTAAAGTCTTCTGCTGCACACGATGCCGACATTGGTGGCATCCCAAGGCATCTGGAGGCTCTCAAAAACTGGTTCGGAAATCACCGCCTGGCTGGAGCCTATCGCAGCCAGCTCAAGTCAAGGCTGCAACAGCCACGGTGATGCTGCAGGAGTTTGCTCTGGCCATTAAATAACTGCTAAATAAGGCCCTCGTGAACCTGCTGACTGGATATCTATCAATGGCATGTGCAACTCCAAGATACGTCAGCATCTAATGCTTGGCAAGTACAATAACATGATGCGCTGAGGATGGAGGTGGCCAAGGTAACAACCGCCCCAATGTCAAAGAACAGGAGCCTCTGATATGGTGGGGGCAGAGGAGCAACACAAGGCCGCCGCTGGAGATCTTTCAGTGATGTGTGCTGGGGGTGTGGTCAGTGAGGACATGTGATAAGGTCAACGAAGGACATGACGGGGCTGTCATTGCCAACCCCTCGAGAGAGACGCTACATGCTTTGTACCGGAGGATGGAACAGCCCCATTGCAGATGGTAGGGTGGGTCCGAGGGAAGCGGTACCAGATACTGGTAGATACGGGTGAAACCGTGACCTTGATTCGACCTGACAAGCAAAGGGCTTGCCGTCAAGGATACCAGATAGTGATGGCATTGGGCAACACCTTGCCTATGGGGAGGGAGGCCTGGCTGCAGTTGGCCTTGGAAAAGAAGTATTTTGTTTAACAACACTGTCAGTTGCTAGGATCACATCAGTATCGCCGGTGTGCTGGAATTTCGTCCCGCAGGAACTCTTTTGTATGCCAGCTGTCGTTTTTATGCACTTAAAAACCATCAGTCTGGGTCGGAAGTTGACTTTGGGGTGGAGCTTTACAAGTCTGCGGGTGTTCGTCTTGAGGGTGGCTTAGGAAGTGATACTGGGGCTGGGTGCCCTCAGGAGCTATGATGCGATGGTCGACGGGGCAGGAGGGTCTTACGATTTGACTTAGATGAGGTGATGTTCTATAAACCAAATGATCAATCAGGGATGTGGATCGTAACCCTGATGGAAAATGTGGTAGTACCCGCAAGGAGTGAGTTGGTTCTAAAGTAAGAACAGATTAGAAACTAAACCTTAGTAATGTTGCAAGTTTTTCATGCAAATTGCTGACTAAAGTTTCGAGTTGACTCCAACTCATTCTCAAAGCTATAGCTATATGGTAAGCAAAGGTATAGGACATGTTGAAGGACATGAGATCTAGGGGAATCATTGAAGAGTCCAACAACCCTTTTTTTTTAAATTAACGTCCTCCAACATTGTGTAATATCGGACGAATGAACGAAATGAAATGGGTGAAATGATGCTCAAATGAGCCCAAGGTCCATGGAGCTTTAAGTTACCCGACATTCGTCTTCTCAGGGTAGGGAAAACCTCGGAAAGAAACCTTACCCGGATAACTTACCCTAAGCGAGATACGAACTCGCGACCTCTTGAACATGAGGCAGACACGCTAACCATCACGCTACCGAGGCGGGCCCAACAACCCTTGGTGCGAGAGCTGTAGTCCTGGTGAAGAACAGTGAAATTTGCTTCTGCATGGAATACTGGAAGCTAAATGCTGTCACCCTAAAGGGCTGTTTTCCTTTACCCTGGATTGACGACACTTTGGATACTCTTGCTGGTGCCCAGTGGTTGTCAACTTCGGACTTGAAATCTGGCAAGAGGTTTTGGTCCCCAGAGATAAGGAGAAGGCCACATTCTTGACAGGCCAAGGGCTTTGGCAGTTCACAGTTATGCCCTTTGGCCTTAATAACGTGCTAACAAACTTCCAGCATTTCATGGAGTTGGTAATGAGGAGCCTGACTTAGGACACTTGCCTGCTGTACCTGGATGACATCAGCTTGACTGGTAGGAGCTTCAAAGATCATTTAGGGAACCTGAACAAGGTGTTACAAAGATTACAGACAGTAAATCTGAAGGGGAATATGAAGAAGTGCCAACTGTTCCACAAGAAGGTTCACTACTTTGGCCACATAGTTTCTCCCACAGGGGTAGCTACAGAGCTGGAGATGGGTCAGGCTGTGAGAGACTGGCCTCACCTGAAAGTAAGACTACAATTGTGCAATTTTATGGGTCTGTGCAGCTACTACTACCTGTTTGTCAGCGGCTTCTCCAACATCGCGAAGCCCCTCACTCATCTGGTGGAAGAACACTGACCTTATATGTGGACGGAAGGGGACGAAGGTGCATTCCAGGCACTTAAGTCAGTGCTCTGCAGTGTCTCTGTTTTAGTATTCCCACAGCCAGACTGCGATTTTGTTGTGGACACTGATGTTAGCGACAGCAGGACTGAAGGCATACTATCCCAAATCTAAGACAGACGGGGACAAATGATCGCATCTGGCTGTTAAGCTTCAAAAACCTAGAGGGCCAGACAGCCCGTTGTATCCAAAGGCTCCAGGAGTACAACTTCCTCGGCACAGGGGCTCTAATGACGTAGCTGTCGACGGGCCCTTAAACCCTAATCACTCACTCACTCCTCGGGACACTGGAAAGGAAAGAGCCACTCCAATGTGGATGCCTTGTTAACCTCTTGAGCATTGGCCATTTAAACATCCGCGAGCCGAGAACTGCTAGCATTTAAATTGTTAAATGCCCTTCGTATATACACAGCTGTATTTTGTGTAAATATAAAGTTATTTTAATGAAACAAAAACTGGTATAAAACTCGTTATTTGCAGTATAAATGTACGTCATCAGCAAAGTTGAGTTGTATTTACAAAACATTGAAATGGCACAATTTTGTTTCACTGTGGTGAAAAGTCAACTTTGCTCTGTCGAACGTATCTAATATTAGTTCTCGGAAAGATTCGGTAAAGAAACACCCATTGTACGTGTGGCTTATGTGTCAGCATACTGTGTAATAAATTGCTACTGCATGCGTGGTCTCTTGAGTCATGAGAATAGATCAACATTACAACTTTTGCTTACGCGAGTTTCGTAACTGAGTGGAGTCCCTGTCTTTCTTTGTTGAAATACATACATATTCTTTCCTGCTTGTAGCTGAAGGGAGAAGTGGTATAAAAAGGTGTTTTTGCACCAACTGGATATAACCATATACAATTGTTTGGGGATTTGGACAGCTCTCTAAACCCACACAGGACAATGCCCGACCTTGACTACCGACTATAAATAACTCGCAGCCTAATTGAACAATACCACGTTGGGGGTTGAAAATCCAAAACCCCTGCACCCCTCAGACTTCAAGGAAAACGTTATCCTAAAAGGATACCACCAACAGCAAAGAAGTCCCGCCCATCTTCAAAGTGTTTCGTGTGCCGCAAGAAGGGAATTCCCGAATGTGGGAATGTACCTACCCTTGTGTGTTTATCCCTGTTTTGAGGTAAATCACTGCAGAACGAACATATTAAGGTAAGCCAATAAAGTATATAGACCTTACTAAAATGTTTCATAAAGGGAATATTATAATAAATTGAGTTGGATAAGGGATAAATAAGGGTTAAATGCTTAAATGCACAGGACGCCCATATCGCTCATCCGTCATTTTAAATGGACGTGATTTCACGTCGATATCCCTCAAGAGGTTAAGAATACCTTGCCCAGAGGAGTGCAGCCACTGCAATAGGGTGGAGGAGAAGGAATGCACCACAGCTGTCTTCGTGATTTCAGCAGTGCCTGCAAACAGATGGTATAGTACAGACCTGAAGAGAGAACAGCTGGCGGACACCCATTCAAGGATGGTGCTTCAAGAAGTGGAAGCAGAGACCAAGTCGAGCTGGGAAGACATTGCACCCAGGAGTAGTGAGTATAGGTCTTTCTGGGCACAATGGGACTTGCTGAAGATCAAGGATGGTGTGTTGTACTGAGTCTGGGAGTCACCTGATGGAAAGACCCAGAGAGAGCAGCTGGTACTTCCATGGAGTAAGGTCATGGATGTCCTGGATGAGGTACATTTGGGTTCATCCGGAGGGCATCTTGGATCCAACTGCACTATTGATAAACTGCAACGGTGGTACTACTGGTTGAGACTACCAGCATATACTGAGAGGTGGCGTTGCCAATGTTAAATACGTGTGGCACATGGCGGCCTGCAGACTAGGAGCCAAGGTAGTATAATCTGGGTGCAACCCTTCGAACACATCGCTATCGATATAGTTGGACTGTTCCTTATGTCTGACAGAGGCAATAAATATCTGCTAGTGGCCATGGACTACTTTACTAAGTGGCTGGAGGTGTATGCAATCCTTAACTAGGAGGCTAAAACAATCATGTACAGCCTTGTGGAAGAACTGTTTTGCCAATTTGGAGTGCTGCTAGAACTGCACAACAATCAGAAACTTGACCAGTCTTGTGTACAGCTTCCCCTCATGTCCAAGTTTTCAGTCAGTATGTGATGTACAGCACTTTTTCAAATGCCTGCAATGTCTGCTAGCTCACACTTTCAGTCAACTGTCATCAAATACCATTTTGTGGAATTTCTTTATTATTTCTGGCATGGTCACCTCATTTGGCCGACCACTGTGATGTTCGTCTTGGCAGCTCATACGGTCTCACTTAAACTCTGCCCACAATATTTTACTGTTGTAAACGAAGAAGCAGAATCCCCTAGAGCAGAATCTAGCTCAGCCTTAATATTAGTTGGACTAAGACCTTTTAAATGAAAGTACTGTATCACATAACAATGACCAGTTTTACCCATGTTTACAAATTTGCTGAGAGCATTCACTATTGATGGCTGTCAAATGAATACTAAGTAACGTAGCATCATCAGACTTCAAACTTAAGCTTTATAAGGTTGGTACTTTCTACCATAGTCATTTGTTTCAAACAAGTGCTATCTATATGTCCTATTGGGTACTTTTGGGGCAGCCCTTGTAAGTGATAAAATATTTATATTATATTTGTATCTGTTGAGTTGTATGCAATTTGTAAACTATCAGTTAGTGTTATGTCATGTTTTCTAGCATCAACATTTTGAAACATTTGCTGTTGTGTGTTTAATGACGATCAGCCCAAAGTGGATGGGAAAATAACATTTCATGTGAATTATTAGGGAACAGTGTTGGGAGAAAAAGGCATATGATTGTTCATGCAGTGTGAAAATGTGTAGGGACTTAATGTAACATTGTATTGTCAGTTTACAACCCTCTCACTCCTACAATAATGTTCCTTGTACCTGTATAAGCTGTAGATATAGTGTTTTGTAACCATGTACTTCCCATGTACGATCCTTCCTTTCTCTGTAAGCTGTAGATAAAGTGTTTTGTAACCATGTACGATCCTTCCTTTCTCTGTAAGCTGTAGATATGGTGTTTTGTAACCATGTACTTCCCATGTACGATCCTTCCTTTCTCTGTAAGCTGTACATCAGTGGCGGTTATTCAGGTGAAGCAGGTGAAGATGTTTTCACCTGAAAATAGCAGTATTCAATTTTTGTTAATGTTGGCATTATTACTTTCATTCTAACAGTTTAGTCCCAAATTTCAACTGCTAGCAGCTGTAGCAGGGTCAGTGACCAACCCTTCTTTTGTTTGGAACTTACAGCCTGGCAGCCAGCAGGGAAAATTGGTGGGAACGCGCCCTCTAATCGGTTACAAGGACAAGTGCAAAAGTCACAGTTACGGAAGAAACTACTGCACTAAACAGCTTGGTTGCCATGGCAACATGACGTCACGAAACGATGAACTACAGGGAAATAACACGGGCATGCACATGTTTCAGGCAAACAAGAAATATTTGCACTTGGGTAGAGGCACAGAACACGGTAGAGGGGATGGTTTCTGTTTTCGCGCGAATAGAAGATAGTATTCGTTTACCTCGAGGAAGAACTGGCGGTAAACTTAAAACGTGGTGTTTTAGACAACTGTGAACGGTAGGTATAATTTACAAGTTTGCTAGACTCCAGTACTTTTAATATTTAAATTACGGAATATAACTGTTTTGTTATGAATCCTGTGAACCATATAGTTTGCAATTTGCTAGGAACCCCATTTTCCTGGTGGAAAGATGAGGACAAGAAGGATGTTTTAAACTTTGGGCGGCCCACTGATATCATTGATGTAGCCCTTACAAGAGAGGATAAGAAAATAAGGAAGACTTATTAAATTCAAAAGCTCTTAGCTCGATAACTATTTTCGGTTATGCAGTAGCCGTAGTTTGCAATCGCTATTCTGTTGGCCTTGTTTACTTTTCAGCAACAAAAGTAACGTGTGGGACAAGAAAGATTCACAGATTTCATTAATATAACCCGTTCCCTTCACAAGCACAATAATTCGGCGGGACATTTAAAAGTAAATTACAACTTAACGCTTTTGAAAAAAAAATAAAAACACAATGGCTGACGCTCTTCAGGAAAACAGCAGACCTTTCCATGTGCGTTTCAATGGAAACGTGACATTAAATAGGCTTTTCCTGTAGTTGATTATTAAAGCAACATTGTATTTAGGTAAACAAGAGCTTGCATTCTGAGGTCATGATGAGAGTGCGCTTTCGCTAAGTCGGGGAAATTTCAAGGAGCTTGTGTACTGAAACTCCATTAGAAATTCAAAACCACTATAATAAAATTAAAAGTATATCCAGCGGTGATTCTAAATCTATACAAAATGAGGTGATTGGATGTATTTTGGAATACTTACAAACCTGAAATTAATGTCTAAGATTTTTTTTTTCTGTTGAAGTTGATGACACTACAGATATTTGTCAACAGTCTCAGTGCTCTATCATTGTAAGATACGTGAATACAGAGAGCACATTGGTTGAACGATTTTTCGTATTTCATGATGTGAGTGTTGACAGGTCCACAGAAACATTGTTCCTTTTGCTGCATGGTGTTCTTAAAGAATTTAATTATGAACGTCAATTAGGGTTGCACAATGTTAAGATGGAGCGCGCGTTATGTCAGGACATTTGAATGGACTTCAAAAAAGAATCAAGAACAATGCTCCTCAGGCAGTTTTTGTACATTGTTTGGGTCACCATTTAAATTTGATTTTAAAACAAAGCTGTATATATTTGCATCCGCCATGTTTATTTCTCTCACTTATTACGCGAACTGTCATATGTATTGGACCAAAATGAATCATAGTGTGACAGACAGTTTCTTTTGTGTATAGCTCCATTGTATACTAAAAGCTTGGTAAAAAATGTTGGACCGTGGTACACCGGCTTTGCATTGTATTTTCAGCATGCTTAAGTGAACTTCTTCACCTATTTTGTAAGGCACGAGCCGCCACTGCTGTACATATAGTGTTTTGTAACCATGTACTTCCCATGTACGATCCTTCCTTTCTCTGTAAGCTGTACATATAGTGTTTTGTAACCATGTACTTCCCATGTACGATCCTTCCTTTCTCTGTAAGCTGTACATATAGTGTTTTATAACCATGTACTTCCCATGTACGATCCTTCCTTTCTCTGTAAGCTGTACATATAGTGTTTTGTAACCATGTACTTCCCATGTATGACCCCTCCTTTCTCTGTAAGCTGTACATATAGTGTTTTGTAACCATGTACTTACCATGTATGACCCCTCCTTTCTCTGTAAGCTGTAGATATAGTGTTTTGTAACCATGTACTTCCTATGTATGATCCTTCCTTTCTCTGTAAGCTGTAGATATAGTGTTTTGTAACTTGTATTACCCATGTATGACCCCTCCTTTCTCTGTAAGCTGTAGATATAGTGTTTTGTATCCATTAACAAATTTTGTATTATCCATTAACAACTCTCTCCCTTTTACAATAAAACTGCCTCTCCCACCCTCCCCCTTTTACAATAAAACATTCTTCTCTATCTTCTCCCTGCACCCCTCTTTATGTACCCCCAGATTCTTATCATTGCATTGTGTGTGTATATTATTCTGCCCTTCCCTATTCCACTGCAAACTTTCAATGCAGTGTTACAATATTTGCAATTTTTAGGGGTGATTTCTGAAGAAGACAGCATTTTACAGTAGTAAAAAGTACAATGGAATGCCAATGTTTTCTTTTTCTTACGTTATTTTCCAGCTTCTTTTTCTGCTTGATTATCTGTTGTACACTTGTGGGCGCCAGTCCCTTGGCTTTGACTTACACTGTGCTCAATTTTATGCAGCAGCTGTAGATAAGTTGCTGTGATTTGTTACCACTATTAGGTTTGCCAAGCTAGATTAAAAGCTCCAAAAATAAAATATTACAGACTTTTAGCCTGTGATGTCCTATTTTAACTTGGTATTGTGTTAAAGCAATAAATATTGTCGCCCATCGCATTATTGTCGGCACTACCGCAAAGGAGCCGAAGGGAAGAGACAGAAAATGGCCGCATTGTTGGGGCGCTTGCCGAAAGAGAGAAAGGGATAGAGGCTTCTGGAATTTTCTGCTTTGTATTTCACTGCAATAATAACTCAACTTTCCTGAAGTTTCGAGAATAGTGCCTGGGAGATATAAATAGTGGTAAAGTGTGAGAAGGGACAGTTTTTGTGTTACTAATGCTGAGCCGTGCTGTTGGTGAATCGGTAAAGCTTTCTTGCTGTTGCAACGAGCGTACAAAGTTACTGTTTACGGAAATAAAAGTGTTTCTTTATCTCGACTACATCTGTCTTTTTTACTTTACACCCACTAAAGTCACACTGGTGTCAGAAGTGGGATACGACGATGGAGGCTACATTGGTGAGCTTTTTACAAGAGATGAAGACGGCAAACGACAACCCAGCTGAAAGAGATGAAGACGGAGCTATCGGCGAAAATTGACGAGCAACTGGCTGGCGTTAGGAAGGATGTGAAACAGCTCGGTGGAAAGGTGGAAAGATGGAGGACCTCGGCCAACGCGTTGACGCCCTGGTGAATGTCGGGGAACGGCTTAGCGTTCTCGAAGACAGGGTCGACGGTAGCGCCAAGGAGCTAAATGCAATGGTGGAAGGGATGCTTAGTGAAAAGCTCAAGAACTACAAGGCCGAGGCTCCAGCACGCGACACAACATCGACGCGCGTCAAACCGTCGAAGTACGATGGCACGTCAACGTTTGAGGTCTTCCGCCGTCAATTCGACACAGTGGCCAAGGACAACAAATGGTCGCCAGAAGAAGAGGCCGCGCAGCTGATAGCCAGCCTCCAGGGACGAGCCGCAGAGGTGCTGAACGCAGTCCAGACAGCGCCGGCGCCCAAGGACATCTGGCAGGCCCTGGAGAACCGGTTCGAAAACCACCGCTTAGCCGCAGCCAACTGAAATCTAGGATGCAACTGCCAGTGGAGACGCTGCAGAAGTTCGCCCTGGCAATCGAACAGCTGGCCAGCAAAGCCTTGGTCGACCTCCCCTCCGAATTCATATCCCGAGAAGCCGCCTATACCTTCGTCGACGGGGTACGCGATGCCGAGATACGTCAACGCCTGATGCTCGGAGACTACAAGACCATCCACGAGGCGCTAACGGCCGCATTAAGGATGGAAGCGGCCAAAGTGACGGCTACCCCGACCTCGAAGACAAGGAGTGTCCGCTACGATGAAGACCGCAGACCAGTCCAGGGACGCCGACGAAGACCAGGTGGCGTGTGTTGGGGGTGTGGCCAGCCGGGACACCTGATGAGAGACTGCCGGCACCAAGAAGAGCAGCCGGAAAACGAGTAATGGCCGGCGTGGCGTGGGGCACGTCGGCGCCATCACCATTATCCCCTCGAGTGACACTGCGCGCCGTCAGCCGACGGATGGATGACAGCCTCATCGCGGACGATTGGGTGAGAGGGAAGCCGTGCCGCGTGCTTGTTGACACTGGAGCAGCCGTAACTGTCATCAGACCTGACGTAGCCAGGGACTTGCCCTCGAGAAAACCGAGCCGACCGTACCAACTAGTGACGGCATCGGGTGACACCTTGCCTGTGGAGAGGGAGGCCCTGCTGAAGTTGACCTTGGGGCGAAGTGTCTTGCGTTTGTGGGTGTTCGTCGTGGAGGTGGCTGAGGAGCTGATACTGGGACTGGATGCCCTCAGGAGCCACGAGGCGACGGTCGACATCGGCAAGAAGGTTCTGCGGCTTAAGGGAGAGGAAGTAATGCTCCGGCACCCCGAAGAACGCCTTGGAATCTGCAGGGTCATTCTCAGGGAAGACGTAGTTGTCCCCGCGAGAAGCGAGATGGTAGTGACGGCGCGACTGGAAGGCCAGCGCAAAAAGAACATGCTGCTGGACCGGAAGACGCATGTGCACGGGCTCTGTGTAGCCGGGACATTGTTGCCGTGCCGAGAGGAGGTGCCGGTGAGACTCCTCAACCCAACAGACACCGATCACGACGTCCAGGCCGGGACGGAGTTGGCGTGCGAGCCCGTGGTCAGCGTAACACCAATAGACAAGACCCAGGAGCCGGTGCCGACGCAACATCTGGGGCCCCGGCTGGAAGGCTTACTGGAGAGGGCGGCCGACCACCTGACCGCTGAACAGAGAAAAGGTCCAACAACTGCTGAGACGATATCAGCGCGTCTTCAGCCAAGGCAGCAGCGATTACGGCCGCACGGACCGAGTGCTTCACCACATCGACACCGGAGACGCCCGGCCTATTCGGCAACAACCTAGACGCGATCCGTTGGCTAAACAAGCGGCGGTACGAGACATGCTGGAGGACATGAGAACCAAGGGAGTGATCGAAGAGTCTGACAGTCCTTGGTGTTCCCCTGTAGTTCTGGTGAAGAAGAAGAATGGCGAGCTACGCTTCTGCGTAGATTACAGGAAGCTGAATGCTGTCACCAGGAAGGACTGCTTCCCCTTACCCCGGAGTGACGACACCCTGGACACGCTTGCTGGTGCGCAGTGGTTCTCAACCCTGGACCTGAAATCGGGTTACTGGCAGGCGACTCTAGACCCGAGAGACAAGGAGAAGACAGCATACTCGACAGGCCAAGGGCTTTGGCAGTTCACAGTTATGCCCTTTGGTCTCTGCAACGCACCAGCTACCGTCCAACGCCTCATGGAGTCAGTAATGAGAGGATTGACTTATGACGCCTGCCTGTTATACCTGGACGACGTCATCATCGTCGGCAAGACATTCGAAGACCATCTTGACAAACTGAGCAAGGTGATACAGAGACTGCAGGCGACCGGCTTGAAGCTGAACGCCAAGAAGTGCCAGCTCTTCCGCAGGGAAGTCAACTACTTGGGCCACCTAGTCTCACCAACCGGAGTGGCCACGGATCCGGAGAAGACACAGGCCGTGAGAGATTGGCCTCGCCCAAAGGATAAGCGAGAACTGCGCAGTTTCCTTGGATTGTGCAGTTATTACCGCCGCGTCATAAAGGGTTTCTCCAGCATCGCCAAACCCCTCACTCGCCTGACGGACGAACATCGACCTTATGTGTGGACGGAGGACGCCGAAGGCGCTTTCCGGCAGCTGAAGAGGACGCTCTGCAGTGCTCCTATTTTGGGGTTCCCACAACCAGGCGACGCCTTCATTGTGGACACCGACGCCAGCGACCATTGCATTGGAGGCGTCCTATCCCAAGTCCAGAACGGCCACGAGCGGGTGATAGCCTATTACAGCAAGACGTTGTCCAAGGCAGAGAACTACTGTGTCACCCGACGAGAGCTACTGGCGGTAGTGAAGACCTTGGAGCACTTCCGCAAGTACCTGTACGGTCAGCCATTCCACCTGAGGACAGACCACTCCGCCCTAACCTGGCTACTTAGCTTTAGAAACCTGGAGGGCCAGACAGCCCGTTGGGTCCAGAGGTTGCAGGAGTACGACTTCACCTCCGAACATCGCAGAGGGAAGAGCCACTGCAACGCAGACGCCATGTCCCGAAGACCCTGCCCAGAAGAGTGCGGCCAATGCGCAAGAGTGGAAGAGAAGGACCGTACCGCAGCTGTCAGAGTGGTCACGGCAGTGCCTGCGGACGGATGGGATAGCGCGGGCCTGAGGAGGGAGCAGCTGGCGGACGCCGACTTGGGACCACTCTTGAGAGAAGTGCAGGCAGGGATGAGACCAACCTGGGAGGACATCGCACCCAGAAGCGCTACATAGAAGTCGTACTGGGCCCATTGGGACTCGTTGAAGACCAAAGAGGGCGTGCTGTTCCGGGTATGGGAATCACCTGATGGGAAGACCCAGAAAGAGCAGTTGGTACTTTCCCGAAGTAAGGTCCCGGAAGTCTTGGAGTAAGTGCACGCCGGTACCTCGGGTGGACACCTAGGAGCAAACCGCACGATCGACAAACTCCGACAGCGCTACTACTGGCAGAGGCTCCGAGCAGACGCTGAGAACTGGTGCCGTCAATGTCACGTGTGCGCGGCGAGTCGCGGCCCCTAGACTAGGAGCCGGGGTCGCATGCAGCAGTACAACGTCGGAGCGCCCTTCGAACGCATCGCCGTCGACATAGCTGGACCATTCCCAGTTTCCGATCGAGGCAACAAGTACCGGATGGTAGCTGTGGACTACTTCACCAAGTGGCCGAAGGTGTATGCCATCCCGAACCAAGAGGCGATGACGATTACAGACTGCCTCGTGGAACAGCTGTTCTGCCGTTTTGGGATCCCGTTAGAGCTCCACAGCGACCAGGGCACCAATTTTGAGTCGCACGTAATGAAGGAGGCATTGGAAAGACTTGGGGTGAACAAGACCCGCACAACACCCCTACATCCACAGTCGGACGGCATGGTCGAGAGATACATCAAGACCCTAGAGGAGCACCTGAGGAAGGTCGTGGCCAGCCATCAGCGAGACTGGGACCTCAAGGTACCACTGTTCTTGCTGGCCTACCGTTCGTCGACACATGACACCAGCAAGCCTAATGTTCGGCCGAGAGCTACGCCTCGCTTGTGACCTGGTTTTTGGGAACCCCCCGGAAGCGAGACAGCCGGCAACCGAGTATGTGGAGAATGTCTCCACGACATGCACGAGATGGCTCGTCAGAACATCCAGATGGCGAGCGACCGCATTAAGACCCGGTACGACAGGCAAGCCAACAGCCGAGGATTCCAGCAAGGTGACATGGTCTGGTTGTACCGCCCTACCCGGACCAAGGGACGCTGCCCAAAACTTCTACTACCGTGGCAAGGACCGTGGTAAAGAGGATTAACGACGTAGTCTACTGCATCCAGAAGGTGCCCCGAGTAAAGATGTTAGTGGTACACCTGGATCGTTTGGCCCGTTACGATGGTGCTGTTCGGGACGACCAGCCTTGAAGAGGGAGCAGTGTCTCCCATCGCATTATTGTCGGCACTACCGCAAAGGAGCCGAAGGGAAGAGACAGAGAATGGCCGCATTGTTGGTGCGCTTGCCGAAAGAGAGAAAGGGATAGAGACTTCTGGAATTTTCTGCTTTGGATTTCACCGCAATAATAACTGAACTTAACTGAAGTTTCCAGAATAGTGCCTGGGAGATATAAATAGCGGTAAAGTGTGAGAAGGGACAGTTTTTGTGTTACTAATGCGGAGCCGTGCTGTTGCTGAATCGGTAAAGACTTTCTTGCTGTTGCAACGAGTGTACAAAGTGACTGTTTACGGAAATAAAAGTGTTTCTTTATCTCGATCACATCTGTCTTCTTTACTTTACACCCACTAAAGTCACAATATTTAAAATACTTGAAGATTAACTTTTATTTTTTAAATTTTAACTTTTACCTTTCACGTTTTAACGCTCTAAGCTTGTGAGTTTTTCTGCTTCTTTACCTTTTGACTTTGGGTCCAAATGCACTAGTTGTTGAACGGCCCTTTAACACCATTTACTCACACACTTTCTGGCCATTTTCGTGGTTCTTTCACCTCACTTCAGCTAGCACAGCCATGGGGACTGGCAATGTTAGAATAACTTAACTGCAGTTTCATTAATACAGTTGTAATTGATTCTCTGGTCCATTTAATGAGTTGAATAATTACTCGTATTTACATCACAAATCAGTGCTATTTAAAAAGTACTTTTCTTCAGAAATCTCCTCTAAAATATGTAAAAATGAGGACTATACAAGACAGTCAAATCCTACCAAATGGTTCCATAGTGCCATAATTGGTATAGGTTGCGCGTTCGTTCTTGACGAATGACCTTGAGCAGAAATCCAATGAGTGAGCCTACCCTTAATAAACAGGTCAGCAAATGTTTATGCTACGATAACAGACACCTCTGGTTTCCTCTGTCGCGTTTGTGTATACAGTCGACTGTAGAAGTTTTGTGCGGTACGGATGTATGTATGCATGCAACGAAAATAGCGATTCAGACGAGGGAGAGATGCCGGGAATAGAATAAATGCAAGAAAGTTAAGTGGAAACAGTTATAGAGGTATAGTGTATAATACGTGTGGCTGATATTACTGCAAGTGTCATAAATTGATTTGTAGTGTTGTACTACTTCAGCTCAGAAGCATGCGCGTCATCTCACTGCAGACTGTACCTCCTCTCTCTCGTTCCCGCAAAAGCTGAGTAGAGACTCGCATTCAACCTTTCATATAAAATTTTCATTCGTCAAGAAGTAACGCGCGACCTATAAGTAGTAGCTGGCAGTACAAGGTAAGCAGGAGTCCAGGAGTGAGTACGAGTCGCCTGGGTTAACCCAGGCAGATGGTAAGGTGGCCACGGTACCTATCCGTTTAATTACGGATTTACCCGTGAGGTGGTATAGGTTGTCAATGTATTACAAGCTTTTGTGTATTTATATGTCTGATGGTGCAGGTTGGGTTACTATATTGTCACTGGCGGCGGGATCTGTCAGATCTTGGATGTCTCTGTCTCCGCCTAGGGAGGCGATGGTCGTATTGCCCCAGGGTGTTGACCAGCTGGGTTGGGTGAGGTGTGAGTTTGGCATACATTATGCGAGTCCTGTCCCGCACGACGTCCACAATGTATGGGATGCCGGAATGAGTGTGAAGGATGTGTGATGGAAACCTACGGTCGGTATCGTAAATCCTCCCAAGCGCCCTGTTCTGCACGGCCTGCAGCCTGCGAATGGTGGAACGAGCCACCGTACCCCAGACCTCGCACCCGTACAGAATCAGGGGCGGGATGATCGCACGGTACAAGCGTAGTTTCAGGTGTATAGGCATGGTTGAGTGGAGTATGGGGTCTCAGGGCGCCATGTCCCTGACCGACCTTTGCTCTGACATGTGGAGTGAAGGTTAGACCACGGTCAAGTAAGCAGCCAAACAGATGTCAATATATAGACAACATGGTAAGAGGCTAAACCAGTAGGTGACATGGCATGGTAAGGACCTAAACATACTAGGTAGCTGCACCACTGTTTAGTACTAGCCATTGGCTCTGGCATTCCAAGTGCTAGGGAAATACATTAGTGGCAGCACCAATATCAGTAGCATAATCGATGTCAACATGTTTGCCCAGTTTAACATGTTAGTGGTAGCATGTCATTTTTTTGCCCAGTTTCAGGGAACCTGCCTTATGGCACTTATTCTTAGTTCCAGGCTAAACCGCCAGATGGTATTGTAATTTTACTGTTAGGTAAGCGCTCCCGAGATGTCATTAGTTTAGCTCTAGACAAATCCGCCAGCTAGCACTAAACTTTTAGTTGTACGAAATGTAACAGATGGCGCTGTAGTTACTTCTAGATAAACCCGCCATGTGGCACTAGTTTTTAGTTCTACGTAAATCCGCCAGGGGGAACTGTCCCTTATAGTTCCAGGCAACATGCCAGATGCCACTGATGTTACTTCTCAAACCCGCAAGGTGGTGCAGTCATTCTTAGTTGCAGTTAATCCCGTCGAATGGCAGTCATTGCTAGTTCTAGGTGGCATTGCACTGTAATTTTTAGTTCTTGGCAAATCCGCCAGATAGCCCTGTCAGTCTCAGTTCAAGGCACACCTGCTAGATGGCGCTGTCATTCGTAATTCCAGGTGCTTCCACAAGATGACACTGTCCTTGTTAATTGCAGGCAAATCCGCCAGATGGCAGTGTAATTCTTAGTTCTAGGTGAACCCAGCAGATAGCACTGTATTGTTCTAAGTAAGCCCGCCAGGTGTTGTTAGTTCCAGGTAAATCCGCTAGATAACCCTGTCAGTCTCAGTTCAAGGCACACCTGCTAGATGGCGCTGTCATTCGTAGTTCCAGGTGCTTCCACAAGATGACACTGTCCTTGTTAATTGCAGGCAAATCTGCCAGATGGCAATGTAATTCTTAGTTCTAGGTGAACCCAGCAGACAGCACTGTATTGTTAGTTCTAAGTAAGCCCGCCATAAGGCACTCTATTCTTAGTTCCAGGCAAATCCGCTAGATGACAATATAATTTTTAGTTCTAGGTGAACACACCAGGTGGCACTGTGTTCCACGCTAACCCGCCAGATGGCACTTATTCTTAATTTGGATAAGTCCTACTAGATGGTACATTCAGGCTTCGAAGTTGTGCTTAGTTTTCGTTTGCTTTTCTGTGCTTATTCTCCTTAGTGCTGTGTGCTCTGCGCTGTTTACTTCAAAATTGTGAGTTACGGAAGCCTCCAGACCTTCATCCATAGATGCCGATAATCCTCGGGACTGGCAACAATCTAAGCGCCTCATTCGGCAGTCTACCTTGCACATACTTTCACTCAAACCCTGACCTGTTCGCTACACTATTTGCCCCCATTTCCTGTATCCTAAATTAGGTATACAGAAAGAAACCATTGCCCAAGACACAAAAGCATGATAACAAACGACAACCTTTAACACCGCACAGATAAAGTCGCATTAGCGGCTAGGTGCTAAGCAACCAAAACATACCGTACAGGAGAACCTGTACGAATGCCCATTAGATGATATCGACGCGCTGCAAAATAAAACTATTGATCTGCACAATAGACAACTACGGAATACCAGCATGGATCCCCAAGGTTTCCCTTCCGCTGCCCATCTGGATAGTTAGGTTTGTTGCATGACCTTAATGCTTCTCCAAAGGATATGATTCTTCTCAAAATGATAAATGCAATTACACCTGTATGTATTACATGTATGTAACGTATAATACGTATCACTATAATTTACCATATGTTATACCATGTAAAACAAAGACAAGGTGTTACAATTTTCGCAAGTGTCAGTCACAAACTCATGCCAGTTAGTCACGTTGACCTTTGAATAAATATCTCCAGATGAGAATAACATGCCAAACCTTTTTTCAGATCATTTGAAAGCTTAGAAGTTCCTCTCTCAAGTGATTTTTCAGAACAAATCAAATAAGAAAACTTTCAGAGGAAACGGAGGACAAAAATTTGAAGTTGGATCTGCAGTTCACAAGTGTCAGTCACGAAAAGCTTAGCGCTCATTATTAACTAATTGTTTCACTTTTTAAGGTTATTATATTTCTTATCACAACCGCCAATGTACTCTGTCATCGTATGTCGTTAAAATAACATTTATACACCTGTTTTGACCATTAGACAGACATTTTAAGAAGAAAATGTATTGTAAATGTCAGTCACACGCGGAATTGCTCTATACACCCAGGAATCTCATCCTTATCAATGGATACCACCATATGGAGCTTAAGTCAATAATCACCAGCTTAGAGTAAACTCTACTTCTGCAGTAAACTAGTATTTAAGATCTCCATATCAGAGTAGACTACTAAAGTATTACTGACCGCTGCCGGCCTCCTTCACCCTCTCCCACCCTCCGTTATAGGGCGCTGATGACCTAGAAGTTGAGTGCCCTTAAACCAAACCCTCCGTTACAAAAGTTGCGATAACTAGGAACCTATGGGTCGGAGAACCCTCGAGTGGGTACTCGATTCGAGCTTTTCGGGGGTGCCGCACACGATGGTCCAAGTCCCGTGGGCGTCGCTACTCTAGGTACGGAGATACGCCAAATTGAACCCTATTTATTAAGATACGAGGTCGGCGGAGGGTGCAATCGAAAGAGCTGGTCTCGCCGCTCCCGATGCAGAAAACCGTGTCGCTCTACGACCACGCGTTCTCGATCTGCTCCGCAGCGCCGCTTACGGTTGAGCCACCGCCGATTTCTCAAATTGTTGCTAGCGCACCGCGCGAGGACTCAAACGACGCGTCTCGGCGAGGCGAGCAAGATCACTTATGTGCACCATCTCCATCCCATGTGCACTATTTTGCATAACTCCGTTCCTATGGGAGATGGAGGGACGGCGCCTACTTTACTGTAATGTACGACCTCGATAAGTGTGAAACGAGAACCCACTCGATGGGGTTCCGTCGCACGGTTACAAAGTGGTGAATAACTCGAGAACGGGAGACGACAGAGAGACGCGGTTTTCACCGCGAGGTAGTGCAACACCAGCACTACCACTTGGCACTATAGGCACGATCTCGACTTCTTTTCGAAAATTTGGATTTGTGGCCAAACTGTGGGAGATGGAGGAAAAGTGCACATGACCAAAGTTGCTCCTCTCGTCAAGAGCAGCTTTTCTATCTGTCATTTTGCTCTATCTCGACTTTTTAAAAAAATGTCCAAAAAGAGGAGCAAGTCCCGACTTTTCCGGATAAAAGTGCGATTTGACGCGAAACGGTGAGATAGGGAAAAAGTGCAAATGACCAAGGTTGCTCTACGGACCGAGCCCGACAACTTTGAATAAGAACTTTTTGCTGTATCTCCACTTTTGTTATTTTTATATTACGCGGTATCTCTTAAACGGCGCGTCAGAGGCGCGCGGTAAAGGCAGGGGATGACGCGCCGCAAAAAAAAGAAACTTTTTTCTATGTGGTGATTTCGGCTGGGGCGCACGGTTTCGGCGCTAGAGGCGAAAAAGCGAAAAACGCTCTCAGGGAAGTAGGCTAAAAAGTGGACGAAAGTGAGAAAGGCATAGATATTCTCGGATGGACTGAGGAGGAAGTGAAAAGTGTTGAGTTTCGTGAGTGTGTAATGACTTTGAAAGAACTGGCAGGTAAAGTACCCTTAAGGGTAGTCGGATCGGACGCACACTACTCAAACACTCTCCCACAAAACACAAAAAACACAGAAACACCACAGAGACCCAAACAAACACTAACAGCAGTCCTTAAAGGAATCCCATATGACATTACTGACGACGACATCCTCTACAGTATAAGACAGACGTACCCAGAAATTACACGAGTGTCAAGAATTATTTGTAAAAACAGACGGACACCGCTCGTGAGGATCTTCACCAAATGCATAACAACTATCAACTCAATTCTCAAAGAAGGAGCGATTATTGAGAGACAGATCTTCCGAGCAGAACCCTCACGACACACTGAAAGACACATCCCCTGCCGAAACTGCCACCAGTATGGACACCAAGACGACCGCTGCACTGAGCAAGCAGTTTGCTTTCATTGCGGCAACAACACAGACACAAGACGTTGCACACACCCCGTCAGACACACCATCCCTTTCTGTGCCACATGCAGGAACTCTGGGCACTACACCGGGCAAGTGAGATGTCCGATGTACCCCAGAGAACCCCCAACACTCCCAGAACAAACCGCAAAAACACACATTCCCACACAACATACCCTCTCCCCCAAAACCACAACACATTACACAATGGCCAGAAATTAAATATCCACAAATACCAAACACAAAAAAAAGGACATGACAACAAGGGAAACAGTGGGAACATTCAAACACGTCATTACACAATCTGAACAGCAGATTAAATCACACACATACAGGAAAACATAACTACATACGTTCGTGAAATCGCAAACGCCACAATCACACAAATCCTCAGTACACTTATCCCCCCACGAGGCTCGCGCGAAATACAGGCTACGGCCCGATTGCGTCATCTTTGGAACAGCTGATCGAAGGGAACCGACCGAAGCCGAACGTGAATATGACTTCCCCGTTTGGAGGAACAGCGTAAGGAAGTGATATCCATTGAATTGTCACTCATTATTGAAAATAAAAACACGTAACAAAAATACCTGCACAATATTATAATACGTTACATAAATAATAAATCACATATCAATATAATAAAGATTAACTATCTATCTCAATAGCTGCTGTTATTATCATCAAACTTAAAACGTGAGGCACGTGATTATTGCCAAACTTAATTGCACTGAAACTGAATATACACATGTAAATGGAAATACTCCATCCTCAATATTTTTATTTTTAGTGGCCCATTGTGACTAACCGATATATTATTATAACTAGTCAGTCATATTAAAATAATGGTAATATTGATATGCTGCCTACCCCGGAGAAGCTGGAAGACTTATTTTTCAATATCACTTGTATAAAGTACTTACCAATGTATCCACTTACCTTACATAATATTTATTAATGATGGAATTTATAAATGTTAACTTACTATCAGCGGGGCATATATAGTTTTCTCAGTTTCAGTTTTGTTTATTGAAAGTTTGGCCTGGTGCTGGTACAAAGGACCCGGCTTACAGGCTACAATTAACATTAACTTACAATTATAAATATTTACAAAGTTTACTGGTTTTGGGTTTAACAAAACCCATACGGTGACCATACCAAGAAGTTTTTGGGTGTGGATTTGTCCTTTAGATAGGCATCCCAGAAATTGAAGCAAAATACTAATTAAACTAGTCTATCAACATTTACCATGCTGGTTTGGTAAATTTGCACATAAATAGCAATTATCAACAATAGGATAAGCTGTGATACCTGTGTTAATTTGTAAAAGTGGAGAAAGAGTTGAGATATGATGTTATAAAGTTAGGTTAGGGTTGCATATTATTATTGATGGCAGGTGTGGATGCTGCCTCTGATAACACAGGCTAAATTTTGATAACACGGGACTCTGTCATCCTGTTCATATAGGTACACATTAACCTAGGTGTCGTTCCCTACATAATTCCATCATGTGTGAGTAAAGACAGGGGACAAAATTTGACCCAAGTATAATAGTTTTCCCTTTTTGATGAAGGTTGGAAAAATGTAAATGACCTAGCTACTGCCTGTTTTCTAAATTTATTGATTAACTTGGTAAATGTTTTGTTAACATTCATTGCATTTAGCTGTTGCCAGAATGGTTTAACAAAACCCAACCCATACCATCTTTAGTTCAACAGTTTTTGGGTGTAGATTTGTCCTTTCAATGTGTTTCATTTATTTATATATATACTGTCCTAACTAGTTTTACATCGATACACACTACAACGTCGACCCATATAGTTCAATTCTACATCTAAAACAAAAGTAGAATTACATACCTTTCAGTACCGGTATCACCATGTTACAATATAGGTTATGGATTCTTGAATAACTTCACTGAAGAATTAACCATTTCTTAAATCACTTAAAATTACACACTATAAATGAAAATAATCATTTTAGTTTAATAGTTCAACTATAACAAGTAGAACTTACGAAAATCAGGCGAAAAACTGTTCAATTGCTCAAAAGAAACCGTTAAAAATTGCAGCGAAAAACATGTTATAATTCTCGTACTACAACAAGAAAACTACTGAAAAATTAATTTTGATTAATTTACAATATTTACAAATAAACACAATCACTGAAACTACATATACCGCCACTAATTCACTTTCAATTAAACAAAACTAACACGTGTTACCCCATAACATTCCACACTGGTAGCCATGTTTGTTAGCATGCCCGGTTCCCGGCTATCAGCTGATCACCCCGGGCCAGAGCCTGATATTCACGTCAGCCTCGATCCCCCCATATATGACATCACACCACCATCACACAGAGCCAGATTCTTACACAACATCACACAAAACAATGAAAATGGCAGTTAACACAGCAGGCGCGGCTCCTCAGGGTAGGCAGGGTAGGCACTGCCTACCCTATCGTAATACATCAACAAATAATGTTTAACTATGATTCTGCATTTTATCATTTGAACCGTCATTTTCCCCTAAATTGCAGTTCAAGAAAAGTTTTCTCGGTTATAATGACCAGCGCATGGTCAAATCCTTTAATCTCAATTCCGATTCATCAAAACTGCGCTGCGTGTTTGAAACGCGCGGCAGAAATGATACGCATGGAACCTGGGTAGTGGAGAGCAGCCTAGCTTAACCTCTGCCTGCCTGGCCCCATTTCCTGAGTACGAGGCCCTTGAACAGGGATAAGGAAACATTCTGTCTGTATATGCACTCCGAGCATGCGTAGACGCGTCTGCCAGCAGTCCGAACACTTGCCGGCCCAAATCCGAAATTATGCGACATTTTCCGAACAGCCATACTCCACGAACGAAGATCTCAGAGATCTGCATCTGTCGTTATCTCTGTGTAATACTAGTATGACCGACTTAATTAGTGAACTATTACAAATTTCGCTTTCGCGGCGCACTGACAATGAAAAGAGGAGTGTTTTAGCTTTTAACACAAAGCTGCAGTCAGACAATTTTTCAATTTCTTAATCTATTTTAGTCATGGGCGTAGCGAAACGGGGGCAAGGGGGGCCACGGCCCCCCCTTGGAAGTTGGTGAACTTAATGTGCAGTCAGTTACTGACTTTTAAACTATTATTTTAATTTTGATGTAAAGAACAATTTTTGTTTAGCACAAATTAATACGGTTATCTGCAACAAATACTATAAATTTTGACAGTAAAATAATGATTTAATATTATATGATTGCAAATTTCCAACATGTGGCCCCCCCCCCTGGAAAAAAGTCTGCCGACACTCGTGATTTTAGTTTTGGCGGTAATTCGTCCGTAAGTCACACTCATTCACTCTGCACTTATTAAACAACCAAACAGTATATTGTTTGCGTTATCCGCAATGACTTCGCCCCCTTTATTTCGGATAAACGGGGTTTATTATTATTATTATTATTATTATTATTATTATTATTATTATTATTGTTGTTGTTGTTGTTGTTGTTGTTGTTGTTGTTTTTTTTTTTTTTTTTTTTTTGTTACTGTTACACTTTGCCTACCCTAAAATTTTGACTGCGAGCCGCCACTGTAACACAGCCAGGGTAGGTAACCAACTCGCAATTTTCATACACGAAAACACAAGATGAACCCACACAATCAAAACCCGCATTCATACACATTATTACCACGGCAATGACTACAGTACAAACAGACACACATTACAATTTAAAATTACTTCACATAAACATAAACGGTAATAGAAATAAGCGACAAAAATTACTACACCTCATGACTCATCACAAAATAGACATAGCAACAATCAACGAAACAAAACTTAACGGAAATTCAAACGTAAACTTCCAACCGTTACACGCTTTTCGAAACGACCAATCACAGAGCATCGGAGGCGGGGTCATGATTTTGGTGAAGGCTGAGCTAAATCCCATCCTCATGGCCACGCCCCCGGTTTTCAAAGACCTACAGCTCCTATTGGTCCAAATCAAAATTCAAAGGAAGAAAATTGTAATAGCCACATTATACGTCCCTCCCAAAGATCCTTTCCCTTCCACACTACTACGTTACTTAAACGACAATTTCCCCGACCTAATACTGGCAGGAGACCGTAACGCCAATAGTAAACACTTACTCGACGAAACCACGAACGCACATGGACGCGAACTGACTAAAGTACTTCGACAAACAGACTTAAGACTTGTAATGGCACCAGGACCGACGAGAATAGGGACAGGAAATCAACAACCGACTTCACCAGACAAAATACTAATTTCCAAACGGACATTTACACAAGTCGAAGACATTACCACAGATACAGATCACATTCCACTCATACTAACACTTAGAACACATCCATGGTACACACAAGCGAACAGGACAATAATTATTAACGACTATAAAAACGCGGACTGGAACATTTTTAAATAAACAGCGGAACGACTCGCACAGAACACAACACTCACACCACCTACAACATGGCATGACATTGATATGTATGCCACAACACTCACAGACATAATTACACAAGCACGGAAAGCTTCAGTACCAGAGAAAACGATTAACATAAACCCTTACAGCAGACCACTACCACAACACATTATACAAATCATAAAAAACAAAAGAAAAGCACACAGACAGTACATAAAAACACACTCTCCAGAAGACAAACGCATACTAAACAAACTACAACAAGACGTCAAAGATGCCATTTCAAATCACAACATAGACAAATGGAATACTTTACTAGCAGTGGCGGCTGGTGAACAAAATAAGGTGTGTGCTACAGTACCGCACAATGATTACACATTTTATATAATTAGTCTTACCTAATGGCGAAATATAAAGTCCATACGGCGCTCCTTCCGGCTGCAGAACTTATCGATCACCCTGGTATTAAACCTCTCCATCTTAGAAGCAATGCTTTTCTCCATGGACAGCATTGCCAGAGCAGTAAGACGATCCTGTGACATAATGTTTCTTAAGAACGTTTTTACGCGTTTTAAGCATGAAAAGCATCTTTCTGGCACAGAAGTGGTCATTGGCGTTGTCATCAAAATTTTTAGTAAGTTGTAACTTCAGAAAACGAATCTTGCAGACTGTTAGAAATTATGTATTGCAATAGTTGCACAGCCCCGTCAATGTTTCTAAAGTCAGGTCTTGCATACAGAACGCTAAGTTGTCTTTAGCATTTTCTTGTTCAGTGTTGTATACGTAGTCACAGCAGTTTGAAGTTCATCCTCAGGAAACTGACTTAAAAGGCTGCCAAAGAATTTAGAGTTTAACAGCTTTGCTGCATCGAGATGACTAAGCGACAGAAAACGACGTCCAGCTTCCTCGATAATGCGGTCACACACTTCTTTGGCTTCTATTTTTAGACATTCTACCTTCTGGCGTTTGCTCATTGATTCAGATGGAATCACAAATATATCATCGGCTGCCTCTCGAATGTCAAAGATGCACTGAATGAATGAAGACAGCATTTTGTACTTTAACAGCCTCAGTTGATCTTGATTGCAGTTGATTATAAAGTACATCAACATTAGGCATTACTCGGTGAAAGAATCTCAACCATGAAAGGAATTTACTGTCTTCTAAATAACGCCGAAGCCCATTTGCTTCCATACAAGTCTTATCATGGGCAGAATTTTCCAACTCCGAAAAGCACTGCAGCGATTCTTCCTGATTTTCATAAATGCCATTAACAGTTCTGGATCTAAAATTCCACCTAGTTGCAGAACCACCATGAACTCTTCTAGCCACCGCAGAATCCAGAGCTGCCAAGCGCTGTGGGGATCTCGAGAAAAAGGCAGGAAAAGCAGAGAGATTAAGAAAAATTATTCTGGCAGACTTATTCTGCGAAGCTGCATGTTCCATCACTAAGTTGAGTTGATGTGCATAGCAGTGAATATACTGCGCATTTGGAAACTGAGATTGTACTTTGGCTTGTACTCCACCAACTGCACCACTCATTACTGAAGCTCCATCGTAAGTTTGGGCAATAAGTTTATGACGTTTATCTCTGAATAGTTCATTAAGCACTTTTAATATGCTTTCAGAAATTGATTCTGCGTTTTGTCCCTCTGATTGCAAAAAATCCCAAAATCTCTCAAATGGAACACCATTTTTCTCATATCTAAATACTAATACAAGTTGGATCTGATGCGAAACATCTGTGGCTTCATCTGCCGTAACAGCCACAAGATCAGCTTCTTGCATTTCCTCCAGAATCACCTCACGACAGACTTCTAACGTACAATCCAAGAGTTCGTTTTGGATGGTTTTAGAGGTCCCTTTGAAAATATGGTTTGAGTCCATGTGTTCCTTCACAGCACTATCAATGTTACTTACTAAATCTATTAGTCCTCGAAACACCCCAGGATTTTCAGAAGATTCAGTCTCATCATGTCCTCTCAAAGCAAGCTCAAATGCACCACAAAACTTTATACAGTCAATTATGTGGGACAACACAAACCTGTTTTTCTCTACTTGTAGATTATGCTTCAGCTTCGCCTCTTGATAAGCACGGCTTAACTGAATCACAATATTCGTACTACCTAAAGCACTTAAATCTAGTACATTGTTTCAATGTTTTACATTTTGTTTGTGTTTGTTAATAAGAACATTAATATGTCCTAGGTCTGTCACTCCCGTCGTACTCCACGAATCACTGTTCCCAAAAAGCAAGCATGGAAAACAGAAAAGAGCATTTCTTTCCTGACATCCACATATCCAAGCATGCTCATAAATTTTGAGGTTAAATCGCATGGTGTAAGAATTATTTCTCCCTGCTTTTGCAGGTTGCGTGATGTTTAGATTTGGTGTTTTCCTTCCTAACTGCTTCACTTGAACTTTTTCTTCTAGAGTCCTCCTAGAGAAAGGATAATTTATTAGGCTGTCCACAGAATTCATTTTAGCGTACACAACACAGATATTGCTCAGCACACGAAACTGACGTTCATAACCCGAGTTTATGGAGTATTTCGCGGTTATTTGTTGCTGTCAAAAATAAGTAGTGCCAACAGAAATTGCTCCACATGTCCAACTTCCGAGAGTTTTATTCTCTCTGTTGCGTGCAAGGTCAATACCGGCAACAGATAGTTGTCTCAACACCACATAGATGGCAGAAGTTGCATAACAGCAAGCAAAGTCGTTAGATGACATTGCAATCCTGCTATCTAGCGACTTTGTACAGAAGCAGCATGAATTCATGTGCTTCACTTCATGAGAGCACAACGCAACATCTGTTCTCCTATTTAACCAATAGAACAGATTTCAAAATCGTACACATATGTTTCGCATGCGTGGATTGGTCTACATTCCCTGCAAAGGACTGAAGAATTTTGTAGCACCCAACGCATCACCTATCTCGTGTATGTGAGGCGTGTATCATCTTCGCACACACTGAGCAAAGAACACTAGCGCGCGGCATATAAAATAGTGAAAGTGAAAGAAAATGCGCAATAATAATTGAGTATATGTTTAACACAAAGAAGAAACTATTTTCTGCAAAATAATCATTGTGCTGTAGCACACATTGACGAGCCGCGCCTGGTTACTAGACAAAATGACAGACACACACCATAGAGACCCAGCCAAGTTCTGGAGATTGGTAAAAAGTACAAGACAAAAAACATATCCACAATACCCAATTAAACAAAATGGACAGACTTTACATGACACCACACAAAAACTTGAAATTTTCAGACAACACTACACAAACGTATTCCAAACACCAGACGACCCAAAATTTCATAAAACACTTTTTGAAACAGTTAATACACACATACAACGCAACCAACACCTCTACACACCACAAATGGACATAACAGAACTAGACGAAAACGACGAAACTGACAGACCAATAACAGTACAAGATATTAAAACCATCATACAAAAAACAAAAAACACAGCACCAGGACCAGACAACATTACGTACGAAATGATAAAACGATTACCCGAAAGCACAATGGAACTACTTGCTACAACATACAATCACATGTACAGACACGGTTATCACCCACTACAATGGAAGTGCGCACACATACTACTCTTTGAAAAATCAGGAAAAGAAAAACCGGACCATAGAAACTACAGACCGATATCCCTTATCTTCACCCTTTCCAAGGCTTTCGAAAAGATTGTAGCGTACAGACTGACAAACATAACCACACAAAAAAAGCTCATACCATCGACACAAGCTGGCTATAGAAGTGACATTACTATACAGGACCAACTCGTACGTGTACTTTCCAACTTACAAGACTCATATAACAGAGGATTTGTCACAGTAGCGACATTCCTCGACGTACAATCCGCTTTTGATAAATGTTGGACAAACGGACTACTTTACAAACTTACGGACTTCAAAATTCCACCACGGATTGTACGTTGGATAGCCAGCTTCTTAACAGACAGGACAGGACAAATACGGATCAACCAACAACTTTCTAATACCGTACACATGAACGCAGGAACACCACAAGGGAGTGCTATCTCGGGCCTCCTGTACATATTATACACAGCTGACACACCACAACCGATACTCAAGAACATACATCTAGCCCAATATGCAGACGATACTGAGTACACACGCCACACTTCTAGGAGCCAGAGGCAAACTAGAAAAACAGTTAAACACATTTCTACAATGGACACGAAAATGGAGAATCACCATAAACATACAAAAAACACAAGCCATTGTAATTAGAAAGATAAGAAAACACACATACAGAACAGCCACACTCACTTTCAACAAACAAACAATTCCATGTAAAAAAACAGTTAAATACTTGGGGGTACACATACACAATAAACTCAGAATAAAACCACACTATACACAACTACTCAATAAAGCACGTCCCATACACTCAACACTAAACTATCTGGCCAGACTCAACAAAAGAGGACTCACACCACAAACTCTACACCACACTAGTCAGACCACAACTCACATATGCACCTGTAGCCACAATGCCCCTCATCACAACAACTATGATGAACAAAATAAAAGCATTTGAAAGGAAATGCCTACGGACTGCTCACAAACTTTCACCATCATTTAAATCCAACATTGTACATCAATACACAAACACACCACCCATAGACTCACACATAGCAAAACAATTCATAAAATACATACACAATGCATACACAAGAAGCTACAGAAGAACACTTATAAACACTGCACAAAAGATGAAGACCATACAAGAAACACCAACAGACAAAAACCCTCCCCTTATTACACTCATACATGTTTATGACAAGTATCAAGAACAAGAAGAACAGAAACTACGAGACCATCTACAACACTTTCAAAACATTTACACACACACTAAAAACCCCTAACATACAAAAATACACTATACATATAAAAAAATACCAATGAGCCTTGCAGCAACATTAAAATAAAATAACAACAAGCAACAAAACATAGGATCTTCTCTAGGCAGAAGCACATGAACGGAGCCATGGATGTGGAACACGGGAACTGACACAGACACACAAAATACACAAAATACAACACACTACACTACACAACGTCAACAAAAACACAATAAACACAAATACGCACCAAAGCCGAGGGAAATCCCAACCCGAAAAAGAAACAAATACCACACTAGGCTGAAGAGGGATTTCCCTAAACAGTCCGGGCATGTTGTAAACATGACCAAATAAACATTTTTCATTTCATTTCTTATTATGTAATCTCCAAAACAGCTTGACCGATTACTGCGGAATTCAGCACATACATATATATGGTTTTTCACGGAGAAGGTGTTTATGCTGCCCATTTTACTATGCATCATATTACATGCATATATTCTTTAGACTGAGTCCCGTGAGAATTTCGTGCCAAGTCCCACTCGGCAGTGTGAGCGAATTCTTACGAAAGTTGCCGAAGTTGCAGTGTTAATTCAGCGCTGCCAACAGCACTATTTCTCCATTAATTTGTTGCCAATCTTCAATTTGAATGTTTTAGCGGGACCCGGCAGTATGCTAGTGAACTTGTTAGAAGCAAGTTGTGAGGGTGCAATGAGTCGCTTCATTAGCATAGTAGATTTAGCACCTTTTCGTTATAATGAGGGTGAATGTATACAATTCCTTTACGACGAGGGGCTGCTGAGAACCTGAATGCTATGCAGGGAATATGATACCGTGCTACACCCCTTAACAAAAATTAATTAGTGTTAATTCAGCGCTTCCGGTGGGGTTTTTTTAGTGGGTAGTGCCCTAGGGCGAAGCCTACAGTCCCCATCTGTACCATCCCAGAGCATGGGGCTCCATATATGAATTTTTCTCCACTCGAAATAAAGAAAAAATAAATAAATAAAAAATAAAACGAGCCAACATTTCGTGTATTTGTTGTAGTGTTTTAACGCCCGCTTTAACTACTGCGGTACCGCAGGCGGTGACATTGATGATACATGGAATGAAGATGGAGCACCGGTGGAATGAGATGGCGGGGGAAACCGGAGCACCCGGAGAAAACCCGCCCTGACGCCGCTTCGTCCACCACAAATACCACATGCGGGTCCCTGGGATGAACCCGGGCCGCCTAGGTGGTAGGCGAGCGCGCTAACCGCTCGGCCAACATTTCGTGGACCCAGTCACAAGGCAATAACGGTGTTACACAATAATGCACACAGCAATAGTATGGAGTCGCGCTAGCGATATATCTGTATGGGCAATAACGATAATGTACACAATAATTGTATGGAGTTGCGCTGGCGGTGTAGGTTAGCCAACGCGCGCGCTAGTGTTTATTGTGTTGGCAACAAAAACTAGTGTGGTTGAAAAAAAGCAATGTTGGCAAACATGAAAATCGTCTGCTAGTGACACGGCGCAACCTAGTGGCGATTCTGCTAACGACTGTCGGCGCATGCGCAGTAAGTAGCCTCGGACTTAGAATTTGGCCGACAAGTGCTACAGGACTCTTTCTGAAGAAGAGCCGTTTTGTTTGCTCGGTTTTCATCTATGTAACACATTCACATATTCTTCTCTATTCACCCTTTGATATGCAAGTGTTTTCTCTACTCACTTTTCTTTTATGAAACACAATCATACTTCCTTCTCAACTGTCTTGATGTACTGTCTCCAACATGTCATATTGCACGGTGAATGAATGAAATTGGTGAAATGATACTCAAATGAGCCCGAGGTACATAGAGCTTAAAGTTACCCAACATTCATCTTCTCAGTGTAAGGGAAAGCCTGGAAAAACCTTATCTGGATAATTCACCATAACTAACATTCAAACTCGGGACCTCTTGATTGGCAAAATAGAAGAGAGTTTTAGAAAGAATTAAAAGGATACAGAGAGAATAGGAAGGAAGTAAGAGAGTTACGAGGGAAAAAAATTGAGTTCAACAGAGAAAGAGAGGAGAATAGTTTGTAGTTTGGAGGGTATGGAGAGAGAATTTGAGAAGAGACAAATAATTAATGATTTGGATAAGTGAGCTGTATTGTTGTCTGTCTGTTTGCAGGGCATTCCATCATCTCTTGTAGAGTTTGAGGTATCCAAAACATTACGTGATATTGACTTGGTGGGCAAGGCTGACACTTTCGCTTAGCACCTGAGTGGTGGACAGAAGAGAAAGTTGTCGGTGGGAATCGATGTCATAGGAGACCCCAAAGTGAGTAGTACAAGTTAACCAAATGACTCACACCCACCTTATTGTATTTCAGTATGAAGGTTTCATTGAAAATGCATGTTTTGAGGTTCTTGTAAGGTTGTGTCAAAACAGTATGGTTCAAAGACTAGGAAATTATTCTTTACATGGACATTTTTTATTTTGTCAAAAAGATAGCAAGAAACTCAATTTTATGAGGATCAGTACAAAAGTTTGAGATACATAATAAAGTCATTGAGACTGTGGAGTTTTCGAAGTATTCACCAGCACATTGTAGTTCTTCCTCATTGTCTCCTACATTTTCATGTAGGTCTGACAGCTCATTTTTGTATACTGCAACTGCTTCTTTGGGGCTTGAAAAACTCTTTCCATGTATAAAGGGGTGAAAAAAACAAAAAACGGAATTACTTTTTTTCATTTTAAAGCGCCGCGCATGAGATGGGTTTTCGTAGTAGGTACCGGAAATGATGAAATGGCATACACATCATTGGCCTGGAGGTGTTCAGTTAGAGGGTAGCAGGAGAAGTGTGAGACCATGTTTACTGTACCCAACATGGATCTCAAGTTGCAGCATCGATTAGATTTTGTGTTCTTGGCAAAACTGCATCACAAACATTGGAAATGTTGCAGCAAGCCTACAAAGAGCAAGCAATGGGGAAAACTCAAGTGTTTGAATGGTATAAACGATTTTGGGTGGGTAAAAATGACCTTGAGGATTCTCCACCTCCTGGAAGACCGTCAACTTTGAAAACAGACATTGTCAACACAATTGATATCATGTTGCAGGAAGACCATCGTTTATCGTTGACAAAGATTGCCGAGATTATGAATATGTCCTACGGATCAGCTGAAGGCATTGTACAAAATGTTCTGGAGCATAGAAAAGTTGCAGCAAAGTGGATACCTCGTGTGATCAGTGGCAAACGCTCATTGCGTCATCAAGACTCACGAAACAATCACTGAATTAGGCATTGAGGTGATGCCACATTCACCTTATTCACCTGTGTGACTTCCACCTGTCTCCTACATTAAAAAAAGCTTTGGGGTTGTCATTTTCAGAGTGATCGACAGCTAAACAATACAATTTGGGTTGTACTCAACAGACTATCAAAAAGGGGCTTCAGGGTATGTTTTGGACATCGAACTGAATGCTGGAATCGTATTGTGCCCAAGGGAGAATACTTTGAAGGTGTGTAATGGAATTTGAACAAAGTTGAGCAGCATTTTCCAGTAAAAAAGCAATTCTGGTTATTTTTTGAAACCCCCTCGTATGTGATTTTCACTGTGGGGAACAAGAAGTAGCCACATGGAACCAAATGAGGAGTGAAGTCCAGAGCCAAATCAGCTTATGCACAGAAGTCCCATCCTTAACTGCCAGTCACAGAAACTTGTGGTACCAGTGCTCAGTAACTATCCTTTGTTCCACAATAGGAATGGTAGTCACATAACCAGGGTTTAGTTGGGTCAGAACTCAGTACCAGTAGTTACTGAAACATCAAATGTGCATTGCTCTTACAATACCATGAGTGTTAACTTGTTTGGATAAAATTCTAATAGTTTAAATGATAATACTGAAGTAAGTGTTGTTTTTACCATACAGTATATGTAAAAGAATTGAAAGAAAAATAGCGAAGTAATTTTACCTACTTGTTGGAGAATATTTACAATAATGTGTGATGTGTGTCCTGTAACAATGCCTCAGTAATAGCAGGCAGAGTTGTAGTGGCACAACATAAACAAGTTTTCACATCTGTGATAATCGGATTGCTAGAACCACAAATAAGCACTTGCTGGGAATTATTCCATATAATTAATTACTTAGATAGTGTTAGAAAACTATCTATGTGATTTATTCTATACCATCAATATCCAAAGAACACCTTCCCAAAAGTTTTAGTCAACTCATTGATCTAACTAGATCTCGTGTTTCTGAATTTGATGTAATAGCATACTTTGTAACATTCTTGTTCTCATATGCGATGTGATAAGGAAAAGGAAAAGTGACTGCAGGACAACATCCCTTCGAGCCGACCTCGTTAGTTGAGTAACAATAGTTTTAATTTTCCAACTAAAACCCTGCACATGACAAGATTTAAAGAAGAAAGTGGCCGGCCGTCCTTTTGTTCCCGATGCTTCACTTTGGCTGGAAGATCTTCATCCACAAAGATTCACTGAGCCGACTGATGCTTTGTCTCTGGCTCAAACAGGTAAATGCAATTGTTATTTTGTGCCAACCAACTTACTGCTGGTGTGTTTAAACACACAAGTCGTGTGTTGGCAATGTTTAAGAGGTGAACCACAGATCTTCCACTTCACATGTGGCTGCTCGCTCTAACACTGAACTACCATGGCAACTTGCCAGTATGACAGTAAGTTCCTTAACCAATTCATATTTTCCTGGTAGACCACAAGGGAATCTTACATCAGAGATAAATTTCCCAAGGGCTACTTACAATCATAGGTACTCTATGTCCTGGGATTACATAACGTTTAGATGGCAATTCAAGGTTATTTAACTAAACCTGGGACATAAAGTACCTACAACAATTGCAAATTATTCTTGGGGTGTTTATCTCTAATGTGAGATTCCTATGTGTCTACTGGGAAAATACGAATTGGTTAGGGAATTTACTGTCATACTGGCAAGTTCCAAAAGGTCTGTGGTTCAAACACTGGCTATGGCATTGAATTTTTCAGTCTTAATTGTACCTCTCAAACATTACCAACACACAGCTTGTGTGTTTAAACATACCAGCAGTAAGTTGGTTGGCATAAAATAACAGTTACCATCTGACTATCCCTTCAGTCACCTGATATCTGCAGTGAAATGTTATCTCAGTTAACGTGTGGTAGATAGAAAGACAGGTGAAACAGCAGTGCTTGAAATGTTTAACATTGAGAGCTGTGACGGTGTACGAGTATTCTATTCTCCACATTGGGAGTAAAATAATACTTCACAACCATCAGTTAGGATTACTTCCACTGAGCTCTTTATTTGTCTGCTGTGGTTAACAGCATCCCATTTTATATTTGGTGCAAGTACCATTGCTCAGAGGCCTGTTTATCATGTTTGAGGCTCTTTTATGGGTTGTAACTATGACATGGAACTACCAGCTTTACTTCCCCTCTGAAGAAGAAAACCATACTAAGGACTTTTACATCCAAAAATTGATTGCCCTGTCCTGTATCCTTGGAAACAGAGGCTGGCATATTACCCCTAGCCTATGGTGAATGATAGAAGTACTACTTACAAGTGTTGTGATCTGTTACAGATAATAATTCTGGATGAGCCAATGGCTGGAGTGGATCCATACTCCAGAAGACACATGTGGTCTGTGATACAGAACAGGAGACATGGGAAGGTGAGAGGCAGTGTCAGTATTTTGATTAACTTCAGTAAGGGTTGTTGTGATGTACATAAGGTTGTTGAAACACTTGTGTGCAGGTTATACTGCTAACAACTCACTTGACTATCAAGTAGAGTTGATCTTCAAAATACCTGATGTTAATGTAACTAGTTGGTACCATTGTCTAATGTGAGATGTGTTTTGTTTAGGTTAGTGTTGCTCGTGAACATGCCATCACAAGGTTGGTTACAACCCATGTATCCAAAGCAGAAAAAGCACGTTGTCATGGCCGAGAACTAAGTTTTATTCTTCCTAATAATGCTGTGGACAACTTTGCCCCGCTGTTCTCAACGATTGAACAAGAAATCAACACTCGCTCTGGCAGAGTTGGCATCAACAGCTATGGAGTATCCATGACAACCTTAGAGGAGGTCAGTTCATCTTCACTGTCTTAGAAAACAAGCAAAGTAGTAATTTACCTCAAACTGTGTTATTGTGCTCTTGCTATTGCATTTCACCTGATGTACACCTTACAAGCTTCCCTGAATATAAAAACAAGGATTTTTTAAAAAACGGTTCAATGTATGCCTGCGACAGTAATAGGGGCAAGAGAGGAAGTGAGGTAGACAAAATAACAAAAATGGGAGGCGGAGAGAGATGGGGTAGAGAGAAAGGGAGAGTTAAAGAGGGAGTTGGAGAGAGAGTAGGAGAGAGTGTTGGAGGGAATTGAAGAATTGGAAACAGAATGACAGTTGAAGAGAGAGTGGAAAAAGATAGAGTAAACAAACTTGGTAAATAAGTTCAGTGTCTTCTAAGGATGCAACACACAGATTTTTGAGAACATCCCCACATTGTGCTTTACATAGAACATTTTGATAATTTTGATTTTTCAAGAATGTTTGTAATAATTTTTATTAAAATTCCATATGTTTTAGGTATTTTCATGACAAGTGAAATGTACATGTTGAATTTTCTGAGAATAATCTCTGATGTCCTCTTCATTCTAAATAACTTTTTCATGATATTATACTAGGAAAGTTCAAAAGTAATGGCTACACTTTTATAGCTCACAGAAAATTAATTTAGGTTGCTTTTGACATTTTGAAGTTGGTTAATAGTCTCCTGTCAGGTGAACAGAATGTTGCCAAATCCTTGGAAGATGGTTTACTCCATCTGCAGCACTTTCTGGTATCTCTCCTACTGGAGCAGTGTGAATGCCAACTCTTGGATGAAACTGAATGCCTTGTAGAGGTTGTTTGATGTGACAGTAACAAGGGCTCATGTCTGGTGAATATGGTGGGTGTTGTAGTACTTCCTAATCCCACTGTCTGTGCAGGTTCCTCACTGTTACACACAATAGGACTTAGGTTGCATGTGATGTCGTGCTACATGTGAATGATGTCCCAAGTAACACAGGTACTAGTCTCTTATACCATGAGGTACGTGTGTACTAAGATCACCCCTTCATAATCATAACACACAGTAACCATCAGTTCCAGTGCTCGGCTGTATGCCGCTGTTCACTTGATTGTCATTTCAGCTCAAGTGTATACAAATGTACACCATTGTGATAATGCAATGAAGAAACACCTTACCTTTGTGTTCATATCGCTCCAAATGCATTCTTGCTGTGTCCACTCTTTGGCACTTTTCAATTTCAGTTAGTGTACAGAATCCTATGGGCACAAACTTTTCATGTTTTCAGCTTTTTTCTTAAAAAGGTATGGAAAGTCAACACTGGAATACCAAGTTTACTGGAAATTTCTAGACTTCTTGGAATAAAGCCCTTACAGCTGAACATGGAGATCGGAGGATCTACCAGCAAGTGCTCTATGTTGGCATTCCTGTCTTCCTTCCACCCATCGTGCAGTAGATCAATAGGGTAGGACTTGTTGCAATGCTCTGAAGTACTGACTTGCTTTTTTCCTCTTGCAACTTGAGTTTTATGAAGCACCTTTGTTCATATCTAATGAACATTGTTTTAGGATGGTATTACTTACTGAATGGGAGAAACAGAATATTGTAACAAGTCCGGTTACTTTTCTATCACTTTACCTCCTGAAATGTTACCACAAATACAGAGTTATCTTCCCATTGTTAACACAATGTACAGTCTTTTGGGAACTCGCAATTCACAATTTTTACTTCTCACAACCTTGCTTAGTCCTTTAGTGTCTTTCTTCACTTTCTCTGTCTCTCATACACTAATTACGAGGCTATAATCACTTGCAACACTCATGATGCGCAGCTGTCTTGCACGCACTGACACACTGACTGACTCGTGTCTGTAATCTCACTCTATTGCTTTCTGACTTCCTTATATACTGGGAATGATGTCACATGGACCTTCAAACACACCAGGTTCTCCTCAAAGGCACCTGTTTGTGTTCATTCACTTGAGTAGGGTGAGGAAACTTGAACTTGTCCCTTTGTTTGTTCACCAACCGGGCATGTGCCATGAAGCAGCTTAGCCCCAACAGTCCTTTGTTTTGTGCAGTGCCCAGTGTCGAAATGCTACTAATTCAAGATTTTCAATATTACAACAAAGGCTCTTCACCAATATACTATAAAATTATAATTCTCACCACTAGGATCTAGTTGTTGCCACTACTTTTTTAGTACCCCAGTAAATATAGAAGGTAAATGTTAAGCTAACGATGAAAACGTATCACACAGAAGACAAAGATTGCATTGTGTATATAAAATACCTCTGTTTTATGGCATGAGTAATCTCTCACCATGCAGTTGTTTTGGTGTAGAAAGTTTATCAAATTTGAAAGCCAGTATACAGTAACACACTTTTAAACATTTGACTATCACTTCAGTTTGCCGTATGCACAGTGAAATGTGAAATTAAATTATTTCTGAAAACATTTATGTCAATTAACATAAAAGTTTCTGTGCTCCTAACTGTTCTTACAACAGCTTATGTATACTAAACTGTCCATTTAATGGGCTGAATTTGCTTAATGCAGCAATGCAGGAAAAAGAAACAGTTGAGTAGATTTTTAAAAGGCAAAAGTGATTGTACTTTGACAGAGAGTAGTGGCTGTCGCAGAACAAGAGGATGTTCAGAATTTGGAGTACAGTTGTAAACATTTGCAGCTTCAAGCGTCACTTCTCATCTGCTGCATATTCCTACATTTGGCACTGTTTTCCTAGTTGCATTGGTTATAACATGTTATTTTAATCTGTGAATGTATAAAATATGATGAGTTCTTGTGAGCTGGAGTTAATAAGTTGCCTCTGGTTCTCTGAGAAACTTTAAGTTTTCATTTAATTGTTTTTTGACAGCTGATAAGATAAAATGGTTTATAGTCACATATGCTTACAGTTTTTGAGTAAACGCTCAGTAAACTAGTAACTTGTCAAGAAGTATTAACAGTACATAAATTTTACATAAACAAAATTAGAACAAAGTGTACAATATATACGTCTATAATACTTTCCTTAGATAAGTTAATATATTATATTAAAAAAAAAAAAAAATCATATTTAGTGAGATAGCTGAAAAGAGATCCTTAATTTTTTATGTACAATGAAAAACTCTTGGGGTAGGGAAAAGTATATAGACGTGACAGATAAAGAGGAGCGAGAAGGCATTGCATGGATGAAAGCAGGAGTATGGAGATTAAAGGGTCTAAGGAAGGGCATTCCACAAAACCAATGTCCTATATGTGGTGGAAATGAAGACATATAATAACATATAATATTTAAATGTATTGGGACTGAAGGTTGGAGAAAAGAATATATTAATAAGAAATGGTCGAATATGAATAGAAATAGATCTATAGTTGAAATGCTTCATAAAGACAGTAAGAGGGTAGGAAGATTTTTACATAAGGTGAAAAATAAATGGATCTGGACAGTAAATAGAGTTGAACAATAAGATATAAGTGATAGAATAAGTTAGAATTAAGGAATTATTGTAGAATAAGAATATGACTGGCAATGAGCCAGGGCTGAACACCGGTCATATTCACATGTATATAGCTTAGTAAATAAATAAATAAATAAAAAAACTAAAATTTTGCCAAAATAAGTAACAAAAAGCCTTTATGGGAACTAAGTCTTGGGCTCATCATTCATATATTCCTCTACTGAGTAGTAGACCTTGTCAATTAATAGACTTTTTAGTGTTTTGTGTCTTTAGTTGCTCTGATATTGCTGGGCAATTTATTGTAGACTTTTATTCCAGCATATAATGGGCTTTTCTCATACAGTGCCAACCTGTGCATGACAGGTTTCATCTTGGTTTTAGTTCTTCTGTGACAGCGATGATTTTGTGAATTATATAGTGTTTCAAAGTTTGTATATATATTTAATTCATAGATATTGTGATGGTAGGGATAGGTGTTTCACAACATGAGAAAGTACCACATTTAATTGTATAACTGTCAGACTTTTTATGCTTTCTTCATAAAGTAAAAGTGTTGACTGTGACCGTTACGTGAGAATACATTAAGACTGGTCATGTCAACATTCAGCAACTAGTATATATGTAAGAGCGAGAGTGAGCATGTTGAATCATGGCCACTGTGTGCTGCTGTTTGTAGTTGAAAAGAAACAAGTGACACTGACACCGCAGTGCAAAAAAAAGGAAGTAACTTTGTATTTATTGAGTTAAGACTCATCTGTTATTTACAAAAGCATTTATAGGTTGAACCATATGTACTTTTAACTGGAGTTGATATCAGACTACTTAACAATCTATAATTTGGCCTGGAATAAAGCTAAAATAGGTAAATAATAAGTGAAGGTCATTGTAACAGATATGCATGAATATTAAATGTTAAAACAACTATAGAAACGAGCAGTTGTACACAATTGAAGAATAAGACGGTTACTGACTTGGTACACACATACCTTCCTGCTCCATTCACTTATCACTTAGTCATGTCTGCTAATTTCCACACTTTAACCAATCAGATTCATTGATGGGCCAACCAGCATCTCAGCAATGTTCAAACTGATCACATGGACAATATGCTGCATACTCTGTACTTGTTCATGTGAACCTAACAGGTTGCAGTACCAGAAAGTTATTTTTCAATATTTCTAGATAGTGAACACCTGATACATATATTAATATGTAATGAAATTTGCCAAATACGAGCAGTTAGAAGAATCTGCACACAAGTGGTTTGTTCAACAGCTCTGCTAGCATTGTGGTTCATAGTGTAGAATTATCCACTGCCATCAATGTGCAAGTGATGATGGCTGTGGCACGGTATGAGCAATAGAAAAACATGTGGTATAGCATTAGGTGCAAACATCGAGCAAGCTGAAGTGTTTCAGTCCATATCAAAGAACTGATTAAATTTAAGGACCTTGTTTTGTCCAGATTTGCAATGCAGACAAGACTGCTGTTTATTATCCTGAAAATCTCCTTGTGCACAAACATGAATCCACCACACCATGATGAAAACTAAATAGAAAGTGAATACCCTTTGTGCACACATTGCCTGACTGTCAGAAACCTCGCATTTTAAGAATATCATGCATCAGTTGGCAGTCGTTTATTCCAACTCCAGGTGTGGTTGTTTACATACACTGCTGTTTCTGTCCGGTTCTTCAAGCACTGAAACATTGCCAATATATCAGGCCAATCAGTGATAATAGATTGTTCTAACACACACAAACTTTAAAAGGTAGAATCAGAAATGATACATTCAATGCCATAACCAGGATTTGAACCATGGAGTTCACTCTAAATGGAGTGGAAGTAGAAATGGTTTTCAAGTGATTGCAAATTGCCAATCTTCGTGAAACCCGGCTGAACTGTTAGTGAAGACAATATTCAGCAGCAGTTAAACATGGACAAAAGTGATGATAAGTTGTGTGTAATCCTAAAGGGTAAAGGATACAGATGCAGAGGGGACACCTGGCTCACTTTGACTAACACGGTCTGTTGGGGATACTACCCCCAGGAGGCAGGGGTGAAATGAGGGAATCAAGGATGCCACACAGGGTTGCAGCTAGACAGGCCACAGAGACGTGCGGAAGCCCCTAACAAGTGCTGAGATCTCTTCATACTGGCACCAGGCCCTGCCAAGCAGCCATCACACTGCGGTTCCAGTGTTGCACTGAGCGATGGAGGACAAGGCTGCACCCTAGCTTTCACCTAAGTGACATGGGGAAACCACAGAAAACCCCATGTCAGAGTGCACAGCCACAGGGATCAAATCTGCGACCTCCTGAATGCGGGCCACAGATGTTACCGCCTGAGCCATCCCGCTCGGTGTGTGTAGTCCTAACTAAGAGATTATATCATGGATCATCATATAGGTACATAGAGAGATTGCAAAGTGTTGGTGTATTAGAAGCATTTCAGGTATTTTTGATCTTCAGTCATGATCAAACATTTTTTACTTGACACTTTCTGTCAGCCTCCAAACAAGCTCATGTTCCTAAAGTGACATGCACTTAAATATTTTACATTTACATCACAATATGAAGTGTAATATTTTATGTTAAATGTTGATTATATGATTTGCAATTTTACAGACACTCTTTTGCCCCCAGGTGAAGTGTTGATGGAAGTAGCTTTATATTTTTTGCTTTGGGGGATAGATGGAGTAAGATGTTTAACAACTCCATTGCTGTATGCTGGTGAGAAACAATTGAATGGTGACAGGACTTTAAGAAAGTAACAAAAGCATTAAAAATTCAGACCAATAAGAATAGATATCTCAGAAATGGCTAATGCCACTAAAAGGTTTATCTGCAATAAATTGTGTTCTTTCAAAGAGATCTACATTTTTGTGCAGTACATTTTCAACCTGTGTCCTATTACAGAAAATTATACAAGTGGATGTTGAAACAATTCCATCAGTCATATTGCTGCACTCCTTATGGGCGATGTAGCGTTGTCCATGCATAGAAGTTGACTAAAGAACTTGTACACAAATAGGAAGGTTAAGAATATACTGATTAATGTTTAGTTAAAATAACTCAGCAAGGAGGTCTGTGAGGTTGTTAACACTTCAGCAGTGAAAGGGTTAAGAACAAAGAGGACTTACAGATTATTCCCAGACAATTGAAGATATATATTTCATTTGTCAGAAAAATATCTTAAATATACAGCATTTTAGTAAAAATTGTTGAGACATTTTGGGAGAGTAAAAAGTGTTGCAAAGTGCAGTCTGGAGAGGGGTGGTGTAGAAAACCTTTCTTGTACATCTTTGGAAGATCTTGGCCATTTTGTTTGAGGGATATGTTTGCACATACATGAGCACTCCACTACGTACTTGCAGTGAGTATTCAACAGCGATATTTCACTGGAAATACAAGTTTCCAGACTCCCTCAATCTGTGTAGGTACGTGTGTCTCTGTGAACAGCACAACTCAAAAATGAAAACGCAGTTAAATACCAAACTTGGTATTCAAGCTCAGTAGCTTTCAATGTTGTTCCATGAATCTGATGAAACAATCAACATTTTGTGAGCATTCAACTCCTTGCTGCAACAAAATTTTCAATTAATCTCAATCAGTTAATTAGGGGTAAATATAAAGGTTATAATGTTAATAACAGTTTGTGTTTTGTAATGTAAATGAAGGTCGAAAGAATCTATGCACATGGCCATCATTGTTTTATATTACTGAATTAGGATACCACTATCACAGATTTAGTAGCCATCATCATAAAACTTATTCCTACAATTTTTTAGTATATTTATACAACTTTTCAATTCTCAGTCAGGTAAAATATGTTCTAGAACTTTCTAATTATGTTCTTGGATTATTGTTTAAATGACTTTTGTCCATTTATGACCATTACACAACACTTATTCAAAACTATCGTGGAATTACACAACCTTACCCTATAAGATATTGTCTTGTTGGAAAAGAACAATTGTGAACTGCTAAGTACCTTATGATGGAGTTGATTGGAAGGAGAGAGGATTTGTTTAGTTTGTTATTCTCTGGCTTACGTCACATTGCCAAGAGTTTATTAGCCCTTGTGAATTTGTGTGTGAAAGAAAGGATTGATTGAATAATATACGTGTTAATTTCGTATTGAGGCCAGTTTGAATGTAAGTAGAAAAAATAAATAAAGATATAATAAAACTTAACTCATCAAGTCAATTTGTTACTAATTTTCATAACAAATGAAATGCATATTATGAATATTCTCTGAAATTCTCTTTATTGTGAATAACTTTTGTATAACTGATAAACTGTAAGAGATACACAAAATATTAGTGTACAAAAAATGTACCTCTTGTTGAAACACACAATTTACGTCAAGTAACCTTTTCTGTGAAGAGAACTATTTCGATATACTCATTATTATTGGTTTGAATTTTGAAATACTTTTTCTTTTCTCAAATAGAAAGTTATTTTTCCTTTTTTTATGCCCTGCTCGTGCAAAGAGAATGGAATTTCAAATCCTTCACAGAGTGACCAGCTCTTAAAACATTTGATTATCACTGAAGGCTACATATACCCTGTTCCCATAGTACCTACAATGAAATATGCTATGAAGCCATTTCTGACAATGATAAAGAAAAAAATAAGTATTTGAAAGAATAGTTTAAGAGTGAGTGGAGAAAGTTGTGCGAGTGCAGCACATCAGTTTTTTCTTCTAAAATGCTTTATTTTTGGATTGAGGGGCTCTCAAAGCATGTGTTTGTAGTGAAGTCTTATGGAGTACAACAAGCACTAAATATTAGTGGCTAGAGAATATTAATTGAGTTTAATAACACAAATAAATTTGTAAATTTGGTGAGAGTGGTAAATGCTGTGGTTGATTATGTTGCAGGTATTGCTGCACTTGGAGCGAGATGATGAAACTGATGGAACTATGGACAATCTGTTGAAGAAGATGGTGCGTAACTGTGCGCTGAGTCGCTCGCTCTCGTTGCAGAGTAAGAGCACTTTGTACCAGAGTCTGCAGAATGAGGGCAGTGTCATCACTGCCACTGATACCGCATCAGGAAAAGGTAGAGGCAGGTTCTGTTTGTTAGTCAGTTGGACGGCACACCCAGAAAATAGGATCAACACCTAATGTATTGTTTTCCTCTCTTTGCTGTCAAGGTTTCAAGCCCTGACTTACCTAAGATTATTCAAAATAATAATTTTACCTAATGGTTGAGAGCAACATAACTCTTAACAATTATGAAATTGATAATTATGTTTCTTTCCTTAGAAGCAACAGTTGTCGATATTTATGAATCTGATATAAATGTTGCTTTTTGCTGATGTGTATTACTTTCTTTACAAGGAGATTACAACTTTATTAAAATTGTGAGTTCATATTGTAACAGAATATTAGAAGATGAGTTTATTTATCACTGGGGACTGATATTGTAAAGGAGGTTAGGTTTCAACTATAGTCTGAGGTTTTGTTTGTTTTATAAACATTAATCTTCAATTGAAGTTAAGTTGAACTTTACTGGAACTCGTCTACAGTTTGGCAGCAGTGTGATGCTACATTGTTAGGTAGCAATCCCAGCTCCACATGCAGGTACCGAGCAAGTATTTGAGAAATTGCTATTATGATACACATTTGTATATAAACAAGCTACATCTTACCTGGGTGGCTCCACACGTGCAAATGTTGTGTTGTATCCTGATGCCTCGACCTCTAAGTTCTTATTTTTGCAGAGAATTTGCTACACCATGGCATTAGATTGTGTTGCGTTGCTGTCGACTCTGTCATTCAGGGTGCTAACACATTCCCTGACATCCTCTGGGGCATTAACATGCTGACTGATGTCTTTCACAGCATCCTTCTCGCCAACCAATTGTCCGTAATCATCACTGACAAGTCTATCCTCAACTCAGCCGTCTTGTCTTTCATTTTGTTTGTTTTGCCTAACATTTGTTTCATCATTTCTTCCATCTTGCCACGGTTTTATTACACTTCTAATGCAAATGTAACTCAATCTCCTTTCCAATCTCCTTTCCAATATTTTCTCTACTTTTACAATAACTAATTAACACAAGATTCACTCTAAAACTCTTTTTGTATATCAACTTTCTCAAAACTAGCCTTCAAAATTTGCAAAGTTATTCTGTACCTCCTTGCCTCCTTGGCAACATGATATCAGTCAAGGAGCATTTGACTTTGGATGCTTCTCAGACAGAAGTTTGAAGCAGTGTTACAACTGATTTTATGGTCATCTCCTTGCGGCAGCAGGAGACCCAGGTTTGATTCCCGGTACCGGGTACTGGTGTGGGGATTTTCTCTTGCTGAGAGACCTGGTCTGGGGTGCACTCAGGCTCACTAGATCCCTGAAGGGCTAGTTGAGAAAGTACTTAATTTAAAAGTAGCAGCCCCTGGTCGAGAAGACAGCATAACCGACCATGTGGGACCAGGGAACTGACAATGTCCCACCTCCAGTACTGCAGTCCATTCATGGCTCCTGTGGTGGGCAGTAGTCAGGTAGTAAGGCTTGGCCTGGATGGACTGTTGTGTCCTGGGGTTATGTTAGATTTATCTTTCAAGGATGCAACATAAAGATTTTCAATAAAATTGCTCCATGTAAAATTTTTCAAACATTTCAATTTTCTCAAAACTGGCCATAATAGTTTTCATTAAAATGCCATATATTCAGGATATTTTTATGACATGAAATGTATAGTTTGAGTTTTCTGGCTATAGCCCATGTAGTCTTGTTTACTGTTGATGACTTTTGCATAACTGGTAAACTGTAAGAGTTAGACCAAATTTTACTGTACAAAAAATGTTGTTGTTGTTGTTTTCTAGTGCCTTGCATCTGGCAATGAAGCCATTAGCATTCGTGCTTTCCAATACTTTTGAACTGTAGTTTCTTCTGATCTTAATGCTTCACAGGTCTTCAAGTGTTCTTCATTCATTTCTGCTGGATCGTTACACAGGACACATATTGGTGAGGCTGAGATACCAATTCTGTAGAGATGACTTGCTAAGCAGTCATGATTTGTCAATAGTCGGAAGGCTGCAACAGCTGTTTTCCTTGGTCTCTGGGGGATTATATCTGGATTGGAAAGTAGTGTAATCCATTTTTTATCTTTGGCATTTGTTTCTATTTCTTATAGATATGAATGACAAAAATTTTTAATGATCAAGCGTTTTATTGAGGAATATGAGAAATTGAATTTAGACTTTTGTTTTATTGTTGTGCCTTTCTTTGCAAGTGAGTCTGCAGCTTCGTTCCCCATGACTCCACAGTGTGCTGGAATCCATTGGAGATGAACAGTCTTATTAACCTTTTGGAGTTGTGTTAACATTTTGTAGCATTCTCTAATTTTTGTTGACTTCTTTGTAGTATTTGAACATATTCCCTGAATTGCAGCTTTAGAATCTGAAAGAATTACTGCCTTGTTAAATTTATTTAAGGGAAGATTTAATAATTGTCGGAGAGCAATGTATATAGCCTCTATTTCTCCATCATAATTTGTTGTGTCTCTGCCAACAGAATGATAAAAGGAAAAATGTGAACACGTAACTCCAGCTCCAGTAAGGTTTTCCTTCGAGGATCCCTCAGTATATATGTGCAGCCATTCTTCTGTGGGATACCTAGTATTGATTGTTTCCAGAGCTAGAAGTTTTTGTATTTCTTTTGGTGTGTCTGATTTACTTATTTCCTCTATTAATTCCAAATTGAAGGTAGGTTGCAATAATTCCAATGGATTTTCTCTTATAAGTAGATTTTCTCTGGTGTTAGGAATGTTCAATTTGGATTTAATCTGTGTTACCTTTTCTAGGAAACTACTATGAGTTTTAAGGATTGAAGGGGGGAGGTTCTCTTCTGTCCATTTAGAGCTTGGCAGTCGTAACATTTTCTCGTGTTGGAGCAATGCTTGTTCTTCTATTTTTGTTGTTATTGATGGGGTCCGTGTTAAGGCAAGCATGGCATCAATAGGTGTGGATTTAACTGCTCCAGTGACTAGGCGAAGAGCCTGATTTTGTATTTGTTCAAGTTTATTGATGTTAGCATTTGCTGCTGTTATTAAAGCTTCAGAACAGTACAAGAGGTTTGGTTTAATATACATTTTGTATGTCGTGTTAAGGACTCTCCTTGAGCAGCCCCATTTAGCACCAGCTAATCTTTTCAGGATTTGAAATTTCTTTTCAACCTTTTCTGAGATGTTTGTTATATGTTTTTTCCAACTTAGCTTTCTGTCGAAAGTGATGCCTAAGTATTTGGCATCATCAACTGCTTTGAGTGGTTTACCATTATAATTTATGCTAATATTAACTGGTTTGTATTTTAGTGTAAATAATTCATAATTTGTTTTTTCCACATTGATAGTCATGAGGTTTTTGGAGCTCCATTCATGTACTTTGTTTAGGGCTGTTTCTATTCTGTCTTTAATTAATTCAGGTTTTTTTGAAGAGCCTGAAGTCCAAATGACTACATCGTCAGCAAATAAAGCAATTTTGGTTTCTAAAGTTTTTATTATTGATGGAAGGTCATTTATATATATGTTAAAGAGTGTTGTGCTCAGAACAGCACCTTGTGGAAGTCCTCGGTGTGTTTGTTTATATTTGGAAATGTATGTATTATATTTTGTGGCACAAAATCTTTGTGAAATAAACTGAGTTATCCACTTAAGCATGTTACTTTTCACACCTATTGATTGCAACTTCTCAACTAATTTATTTCTCCAGACTGAGTCATATGCTGATTTAAAATCAATGAATACTGCCAAGGTATCCTCCTTTCTATTGAAAGCTTCCTTGATGTCTTGGCTTAGTAGGAGTACATTTTCACTTGTACTATGATTCTGTCTGAAGCCGGTCTGTGAACTATTAATTAAGCTGTAATATTCTAGAAACCAGTTAAGTCTAGATGCCACCATTCTTTCCATCACTTTTGCAATAACACTGGTCAAAGATATTGGTCTGAAACTATTAATATTGTTTGAGGGTTTGTTTTTCTTTAAAATCGGGATGATAATGGCTTTTTTCCAGTCGGAAGGTACAGTCATTCTCCAACACGTGTTATACAGTTTAAGCAGGATTTCTTTTCCTTTCCTGCCAAGGTGTTTTATAAACTCTGGGTGGATCTTGTCAGGTCCAGGAGATTTTTTGTTCTGTAATTGTTCTATTGCTAAATCCAGTTCTGTTTCATTAAAATCCTGAATAAAAATATCATTTCGTATACCTTTTGGCTTACTAGTTTCTCTGATAGTTTTTTGGATAGCCTTATCTTGTTTTTTATACGCTTGGGGTATTCTTTGTGACTGAGCATAAAACTTGTTAAGGGATTCTGCTATTTCCCTATCTGTAGTTAAGCTTTTATTATATTTTAATGGTTCAGTTGTATTTTTTGATAATTTTGTTTTATTAAGGAATTTGTATATTTTATTTCCATCTTTCCTATAGTCCATATGTTCTACAAAATTTGTGAAACTGGCCCTTTTTGCTGTAATTAATTCTTTCTTAAAAATGGCTGCTTTTCTTCTCCAGTTTTGTACATCTTCTGGACACTTGGTTCTTTCGGCTTTGACTCTTGCTATATTTCTTTCGTGTTTTAACTTAGATAAAGATGGAGACCAAAAGTAGCTATATTTCTTTAACTTTCCTTTGGGGATATGTGTTTTGGCTGCTGTCAATAATATTTCACAAATTTTTTTATTCATTTCATCTGTTGACTTGAACTCTGATTCTAACAGTATATTACACTTCCCTTCTATCTCATTTTGGAAACTGGACCAATCTGCTTTTTTAAAATTCCAAGAAGTTTTAACTTTTGGTTTGTTACTTTTATTTATTAGACCTCTTATGGAGTTTATGGTGATTCTGTGGCCTGAACCTGGGTCTTCTATTATTTCTCTTTTTGTATTGTCAATTATGTCAGATGACACCATCAGAAGGTCAGGATTTGTACCCGAACCATTATAATGAAGGTAAGTGGGTGGATCATTTGGATTAAATATTAATTCCATTGTTGACGAGTTTAATAGGTCTTCTATGACTCTTCCTGGTGAATTTATATCTCTGTAGCCCCGCCTAGGGGAGTATGCATTAAAATCACCTATTAAAATACTTTTGGGTTCTATGGGAATAGAATTTAGATCTAGTGTATTGTCTGGAGGATTATAGATACTGTAAATTCTATAGTGGTAGTTACTTTTCCATACTTCAATTTTAACTATTTCTGATTTATCTTGTTCTTCCATTGTTTTTTGGATTTGGGTAGCTTTCATATTTCTTTTAATTCCTGTAAGAATACCACTTGCTATTTGACGAGCCTTTGGAAGTATATGTGTAGTGTACTGATCCATTTCAAAGTATATTTCCTGTTCTTGTGATATATTGGCTTCTTGTACTGTGAAGACATCTATATCTTGGTCTTTTAATATTTTCATTAGCTCTTGTTTTTTAGGCTGGGACATGCCTCCTGCATTCCATTGTAGAATTCTTAAAGTATTGGAATTGTTGTGATGAAATTTGCCTAAAGATGTCCCCACCCGGAGATCCGATTGGGGGACAGTTTTAACTCCGGAATGTTTATCTTTAGGACTCATATTCATGTATGTGGCTTTCATGTAACTGTTTTCTTAACGGGCACCAGTTTTACAATGTGGCAGTTACATCACCCGACTTAAACCCCCATTTTGCAAGGGGGACCACACCTATCGTTGGTCAACGGGTCCATCGGACCTAGCCGGGAGGACTAAATAGATGATATTTAGATCCACCGACCTTCCCCTCAAAAAAATGTGGATCTTATTAAAACACACAGTTTATGTCTGAATCCTTTTTTTGTGGAGTGAGCCATTTTGGAGATATTCCCTGTTATTTGTGTGAGGTTTGCAATATTTAAAACTGTTCTCAAATGGGAAGTCATTACTCACTTTATCTCTTGGTCATACAAAGACAACAGAATTTCAAAGCCTTCATATAGCGACCAGCGTTAAGAGATTTGACTATCGCTCAGTCTACTGTATTGCCATATGGCCCTTGTACCTACAAGGAAATAAACAGTAAGATAATTTTTACTGTATTAACATGAAGGCATGGGAATAAGTGTTTGTAAGAATGGTTAGTACAAGAGTAGAGAAAGTCATGTGAGCGTAACACAGATTTTACTGAAGTGCTGTCACTGTTCTGTTGTTTCCTGCAGTGAAATGAAAGGCATATGGAATTTCAAGACCAGCATAAAGTGACCTGACTTTTAAGTACTTCATTTCATTGCATAATCATATGCTTTCTTCATAAAGTGAAATTACACAGTGAAGAATGAATTATTTAAGTCAACATTCAGCAATGTAATGGGAGTAAGAGCGAGTCTGAGCATGTTGAATCATGGCCGCTGTACGCTGTTCATAGAAACAAGAGGGAAAGGAGGGGAAATAAAAGTGATGCTCACACCACAGTGCAAACACCTACCTCAGTAAATATATATAAAAAATGTGACTTTGGATTTATTGAATTAAAATTTGTCTACAAAACTTTTCTACTCTTGAATCGTAGGTACTTGTTAATTAGAGTGCACATTATCAGACTGTGAACTTGACTAATGCCCTTTCAGCAGATTAGTTCCGATTCTGTTCTGTGCATACCATCACCTGCTCCATAAGTTGTGTACTTCCTCATAATGGTGCTTCACTCGTTAGAATAACTGTAGCAACAAACAGCTATACCCAATTGAAGAATAATGTGTCTAAATGACGAAATCACTCTGGTTACTTTTCTATCACTTTGCCTTCTAAAATGTTATCACAAATACAGTTTTCCTACGATTATTAGCACAGTCTACAGTCTGTAATGCTATCACAACTCCCAACGGTTTACTTCTCATAACCTTGACTCACTCCTTTCAGCATCTTTCTTCACTTTCTCTGTCTCTCGTACACTAACTACGATGATGCAGTCACTTGACACTTGTGAAATCTTCTTCCCATACAGTTGACACGCTGACCAACTTGTGTCTGTAACTGTCACTCTCTCACTAACTGCTCTGCTGTTTCCTCGCCTCACATGGATCTTTCTTGATTTCTGCAAATGCGCCACCAGTGATGTAGCCAAATGTTTCTTGAAGGCTTCAGGCAAAAACCTTTTTTGTGTAGTCACTTCATTGTTTCTAATGACATGTTTGCTCGTGTGAGTAGTGCGAGGAATGCACCTTTGTTCGCTCACTAGCGTGGCATGTGGCAGCTTAGCCCCATCTGTCTTTTGTTGTATGCCAAGCCCAGTGTCATAATAAAATGATTATTGACTTGGCACATGCTCCATTCACTTATCACTTAGTCACGTCTGCTAGGACCAATCAGAGTCATTGAGAAGTCAATCTGCATTAATTTCTGGCATTGTAGAAGAGGATTACTACCTTCGCTCCGTTTTGATCCAAATTTACTTCCCTTCGCAGATGAGACGCGCTTTCTGAGTTTGATCTTGGACAGGAAGCATAGTTGGTCGTCGCATATTGCACAGCTAAGAGCACGATGTGACTGTTCCCTAAATATCATGCGAGTACTAAATGGCAAATCGTGGGGAGCGGATCGGACAATTTTGTTGCGAATATATCGCTCACTGATCCGATCCAAACTAGACTATGAGTGTATTGTTTATTCGTCAGCACGACCATCTGTGCTGAGAAGACTAGACGCAGTCCACAATAGAGGCATGCGCATTGCAATAGGAGCTTTTCCAACAAGCCCAGTGGTGAACCTTTAGGCCGAGTCCTCAGAACGTCCTCTGCAATATCGGTGTAAGGTTCTCTTGGCAAATTATGGTTGTGCGCTTAGATGTATGCCTAAGCACCCAACGTTCACTTCTTTTTTACCACCACGCTAAGTGAATGGTATAGGAATAGCACACTTAATCCTAAGCCAGCAGGGTTTCATTTCCAACATCTTCTAGAGAAGCCTGAAATGGAACTGCCTAGGATGTACGCCAAGGGCGAGAAGCTTTACCCCACTTGGCTATCTGTCACGCCCCATGTAGATCTTGGAAAGACCGTGCACCGGAAGTTCACGATGCCTATTTCAAGTATTTGCACATGTTTTTTAGAATTTTTGTCAGGCTAAACTGACTGTCGATGTATTTACACTGATGGGTCAAAGAGCACCAATGGTATTGGATGTGCTTATATTTATGGAACCGAACCACATACATTCGGTTTTTCAAATAGCACTTCCATTTTTACTGCAGAGCTGTATGCAATTCACCGAGCCGTTTTGTATGTGTGCCATCGTAAATTAGGTAACTGCCTAATTCTGAGTGATTCCCTTAGTGCACTTCAGAGTTTTTGTGACATGTACAACCCCAACCTTATTGTACAATGTATTCAGGATGCCCTCCATGTTTTACACGCGTCTGGCATTGACGTGGTGTGTGTATGGATTCCTGGTCACGTAGGTTTGCCGGGGAATGAAATGGCAGATTTAGCAGCAAAGACAGCAACCACAGAACCCAGTATTACCATCTCACGTGTTACTTCGGAAGACTTTAGGCTTGAAGTGCAGAGAGCGGTGCTGTCATGCTGGCATGAAGAGTGGTCAGTTTTCTGCGGTAATAAGCTTAGAGAAGTGAAAGAACTTCCGATAAACTGTGGAACTTCCTGTCGCATATCTCGCTGCGAGGAGGTTAGTTTGGCTCGACTAAGAATAGGGCAGTGCAATTTTTCGCATGGTTACCTATTTAAAAGGGACCCTGCCCCTCTATATCCACTGTGTGACAACCTTTTGTCTGTCCGTCACATGCTGCTAGACTGTTCCTCTCTAGAGCCCTATGTCGGTCTGGGTGGCTCAGTTGGTTAGACGCTGGCCTACTGATCCCAAGGTCATGGGTTCAAACCCGGCCTAGGCCGATGGTTTTTAAGTGTGCTTAAAAACGATGGCTCCATGTCAGTAGATTTACTGGCATGTAAAAGAATTCCTGAGGGACGAAATTCCGGCACACCGGCGACGCTGATGTGATCCTGGCAATTGACAGCGTCGTTAAACAACAAAATAATTTTTTAATTCTAGAGCACCTTTGAGATTCTCTGTCGCTGTCTGCCAGTCTTGCAGAGGTCTTAATGGATGACAAAACAGCGGTTGATAGAGTTTTTAAGTTTTTAGGGGATTGTAATATAAATTTGAGAATTTAGAATTTTAGATATCTGTTTTATGCTTTTTGACATATTTATCACCTTGTTTTGTATCTAGCTATTGCCACTGTTTTTTTTCCCTGTCTATTTTCCTTGTTGCTAGTATTTTTATTTTTGAGTGAAATTTATATCTGGCTATTGCCATGAATCTTTTAAGGTTGCTGATGACCTAGAAGTTGAGTGCCCTTAAACAAAAACCAATCAATTAATCAGTAAATGTCCGAACTTCCATTTTTTTTCACACTTATGTGGAATCTGTGTATCTTTGTCCAACTCTCCACAGAGGATGCCTTGGAACAAAGGGTTTCAGATAATGCTACAAGAAGGCTGACCAGTGTGCATGATCAGATACCTACGTGGTGTGATTACCAGGGGAAGACAACTTCGGGCCGTGTGACGTATTTAAACAAAGAGCCAGCTTGTACGTTCGTGTGACGTCAGGAGAGAGCGATGTGTTGCTATGCTGCTTAGATCTAACATGCAGTCTTCGGTTACAAATGTGCCGTACATTACGCCATAACATTGACAAGCTAGTTAAAGAAAAGTGAAATGGCAAATGTCGGAAAATATCCATAATTGTTCTGTATAACTTTCCTCTAGCTCAGGAAAAATAGTTATAATACCTGTTCTATTTACGTTATATGACTGTTCACATAAACTAGAATTCATATAATGGCATAAAGCCGAAATGTAATTATTTATAATATGTGTCTATTCCGTAATTGAAACAGCATTAAAATTATGATGTACCGTATGCCATTTCCTCTTTCCCGCTGTGACGCCACACGTTCAACTGGCCATCAATGGGAGCATGTGAGCTCAGTGAACTGACGTCACAGCAGCGATGCCTGTCTTCCCCTGGATTACATGGACGAAGCAGCTTAAACTCGTGTTTAGATGTGTTGATCACTAGACGTGAAAATGACATTTGGTATATAGGAAAAGACACACACACACACACACACGCACGCACGCACGCACGCACGCACGCACGCACACACACACACACACACACACACACACACACACACACACACACACACACACACCTTTTTCTAGAAATGCTGTTTTTTTTGGATTCAGGGATCTCAAAACATTTCCAGTGAAATCTGGAATAGAATACTTCCTCTACTTACCAGTAGAGAAAGTAAGAATGGACTGAACAGAGCGTATAGTGAAGTGACAAAACTGTGAGACTACTCCAGCAAGTAGTGCTGCAGTTGAGTGTAGTTTTTCTAAGCTAAAAAGCCATACAAAATTATGCACGTAACACTCAGGGACAGGAAAGACTTAAATTTATCTTTGACAATACTAGACAAAGGGCTTTTGAGGATATTTTCGTTTAACCATTTACAATAAGATTGCTTAACCTGACCGATACCTTCACCACACACCACTGTATTCTGAGAACTTATCAAACCACCCTCGAATCTTTATTTCTTTTCGTACTGTTGGTACACCTCTTTGCTACTTCCGTGGCCGTATACCTTCCGATAGTACTCCTCGTGAAGGAACGAAGAACAAGAAAAAAAGAAATGCAATCGTTTGCACGTTGAAACATAAGCCGGTTTCATTTGTTTTAAACTACGCAGTTTATCACAATTGTAATGGATTCCTGAACCATTACGAATTTTGTGAACTTCTGCTGCTTTTCAGTTTACAAATAGGTTTTTTTTTTTTTTCCGAGTGTCAACTGCCTGATACATAGCCACATGCTAGATATTTAAAGTGATAGGTATTCATTTTAATCATGACTGTACTTACACCGATAGTTTAACAATTGTTTATGTGAAATTAGCTTGGTCAGGCTTCAAGGAAGTCATTTGTTCGGAAGTGAAGGAAGATACCACACCAGAGAACCATTTGTCAATCACAAGGTAGTTTCTCACCAATTCTTCTCATCCTAAACCAGATTACCATATATCGCTTTCTTTGAAAGCAATTAAGAGTTGTGTAATTTTAGGTTATGACGCTGGTTTTAGGTTAAGCTTATGTTGTTGTTTTCTAGTGCCTTGCATCTGGCAATGAAGCCATTAGCATTCGTGCTTTCCAATACTTTTGAACTGTAGTTTCTTCTGATCTTAATGCTTCACAGGTCTTCAAGTGGTCTTCGTTCATTTCTGCTGGATCGTTACACAGGACACATATTGGTGAAGCTGAGATACCTATTCTGTAGAGATGACTTGCTAAGCAGTCGTGATTTGTCAATAGTCGGAAGGCTGCAACCGCTGTTTTCCTTGGTCTCTGGGGGATTATATCTGGATTGGAAAGTTGTGTAATCCATTTTTTATCTTTGGCATTTGTTTCTATTTCTTGTAGGTATGAATGAGAAAAATTTTTAATGATCAAGTGTTTTATTGAGGAATATGAGAAATTGAATTTAGACTTTTGTGTTATTGTTGTGGCTTTCTTTGCAAGTGAGTCTGCAGCTTCGTTCCCCATGACTCCACAGTGTGCTGGAATCCATTGGAGATGAACAGTCTTATTAACTTTTTGGAGTTGTGTTAACATTTTGTAGCATTCTCTAATTTTTGTTGACTTCTTTGTAGTATTTGAACATATTCCCTGAATTGCAGCTTTAGAATCTGAAAGAATTACTGCCTTTACTTGAAAATTTATTTTCTACTTTTTAATTTGGTTTGTTATAAAAACGTGTTTTATAGTTCTTTTTTAAACTATAATTTATTAATATTGGAATTATTATTGCTTTTTTCCACTGGGATGAAATGATACTGGTAGACCGTATGTAGTTAAACCATGCAAGTATTGTCATTCTGGCTGATGCCCCTAAATGCTTGAGACATTCTGCATGTATTTGGTCTTCTTGAGGGGATTTTTTATTTTTCAGATGTTTGATTGCAGTGGTCAAAGAAGGGTACATCAAATGTTGTGTTTTGGTGCAATTGTATCTGGTTTTCCAGGTGTGAGATCAGCTTCTTAATGTCTTTTGACATTCACCTTGCATATGGGTCAATCCACGTCAAATCGAACACCCGTAAAACACGACTTTTTCGTAGGAGGTTCAAAATTTTTTTTATGAATAATAGGCATCAAATAAGGAGACCTGTATTTTTAAATTACTTGCGTAGTTATGGCTATTAGAAACTAAGCAATTTTGGTGCGCACCGTAATATAAAATCACTTGTTACTCTAAGTTCATATAGAGTTGAGAGTTGGGGTTTGGCGCACTGAAAAGGTTAAATATAACACTTTTAACAACTTTCGATCAATCATTATTACACATAAATTTTGGACTGTTTTTTTTTTTATGGTATATTTTGTAAAACCAAAAATAGAATTTAAATTGATGTGCTAAAAATCTAAAAAAAAAATACACACGTATTCCCTGACATTTTATCTATAAAACAAGATGTTGAAAACTATGGAGCTTGCATTAGTGCATTTGCTACAATTTCTTTTCTGGAGGCCTGCAAGCGCACACGGACGAGTAACAAGCCAGGTGATTGCAGACAGCCTGCGAATTGCTGCGTCAGCTATGCTAGTCAGATAACTTCTTCATACTAAGGCAGTACAGTCCATGCAGAAAAATGTCTCCATGATGTACTTTCTTTCTGATACTCCTGTGGCATCTGACACGTGCTTTTGAACTTCTGAATTTTTTTGAAAAAATCTTCTGATGTAAACAGTTCTTTGCTTTTAGCTTGTTCCTTCATGTACGTCCATACATTTGAAATAATTTCTCTACTCTGACTGTGTAATGTTTTAGTCCCTAATTTAGAACTTACAGGTGGCATAATTGATTTACGCTATGATCAATGTCTTACAGATTCACTATATTCACTCTTTATCGCAAAGATCTATGTCTTCAACTGCACGCTGCACTAAAAAGCACCTTTGAATTAGCAAGACTGTCTCAGATCATGCAGACATCACTACCTTTCCCCTCCCTCCCCATGTGCATGGTTTCATTCGCAGAATTATACAATATGAGCTGATGAAACAGACAAAAGCTATGGATTCGCCAACAGGACTTACAATCAAGGTCAGGGGCCAAGAATGATGGGTCCAGCTGTGCTTTAAAATTACACTCCTCCATTCCTTTGGCAAAAACTGAAGCTTTAGTGAAACAATTTTCTTTCGAAGAAAGAGGTAAAGCTGTGTGTTGTATGGAAACATTAGTTTAAAATGTATATTTTAAAAACATTTTGAAGATGCTAATAGTGTACATGTAATACTGTCAGCTAGAAGTGTTCTCCTTACTGTACTGTTGTAACGTTCATGGAACCTCAAGCAATGAACAGTTGCTGCAATTGAAGGTGGCAATTGTGTAAGGTTACTGCAGCCGCCACCGCTGCCACGTGAATTCACTGCACTGATTTGCAAAGTTAATTACAACTGAACTATTCTGAGAATATTAAATAAACTTCATTGTATTTTTAGTTTTTTTTCCAGATTTTTAAATAGTCGAGTTTATGTTATTATCTAACTTTAAAACTTTAATCGTATAAAATATAATATTAATAATAATTAATAAAATTTTCTAATAAATACCTCATGAAATACTGCAATTTATCTTTAATTTGAGCCAAAGATCAAGTAATTTGCTTCATTACACTCGGAGGTATGATTGATCGAAGAGTGAGGAGCACGCAATTTTTGGGACATTTCAAAAATTAATATCTGCCAAAATAAATTTTTTTATACAAAACAAAGAAACACGGGTCAAATATATTTTGTTCCAAAACACTAAAAAAGATTTCAAGAAAATCTGAGAGATCAAGGTCATTTTTTGCCATATTTTGTTCGTCGTGGAATGACTCATATGTGCCTTTTACTTGTCCGCTTGTGTATGAAAATGGAAAGGCATTTGATATTTCAGAATCGGATGTAACAATTTTAAGTCCAATACTTATTGGTTGCTTCATGTGCTGCAGGTCATTAGCACTATAGACCAGCGTTAAGGAGATCTTCAACATATTGCGATCTTGGTACCCCCATCTGGTAGAATGGGCATTTAGGGATTCATGGATGAATAATTGGGTGGATTATAACATCAAACATTTTGAATTCTGATGTCAGGCCCTTCCTTACCCACACCAGTAGGTATTCCGCTTGCTATTTGTCTACATTTGGGAAGCAGACATAATGTAAGGGCATAATACTTGAGTGCATCTGGTTTTAGGTTAGCTTCCTTAATAGAGAAAACATGTTTGTTATAATTCTAAAAGAGTCTTCCGGGCTGATTTGCCGTTGTCTGCTGGAGTAACTTGGTCCAGACGTTTCGTCTACTACTGCAGTGGACATCATTGGTGGCGTGGTCGAAGTCCTCTTGGTGAAGAAGAGATGCTGCCGTCTTGGACAATTTAAAAAGTCAGTGGTCGCTGAACATGCTATAGAAGCGGAGGGAGAGCATGTCATCAAGTTTCAGGACACCAGCATTCTATCTAACATCTCACACTACCATGCTCGACTACAGTGCAAAGCCATGGAAATGCATAAGCATTCCAACAACTTCAATAGGAAGGAAGAAGCCCTTAAGCTCAACAAATCTTGGTACCCCTTCATCGATGACATTAAACAACACAGACAGTCAAGCAACACAAACCAGTCAGAATCTAGTAGCGCCCGAGATGCAGCTAGGCCCCTCCCACCAACCACATTGCCTCAGCGAGCCGCAAGCCAATCAGAGAAGACCCCCCCCCCCCCATGTATATATACCGCATCCCAGACAGTCAACACCTCAGATGCAACTGTACCTTCACCAAGAAGACTTCGACCATGCCACCGATGATGTCCACCGCAGTAGTGGACGAAACATCTGGACCAAGTTACTCCAGCAGACCATGGCAAATCAGCCCGGAAGACTCTTTTAGAATTACGAACACCGGCCATGAAAGCCTACGCTTACTCATGTATGTTATGTTTGATTTGAGTTGTTAAGAGCTCTGTTTTCTTGTGCTGAGATAGGGACCTGCAGAATCTTGAGATATTGGGAGTTGTTCCTAGAGGAATGGTTTGTCTGCCTTTAAGCACTGTTGCCATACCTGTAGACCATTTTGTTACAGGGTACACCATGTGGAGGTAGATCTACTTTGCACCCCGACTAATAGATAGTTACCTTCCCTGCATATCATGTCTTTGTCTTTAGTGTAATAAAATAAAGTATTTAAATGTTTGTCTTTTACATTCAAACTGTATTTTCCTTGCCTTGTTATTTGAAAACAAACAAATTAAGATGTACTTTCAATGCAAACTATACTTTCCTTGCCTTGTTATATTAAAATAGATAAATTAAAACTTACTTTCAGTGCAAACTATACTTTCCCAAAGTGATGTATTGTGACATTGGTTAAGATCTCTATGGAATCAGCTTGCCATAGATTAAATGTCCTTTGGATCGTTGCCAAGGAGATGAAAAATGAAGCAGTCTTACAATGATATACAATTTTACAAAATATTACAACAATTTTAAACATTTTAGCCAAGTTCAGGAATCACTACAAGCATTAAAAGCTTAATATAGCAATAGTCAGATAAGCTGCCTTATTTATTGCTCTCAAAATATTCATGTATTGAGTAGTAAGTACAGATTAGACACTAAACATTCATATAATCTACTTTTTAATTTGCAACCAATAATTCTGTTAATGCTGTTGGTAAAGTATTACACAGTTTAATGCCCAAGACTTCAAAGCTGTTTGATGTTTTTGAAAGCCTATGAGAGATTAGGTTACTTTGTCAGTTATATCTAGTATTATAGTCGTCATGTATGTTTAGTCTGGTATGTTATTTTTTACATAAGTGAGTGCTGTATAAATGTATAGGTTAATCACAATCATTACTTTAAGTTTTATGAATAGTGGTTTACAGTGAGCAGTTTTTCTGAATCTGCAATAATACAAATTACCTTTTTCTGTAATAGTAGGATATTAGAGACATGACTGCTGCTTCCTCAGAGTGGAATACCGTATGAAATTATACTATGAAAAAAAGCAAAATATGCAGATCGTATATATGGCTCCTGAGGTACATGGTTTCTTAAATTCCTAATTATATGTATAACGAAGAGCTTAGCTGTTATATAGCTGATGTGTGGTGCCCATGAGAGCTTCTTGTCCACGATGATCCCTAAAACTTTAACTACTGTTGAACAATTTTCTACCGAGATATCACGCAAATTAAATATAAGTTGTTGAGTTTTATTATTACTTAATAAGAAGCCATTGGCTCTAAACTATGTGCTGGCACAACTTACGGTATCCTCTGTCATTGTTTTACGGCTTTGCTCATGTTAAGAAATGTGGTATCACCTGCGTACAGTACCAGGTGAGAAGTTAAAAAGGAAGGCGAGTCATTGATCATTAATAAAAATAACAATGGCCTGAGTATGGAACCCTTGGGACCCCACATTTTAGCTGCACCATTTCCAATACACACAATTTGTTTCAGAGCAGTGTCATTTACAAGAGTTTTAGTTTAGTTAGTAAATGAGTATACTCTACACAATCGAATGCTTTACTGAGATCACAGAAAGTAGCCTGGGCAAGTGTTAAGGGCATTTCTGGCATCAGTTGTTGACTGCCTCTTCTGTCGCTGATTATACCAATGTCATCTAAATAACTACAGAGCTCACATAAATGCTAAGGCTTTCACGGTCGGTGTTGCTAATTCCAGAATGCATTCTTCCTGGGTTTGTAGGCCATGATCCAGTAGGAAAATGGAAAATAAAACTACTGGACCACGGCCTACAAGCCCAGAAAGAATGTACATATTCCACGCTGACTTCTCGGAACACAAAGCTGCCCGGACAGTATTTGTTTTTGCTGTGTTCAAGAAGTTCACTAATAAGATTCCTTCGGCTTTACTATGCTTTGAATGATTTTTTCTACTGAACTAATGAAAAAATTGTTCAAATCTTTTGGTGCTAACTCTATACTATTTCGTGTCTTAGGTTTTGCAACAGAGCCACCCCCCCCCCCCCCCCCCCCCCTCTTGGCTATGTGGCATGCCCCAAGTAGATCTTGGGATGTCCATACACCGGAAGTCCACGATGCCTATTTCAAGTATTCGCACATGTTTTTTAGAATTTTTGTCAGGCTACACTGACCGTCAATGTATTTACACCGATAGGTCAAAGAGCACCAACGGTGTTGGATGTGCTTATGTTTATGGAACCGAACCACATACATTCGGTTTTCCAAATAGCACTTCCATTTTTACTGCAGAGCTTTATGCAATATACCGAGCCGTTTTGTATGTGCGCCATCATAAATTAGGTAACTGCCTGATTTTGAGCGATTCCCTTAGTGCACTTCAGAGCCTTTGTGATCTGTACAACCCCCACCCCATTGTACAACGTATCCAGGATGCCCTCCATGTTTTACACGCTTTTGGCGTTGACGTGGTGTGTACATGGATTCCTGGCCACGTAGGTTTGCAGGGTAATGAAATGGAGTTAGCAGCTAAGACGACAACTACAGAACCCAGTGTTACCATCTCATGTGTTACTTTGGAAGACATAAGGCTTGAAGTGCGGAGAGCAGTACTGTTGTGCTGGCACAAAGAGCGGTCAGCTCTCCACGGTAATAAGCTTAGAGAAGTGAAAGAATTTCCAATAAACTGGGTAACTTCCTGGTGCATATCTCACCACAAGGAGGTTAGCTTGTCTTTGTTACTCGCAATTTTATTTTTTGATTGAAATTTATATCTGGCTATTATCATGAGCCTTTCTTTTTTTAAGGGTGCTGATGACCACGAAGTTGAGCACCCTTAAGCCTGCATTCCTTCCTTTTGCAATAGAGTTTATCAGATATCAGGCTTTCTTACACTTATTGGTGGCAGTTTCAATACTATTTATGTTGTATAGTTTTTTAGCCTCAGTTATCAATAACTAATACTCCTTTCTTTTGTTGATATACAAAATCCTGGCCTTGTCTGATTTATCTTTTCTATATAAGTATGTCATAACTTTGTGTTTCATACTAGTTAATTGGGAAGTATACCATACATTTTTATCTTTGTTGAGAACAAAATTCCTGACTGCGGTGGTGAATATTTTACATTTCCTTTGGGGGATACACGTCTCAAATATATTTATAAATAAAGTATGAAATCTTTCAAAAACTTAATTTGCTGTTAATGCAATGTTAGAATGGGAGCTGTAAAGCACGTTGTTCCATTTAACGTTACATAACATGTTTCTGAAGAATAATATTTTGTTACTGGTCTTGAAAGTACGGTGATTGCCTTTCTTGGTGAAAACAAGTTAGGTTTTATATTTTTTATGGTCAACCACACTGAGTCATGATCTGAGAATGGAGAGACTTCTGTATAATAGGTTAGCATACTCTCTTTGATGTTTGTGGGAATACAGTAGACTGAGCGATAGTCAAATCTTTTAAAGCTTTCAAATTCCTTTCTCTTTGCACACAACATATAAAAAAATCTGATGTGTTGCACTCACATGACTTTCTCTACGCTTTCACTAACCATTCTTACAAACTCTTATTCCTATATCTTCTTCATGTTAGTTGAGATAAACATTTGCACAAATTGTCTTATTGGTTGTTTCCTTGTAGGTACAAGGGGAATATTAGAATACAGTAGGCTTTCTGCGATAGTCAAATCTTTTAAAGCTTTGACATTCCGTTCTCTTGGCACACTTAACATATAAAAAAATGAACAATGATCCATTTCACGAAAGTCCTAAGTTTTCTGAAACTCACATAGATAACAAGGAATATTTCCGAAATGGTTCACCCTACCAGAAAATTTATTCAGACATAAATTGTGTATTTTAGCAAGATCTACATTTTTTGTATAGTATGATTTGGTGTATCTCTAACAGTTTACCGGTTATGCAAAATTCGTCCAGAGTAAATACGACTACAGGAGCTATAGCCAGGAAATTCAAGATATACATTTCATTTGTCATAAAAATATCTCAAACATGACATTTTAATCAAAATCGCTAGTCATTTTCAAGAAAACCAAAATTTTCCACGTAGAGGGTAGTTTACGGTGGGGCTATTTTCTTGAGAATCTTCATGTTGCATCCTTGAAAGACATTAAACTTAAATACCAACTTTGGTTTTCAACCGACTTTTCGTTTTTGAGTTATGCCGTCCACAGACTGACACACAGACACACACACACACACACACACACACACGGACCTTTTTCTAAGAATGCTTTTTTTGGATTCAAGGGGTCTCAAAACATTCATTTCCGTTGAAATCTCGACATCGAATTTTTGGGTGGAATACAATACTTCCCCTACTTACCAGTAGAGAAAGTAAAAATGAATGGTACATTATTAATGATGGTGTTTTGCTCCTCAGTGTAACTTTTCTATCTGACCTTACCTTGGTCAACTCTTGTTCTCTTCCGACCCCGATGCTATTAGGGTTCCTGAGGGCTAGGGAGTCTTTATTTTTCCAACCTCTCAATTTCTCTATAAAACCTTAACCCCTAACATGCTGACCTGTCATGGCATGTAATACGTCCTCTGATTGGTAATCAGAGGATATGGTCGGTGAATTTATTTTGATAACTCTCCCGGTCAGGTCGGTGAGACCCGTAAACCAACGACAGGTGTGGTCCTCCAGACATTCTGGGGGTTGTGAGAGAGCGATGTGACCGCCAAAACATAAAAATATGGTGCTCTCTAAAAAGTGATTACATTTATTGCTAAGTCTCTTCAATATTCATGCAATATGACTCGAGGGGTAAAATGTCCCGGAGTTAGAATAGTCCCCCATTTGGATCTCCGGGCGGGGACTACTTCTCGAGAACCAAAACATTACATTAATAGAAGATCTAACATCAGACTTCTACAATGGAATGCGGGTGGTCTCACACAAACAAAAAGAGTAGAACTGAATAAAATTGTATTTGACTATAATATCGATATATTTTTCATACAGGAAGCAAATCTAACAAATGACCAACTTAAATACTTCAATATTATAAAAGTTAAACATACTTAAAATTATACTACTGAAGTTCTAAATAGTTAAAATAGATAAATTAACTTATTAATGCAAAAATTTATCAGTTGAGAAATAACATTTATTAATTGAAACAGTGAATAGATGTTATAAATCTTTTGTTTTTTACTTCTCTAACATTTATATACTGCCAACATCAAGGGTTATATCAGCGACTTCTAACTTCTTGAAACAATTGCAGTGGTGTTCAATCACTACTTAACGGTGGTATTGAGCATTGGGATTACTTTGTTTTTTTTTTTGTTTTTTTTTTTAATTTATGACATTAAATTGACACACACACATTGACATTTCCAGACTCTTGAGAGAATGGGGAATAATCCTAGTGCCCAACCAGGAATGGAACCAGGAACAGCAGGCAGCAGGTACTCTACAGATCCAGCCAGCCCATCTTTTACTTCAGCAGGTAATTTGTAGTGCTTCCTCTATAATAAGAGCTACTTTCAAACAATTTTATGTTGTCTGGGGTTGTTATATATTTCTTGTATGATGATAATTAGAGCCCGGATTTGTATGAAAAATGCATAGAGTTTTTGAATTGTCTAAATGTATGCATTAACAGTATTCTTTACCATTCTCACCTTTAAGAGGTCACTACTGCAGTTTAAAAATGCATATAATTGCTAATTTTGGGAAAAACTGATTTTGCATGCATATTTATTAAAATTTAACAGATAATGGTATATTTTGCCATTTCTGGACTAAATCTTTCTTAAATTGTTTCTTTTTATTATTTCTTGTTGCTTTATGAAAATTAGCATAATATTTGTTAATGTTTTATTGTTGTGTATGATAGACAGTGGCGTAAATAATGGCCCTGCAGACCCCAGTTTTCTCAAAAAGGACACATTATATTCAATTCAACCATAGAAAATCGCTAGCAAGAAGCACTGGAACACATGCACTTCACTGATGACATACTGATAATAGCAGTGTGCCATGTAAGCATTTGCTACCCTTTTTTGCTTAAAAGTGTGAAAAAAGCTTACCTCCAAGTGTTTATGCTCTCAAAAGCATTCAGAATATAGAGAAATTCATTAAAGCACGGTATTTTACTCAATATGGTTGTTATAAAAGCCAAGCAAACTACATAGTTTGTATGATTTTTTTTTTTGTTTAATGACAATGTCAATTGCTAGGATCACATCAGCGTCGCCAGTGTGCCTGAATTTGGTCCCACAGGAGTTCTTATACATGCCAGTAAATGTACTGACGTGGAGCTGTCATTTTTAAGCACACTTAAAAACCATCAGTCTGGGCTGGATTTGAACTGGCGACCATGGGATCAGTAGGCCAACGTCTAACTGACTGAACCACCCAGACTGACTAGTAGTATGTATGACTAATGTACTTGAGAGCCAATAAATTGTATTATTTTAGAATTTGGTCAGGTATGAACATTAAGCAATGTGTGCTGTTCTAACCAGTTGCTCAGTGTTGTTGCTTCCGAACAATATCTGAGGTACATGACACAAATAGAAGTTTGTTTGGGTTAATACCTGAGTTACCCAGACTATTGACAGGTAACGATTTTGTCCCACTATGTGCATTATGTTTTTAGCGAGTGTGTATTGTTTATTTAGTAAAAATAACAATTAGTGTTGGTAATCAGGGAGTGTTATTTTAACACTTTTCTATGTGAGTAAATATGTAGTATTTTAATCTCTCCTTTTTTAACCTTTATTAGTAAGTAGGGGCCCCAACATTTATTTGCAGGGGGCCCCCAAACTTTAGCTACGCCACTGATGATAGGTATGTTATTTTTTTCTTTCTTTCCTGTCCTTGACATTTTTTATGAACTTAAGGGCTTTATTACCATCTGCACTGTAGTCCATTTTTTGTAAGAAATTACCAAAGCGATTCTTTTTAGCTGTATTAATTTCTGTTTTTAATAAGGCACATTCTTTCGCCACATTTGTGTATCAGGTATTTTTTGTTTGTTCAGCTGTATTTCTAGCTAATATTCCTTTGTAATTAATGCTTTTCCACACAATAGCCGTGTATAAGACATGATTGGAAGGGCTAGAGTGAGGCTGAAAAATTGAATGCCGTGACTGGCATTTGAACCACTGGTCATGGCATTCAAGTGGTTCCAAATCCCAGTAATGGCATTCATGTGGTTCAAATCCCAGTAATGGCACTCATGTGGTTCAAATCCTGGTCATGGCATTCAATTTTTCAGTTTCACTCTACCCTTTCTAATCATGTCCTACACATGTCTATTGTGTGGAAAAACATTAATTACATTAATTGACCTTATAGTTGGTTAATCTAGAAGCGCAGGACTTAAGTATTTACAGCACTGTAAGTCGCCATTAAGGTGTGTTATCTCAGAGTAAACTGAGATCTCCTTGTGTGGTATACCGGGAATAATGCAAGTGAGTTGGAGAACTTAATGTCATATCGGCATGTTGGCCATGATAGCTTAGTGGTTAGAGCAGCCGGACGGTAACTGGTAGATCCATGGTTCAAATCCTGCTCAAGGCATTCAATTTGTAAGTCTCACTGTACCCTTTCCAATTATATCCCTTTCCTTTTTCAGTTCTAATTGGGGGCTCCAAAAGGGCTTGAATTTTTTTATTCTTCCATGAGGAATGTTTTTTTTTTTTTTTTTTGTTTTGTTTTTTTTCAGTTTCTAGGATGGCTTTACAGAAATTTTTGTTCATATGATCAGGTTGGTCATGGAGGTGTGAGTTTGTTTTTTAAATTCCTTTTCCAGTTCAGTTTTATATTTATTCCAATCTGCTTGTTTGAAGTTCCAATACAGATTTGTGTGATGTTGGAAATTTGTATTATCTAGTTTTGTATCAGCAATTACTACTCTGTGACCAGAACTTGGGTCTTCTATAACTTGTTTTCTAATCTTTGAAACAATATCTGTTGTACCTAACAAGAAGTATGGGTTACTGCATGCCCCAGAGTAATGTATGAAGGTTTTGGGTTCTTTATTATAAATTAGTTCAAAGGTTGTACTATTCAAAAATTCGTCCACTATATTCGTGTATAATCTACTTTTTCATAACCCCATCTTTTGGAATGGGTATTGAAATCCCCAATTACAATTGTTTTATTTAATTGATCAATAAGTGAGAGATCTAGTTCTTTTCTGGGAGGATTGTAAATACTGTATAAATGTAGATGTGTTTTGTTATCCCAAAAATTTAGCTTTATTAATTTAGATTCATCTGCATTATCCATTTCTTTGAAAATTTGAAAGGAGGCGTTAATATCCTTTTTGATTCCAACTAATGTTCCTCTACTTATTTGTCTATTTTTGGGTAGTAGGTGTAGAAAAATCCAGTAGAATTGAAGTATTTAACTTGACCATTTGTTAGATTTGCTTCTTGATGAAAAATATATCTATCCTATTGTCAAATACAATTTTATTGAGCTCTATTCTTTATGCTTGTGTGAGACCAACTGTGTTCCATTAAAGAATTCTATTGTTAGATCTTCTATTAATATAATATTCTGGTTCTCGAGAAGTACTCCCAGCCCGGAGACTTGAATGGGTGACTATTTAAACTCCGGAATATTTTACCCCTCAAGTCATATTTGATCATTTCTATTGGAGAGAATTAGCAGTAAAAATAACTGCAATTTAGAGAGCACCATAATTTTATGATTTGGCAGTTGCATCGCTCTCACAACCCCTAGAATTTCTGGAGGACCACACCTGTTGTTGGTTTACGGGTCTCACCAACCTGACGGGAGTGTTATTAAAATAAATTCACCGACCATATCCTCTGATTACTAATCAGAGGACACATTACATGCCATGACAGGTCAGCATGCTAGGGGTTAAGAGGTTATAGAAAAATTAGAGAAATGGAAAGGTTGCAGAAATAGATTTCCTAGTACTCAGGTACCCTAATCGCATTGGGGTCAGAAGAGACAAAGAGATGATCAAGGTGAGGTCATACGGTCAGATAGAAAATCTACAGTGAGGAGCAAACCACCAGTAAGTGGAAGTAATGTTCTGCTCAGGTTGGGTACCTTGTGGTTGCCATTCACATATCCCCTAGACACCAGTAAGTGGAAGTAATGTTCTGCTCAGCTTGTGTACCTTGTGGTCACTATTCACATATCCCCTAGACACCAGTAAGTGGAAGTAATGTTCTGCTCAGCTAGTGTACCTTGTGGTCACTATTCACATATCCCCTAGACACCAGTAAGTGGAAGTAATGTTCTGCTCAGCTTGGGTACCTTGTGGTTGCTATTCACATATCCCCTAGACACCAGTAAGTGGAAGTAATATTCTGCTCAGCTTGTGTACCTTGTGGTCACTATTCACATATACCCTAGACACCAGTAAGTGGAAGTATTGTTCTGCTCAGCTTGTGTACCTTGTGGTCACTATTCACATATCCCCTAGACACCAGTAAGTGGAAGTAATGTTCTGCTCAGCTAGGGTACTTTGTAGTCACTATCCACATATCCCCTAGACACCAGTAAGTGGAAGTAATGTTCTGCTCAGCTGGGTACCTTGTGCTTAGCATTCACATAGCCCCTAGACACCAGAAAGTGGAAGCAATGTTCTGCTCAGCTTGGTTACCTTGTGGTCTCTTTCCACGTATCCCATAGACACCAATAAGTGGAAGTAATGTTCTGCTCAGCTAGGGTACCTTGTAGTCACTATCCACATATCCCCTAGACACCAGTAAGTGGAAGTAATGTTCTGCTCAGCTTGGGTACCTTGTGGTTAACATTCACATATCCCCTAGACACCAGTAAGTGAAAGTAATGTTCTGCTCAGCTTGGGTAACTCGTGGTCGCTATTCACATATCCTCTAGACACCAGTAAGTGGAAGTAATCTTCTGCTCAGCTTGGGTACGTTGTAGTCACTATCCACATATCCCGTAGACACTAGTAAGTGCAAGTAATGTTCTGCACAGCTTGGGTACCTTGTGGTCACTATCCACATATCCCCTAGACACCAGTAAGTGAAAGGAATTTTCTGCTCAGTTTGGGTACCTTGTGGTCGCTATCCACATATCCCGTAGACACCAGTAAGTGGAAGTAATGTTCTGCTCAGCTAGCATACCTTGTGGTTTACATTCACATATCCCCTAGACACAAGTAAGTGAAAGTTATGTTCTGCTCAGACTGGGTACCTTGTAGTCACTCTACACATATCCCCTAGACACCAGTAAGTGGAAGTAATGTTCTGCTCAGCTTGGGTACCTTGTGGTTGCCATGCACATATCCCCTAGACACCAGTAAGTGGAAGTAATGTTCAGCTCAGCTTGGGTACCCTGTGGTCGCCATTCACGTATCCCCTAGAGATCAGTAAATGAAAGTAATGTTCTGCTCAGCTTGGGTACCTTGTGGTTGCCATTCACCTATCCCCTAGACACCGGTAAGTGGAAGTGATGTTCTACTCAGCTTGGGTACCTTGTGGTTGCCATTCACATATCCCCTAGACACCAGTAAGTGGAAGTAATGTTCTGCTCAGCTTGGGTGCCTTGTGGTTCCCATTCACATATCCCCTAGACACCGGTAAGTGAAAGTAGTGTTCTACTCAGCTTGGGTACCTTGTGGTTGCCATTCACATATCCCGCAGACAACGGTAAGAGGAAGTAATGTTCTACTCAGCTTGGCTACCTTGCGGTTGCCATTCACATATCCCCTAGACACCAGCAAGTGGAAGTAATGTTCTGCTCAGCTTGGGTACCTTGTGGTTGCCATTCACATATCCCCTATACACCAGCAAGTGGAAGTAATGTTCTACTTAGCTTAGGTACCTTGTGGTTGCCATTCACATATCCCCTAGACACTGGTAAGTGGAAGTAATGTTCTGCTCAGCTTGGGTACCTTGTGGTTACCATTCATATATCCCCTAGACACCAGTAAGTGAAAGTAATGTTCTGCTCAGCTAGGGTACCTTGTAGTCACAATCCACATATCCCCTAGACACCAGCAAGTGGAAGTAATGTTCTACTTAGCTTAGGTACCTTGTGGTTGCCATTCACATATCCCCTAGACACCAGTAAGTGAAAGTAATGTTCTGCTCAGCTTGGGTACTTTGTGGTTGCCATTCGCATATCCCCTAGATACGGGTAAGTGAAAGTAGTGTTCTACTCAGCTTGGGTACCTTGTGGTTGCCGTTCACATATCCCCTAGACACCAGCAAGTGGAAGAAATGTTCTTCTCAGCTAGGGCACCTTGTGGTTGCCGTTCACATATCCCCTAGACACCAGCAAGTGGAAGTAATGTTCTACTTAGCTTAGGTACCTTGTGGTTGCCATTCACATATCCCCTAGACACCAGTAAGTGAAAGTAGTGTTCTACTCAGCTTGGGTACCTTGTGGTTGCCGTTCACATATCCCCTACACACCAGCAAGTGGAAGTAATGTTCTGCTCAGCTTGGGTACCTTGTGGTTGCCATTCACATATCCCCTAGACACCAGTAAGTGGAAGTAATGGTCTACTCAGCTTGGGTACCTTGTGGTTGCCATTAACATATCCCCTAGACACCAGCAAGTGGAAGTAATGTTCTACTTAGCTTAGGTACCTTGTGGTTGCCATTCACATATCCCCTAGACACCGGTAAGTGGAAGTAATGTTCTGCTCAGCTTGGGTACCTTGTGGTTACCATTCATATATCCCCTAGACACCAGTAGGTGAAAGTAATGTTCTGCTCAGCTAGGGTACCTTGTAGTCACAATCCACATATCCCCTAGACACCAGCAAGTGGAAGTAATGTTCTACTTAGCTTAGGTACCTTGTGGTTGACATTCACATATCCCCTAGACACCAGTAAGTGAAAGTAATGTTCTGCTCAGCTTGGGTACTTTGTGGTTGCCATTCGCATATCCCCTAGATACGGCTAAGTGAAAGTAGTGTTCTACTCAGCTTGGGTACCTTGTGGTTGCCGTTCACATATCCCCTAGACACCAGCAAGTGGAAGAAATGTTCTTCTTAGCTAGGGTACCTTGTGGTTGCCGTTCACATATCCCCTAGACACCAGCAAGTGGAAGTAATGTTCTACTTAGCTTAGGTACCTTGTGGTTGCCATTCACATATCCCCTAGACACCAGTAAGTGAAAGTAGTGTTCTACTCAGCTTGGGTACCTTGTGGTTGCCGTTCACATATCCCCTAGACACCAGCAAGTGGAAGTAATGTTCTACTTAGCTTAGGTACCTTGTGGTTGCAATTCACATATCCCCTAGACACCGGTAAGTGGAAGTAATGTTCTGCTCAGCTTGGGTACCTTGTGGTTACCATTCATATATCCCCTAGACACCAGTAAGTGAAAGTAATGTTCTGCTCAGCTAGGGTACCTTGTAGTCACAATCCACATATCCCCTAGACACCAGCAAGTGGAAGTAATGTTCTACTTAGCTTAGGTACCTTGTGGTTCCATTCACATATCCCCTAGACACCAGTAAGTGAAAGTAATGTTCTGCTCAGCTTGGGTACTTTGTGGTTGCCATTCGCATATCCCCTAGACACCAGTAAGTGAAAGTAGTGTTCTACTCAGCTTGGGTACCTTGTGGTTGCCGTTCACATATCCCCTAGGCACCAGCAAGTGGAAGAAATGTTCTTCTCAGCTAGGGTACCTTGTGGTTGCCGTTCACATATCCCCTAGACACCAGCAAGTGGAAGTAATGTTCTACTTAGCTTAGGTACCTTGTGGTTGCCATTCACATATCCCCTAGACACCGGTAAGTGGAAGTAATGTTCTGCTCAGCTTGGGTACCTTGTGGTTACCATTCATATATCCCCTAGACACCAGTAAGTGTAAGTAATGTTCTGCTCAGCTAGGGTACCTTGTAGTCACTATCCACATATACCCTAGATACCAGCCAGTGGAAGTAATGTTCTACTTAGCTTAGGTACCTTGTGGTTGCCATTCACATATCCCCTAGACACCAGTAAGTGAAAGTAATGTTCTGCTCAGCTTGGGTACTTTGTGATTGCCTTTCGCATATCCCCTAGACACCAGTAAGTGAAAGTAGTGTTCTACTCAGCTTGGGTACCTTGTGGTTGCCGTTCACATATCCCCTAGACACCAGCAAGTGGAAGAAATGTTCTTCTCAGCTAGGGTACCTTGTAGTCACTATCCACATATCCCGTAGACACCAGTAAGTGGAAGTAATGTTCTTCTCAGCTAGGGGACTTTGTAGTCACTATCCACATATCCCCTAGACACCAGTAAGTTGAAGTAATGTTCTGCTCAGCTAGGGCACGTTGTAGTCCCTATTCATATAACCCCAAGACACCAATAGGTGGAGGTAATGTTCTTCTCAGCTTGGATACCTGGCGGTTACCATTCACATATCCCCTAGACACCAGTAAATGAACGTAATGTTCTGCTCAGCTAGGGTACCTTGTAGTCACTATCCACATACCCCCTAGACACCAGTAAGTGGAAGTAATGTTCTGCTCAGCTGGGTACCTTGTGGTTAACATTCACATAGCCCCTAGACACCGGTAAGTGGAAGTAATGTTCTACTCAGCTTGAGTACCTTGTGTTTTCCATTCACATATCCCCTAGACACCATTGGGTACCTTGTGGTTGCCATTCACATATCCCCTAGACACCGGTAAGTGAAAGTAGTGTTCTACTCAGCTTGGGTACCTTGTGGTTGCCATTCACATATCCCCTAGACACTAGTAAGTGGAACTAATGTTCTGCTCAGCTTCGGTACCTTGTGGTTGCCATTCACATATCCCCTAGACACCAGCAAGTGGAAGTAATGTTCTACTTAGCTTAGGTACCTTGTGGTTGCCATTCACATATCCCCTAGACACCAGTAAGTGGAAGTAATGTTCTGCTCAGCTGGGTACCTTGTGGTTAACATTCACATAGCCCCTAGACACCGGTAAGTGGAAGTAATGTACTACTCAGCTTGAGTACCTTGTGTTTGCCATTCACATATCCCCTAGACACCATTGGGTACCTTGTGGTTGCCATTCACATATCCCCTAGATACCAGTAAGTGAAACTAATGTCCTGCTCAGCTTGGGTGCCTTGTGGTTGCCATTCACATATCCCCTAGACACCAGTAAGTGAAAGTAATGTTTTGCTCAGCTTGGGTACCTTGTGGTTGCCCTTCACATATCCTCTAGACACCAGTAAGTGGAAGTAATGTTCTTCTCAGCTAGGGTACCTTGTAGTCACTATGCACATATCCCCTAGACACCAGTAAGTGGAAGTAATGTTCTGCTCAGCTAGGTACCTTGTAGTCCCTATTCACATATCCCCTAGACACCAGTAAGTGAAAGTAATGTTCTGCTCACCTTGGGTACCTTGTGGTTGCCCTTCACATATCCCCTACACACCAGTAAGTGGAAGTAATGTTCTTCTCAGCTAGGGTACCTTGTAGTCACTATGCACACATCCCCTAGACACCAGTAAGTGGAAGTAATGTTCTGCTCAGCTAGGTACCTTGTAGTCCCTATTCACATATCCCCTAGAGAACAGTAGGTGGAAGTAATGTTCTGCTCAGCTAGGGTACCTTGTAGTCACTATCCACATATCCCCTAGACACCAGTAAGTGGAAGTAATGTTCTACACAGCTATGCTACCTTATAGTCACTATCCACATATCCCCTAGACCAGTAAGTGGAAGTAATGCTCTACTCAGCTTGGGTACCTTGTGATGCTATCCACATATCCCCTAGACACCAGTAAGTGGAAGTAATGCTCTACTCAGCTTGGGTACCTTGTGATGCTATCCACATATCCCCTAGACACCAGTAAGTAGAAGTAATGTTCTGCTCAGCTGGGTACCTTGTGGTTAACATTCAAATAGCCCCTAGACACCAGTAACTGGAAGTAGTGTTCTGCTCAGCTTGGTTACCTTGTGGTCTCTTTCCGCGTATCCCCTAGACACCAATAAGTGGATGGAATGTTCTGCTCAGCTAGGGTACTTTGTAGTCACTATCCACATATCCCCTAGACACCAGTAAGTGGAAGTAATGTTCTGCTCAGCTGGGTACCTTGTGCTTAGCATTCACATAGCCCCTAGACACCAGTAAGTGGAAGTAATGTTCTGCTCAGCTGGGTACCTTGTGCTTAGCATTCACATAGCCCCTAGACACCAGTAAGTGGAAGTAATGTTCTGCTCAGCTGGGTACCTTGTGCTTAGCATTCACATAGCCCCTAGACACCCATAAGTGGATGGAATGTTCTGCTCAGCTAGGGTACCTTGTAGTCACTATCCACATATCCCCTAGACACCAGTAAGTGGAAGTAATGTTCTGCTCAGCTTGGGTACCTTGTGGTTAACATTCACATATCCCCTAGACACCAGTAAGTGAGAGTAATGTTCTGCTCATCTTGGGTAACTCGTGGTCGCTATTCACATATCCCCTAGACACCAGTAAGTGGAAGTAATCTTCTGCTCAGCTTGGGTACGTTGTAGTCACTATCCACATATCCCGTAGACACTAGTAAGTGGAAGTAATGTTCTGCACAGCTTGGGTACCTTGTGGTCACTATCCACATATCCCCTAGACACCAGTAAGTGGAAGGAATTTTCTGCTCAGTTTGGGTACCTTGTGGTCGCTATCCACATATCCCGTAGACACCAGTAATTGGAAGTAATGTTCTGCTCAGCTAGCATACCTTGTGGTTTACATTCACATATCCCCTAGACACAAGTAAGTGAAAGTTATGTTCTGCTCAGACTGGGTACCTTGTAGTCACTCTACACATATCCCCTAGACACCAGTAAGTGGAAGTAATGTTCTGCTCAGCTTGGGTACCTTTTGGTTGCCATGCACATATCCCCTAGACACCAGTAAGTGGAAGTAATGTTCAGCTCAGCTTGGGTACCCTGTGGTCGCTATTCACGTATCCCCTAGAGACCAGTAAATGAAAGTAATGTTCTGCTCAGCTTGGGTACCTTGTGGTTGCCATTCACATATCCCCTAGACACCGGTAAGTGGAAGTGATGTTGTACTCAGCTTGGGTACCTTGCGGTTGCCATTCGCATATCCCCTAGACACCAGTAAGTGGAAGTAATGTTCTGCTCAGCTTGGGTGCCTTGTGGTTCCCATTCACATATCCCCTAGACACCGGTAAGTGAAAGTAGTGTTCTACTCAGCTTGGGTACCTTGTGGTTGCCATTCACATATCCGCTAGACACTAGTAAGTGGAACTAATATTCTGCTCAGCTTGGGTACCTTGTGGTTGCCATTCACATATCCCCTAGACACCAGTAAGTGAAAGTAATGTTCTGCTCAGCTTGGGTACTTTGTGGTTGCCATTCGCATATCCCCTAGACACCAGTAAGTGAAAGTAGTGTTCTACTCAGCTTGGGTACCTTGTGGTTGACGTTCACATATCCCCTAGACACCAGCAAGTGGAAGTAATGTTCTACTTAGCTTAGGTACCTTGTGGTTGCAATTCACATATCCCCTAGACACCGGTAAGTGGAAGTAATGTTCTGCTCAGCTTGGGTACCTTGTGGTTACCATTCATATATCCCCTAGACACCAGTAAGTGAAAGTAATGTTCTGCTCAGCTAGGGTACCTTGTAGTCACAATCCACATATCCCCTAGACACCAGCAAGTGGAAGTAATGTTCTACTTAGCTTAGGTACCTTGTGGTTCCATTCACATATCCCCTAGACACCAGTAAGTGAAAGTAATGTTCTGCTCAGCTTGGGTACTTTGTGGTTGCCATTCGCATATCCCCTAGACACCAGTAAGTGAAAGTAGTGTTCTACTCAGCTTGGGTACCTTGTGGTTGCCGTTCACATATCCCCTAGGCACCAGCAAGTGGAAGAAATGTTCTTCTCAGCTAGGGTACCTTGTGGTTGCCGTTCACATATCCCCTAGACACCAGCAAGTGGAAGTAATGTTCTACTTAGCTTAGGTACCTTGTGGTTGCCATTCACATATCCCCTAGACACCGGTAAGTGGAAGTAATGTTCTGCTCAGCTTGGGTACCTTGTGGTTACCATTCATATATCCCCTAGACACCAGTAAGTGTAAGTAATGTTCTGCTCAGCTAGGGTACCTTGTAGTCACTATCCACATATACCCTAGATACCAGCCAGTGGAAGTAATGTTCTACTTAGCTTAGGTACCTTGTGGTTGCCATTCACATATCCCCTAGACACCAGTAAGTGAAAGTAATGTTCTGCTCAGCTTGGGTACTTTGTGATTGCCTTTCGCATATCCCCTAGACACCAGTAAGTGAAAGTAGTGTTCTACTCAGCTTGGGTACCTTGTGGTTGCCGTTCACATATCCCCTAGACACCAGCAAGTGGAAGAAATGTTCTTCTCAGCTAGGGTACCTTGTAGTCACTATCCACATATCCCGTAGACACCAGTAAGTGGAAGTAATGTTCTTCTCAGCTAGGGGACTTTGTAGTCACTATCCACATATCCCCTAGACACCAGTAAGTTGAAGTAATGTTCTGCTCAGCTAGGGCACGTTGTAGTCCCTATTCATATAACCCCAAGACACCAATAGGTGGAGGTAATGTTCTTCTCAGCTTGGATACCTGGCGGTTACCATTCACATATCCCCTAGACACCAGTAAATGAACGTAATGTTCTGCTCAGCTAGGGTACCTTGTAGTCACTATCCACATACCCCCTAGACACCAGTAAGTGGAAGTAATGTTCTGCTCAGCTGGGTACCTTGTGGTTAACATTCACATAGCCCCTAGACACCGGTAAGTGGAAGTAATGTTCTACTCAGCTTGAGTACCTTGTGTTTTCCATTCACATATCCCCTAGACACCATTGGGTACCTTGTGGTTGCCATTCACATATCCCCTAGACACCGGTAAGTGAAAGTAGTGTTCTACTCAGCTTGGGTACCTTGTGGTTGCCATTCACATATCCCCTAGACACTAGTAAGTGGAACTAATGTTCTGCTCAGCTTCGGTACCTTGTGGTTGCCATTCACATATCCCCTAGACACCAGCAAGTGGAAGTAATGTTCTACTTAGCTTAGGTACCTTGTGGTTGCCATTCACATATCCCCTAGACACCAGTAAGTGGAAGTAATGTTCTGCTCAGCTGGGTACCTTGTGGTTAACATTCACATAGCCCCTAGACACCGGTAAGTGGAAGTAATGTACTACTCAGCTTGAGTACCTTGTGTTTGCCATTCACATATCCCCTAGACACCATTGGGTACCTTGTGGTTGCCATTCACATATCCCCTAGATACCAGTAAGTGAAACTAATGTCCTGCTCAGCTTGGGTGCCTTGTGGTTGCCATTCACATATCCCCTAGACACCAGTAAGTGAAAGTAATGTTTTGCTCAGCTTGGGTACCTTGTGGTTGCCCTTCACATATCCTCTAGACACCAGTAAGTGGAAGTAATGTTCTTCTCAGCTAGGGTACCTTGTAGTCACTATGCACATATCCCCTAGACACCAGTAAGTGGAAGTAATGTTCTGCTCAGCTAGGTACCTTGTAGTCCCTATTCACATATCCCCTAGACACCAGTAAGTGAAAGTAATGTTCTGCTCACCTTGGGTACCTTGTGGTTGCCCTTCACATATCCCCTACACACCAGTAAGTGGAAGTAATGTTCTTCTCAGCTAGGGTACCTTGTAGTCACTATGCACACATCCCCTAGACACCAGTAAGTGGAAGTAATGTTCTGCTCAGCTAGGTACCTTGTAGTCCCTATTCACATATCCCCTAGAGAACAGTAGGTGGAAGTAATGTTCTGCTCAGCTAGGGTACCTTGTAGTCACTATCCACATATCCCCTAGACACCAGTAAGTGGAAGTAATGTTCTACACAGCTATGCTACCTTATAGTCACTATCCACATATCCCCTAGACCAGTAAGTGGAAGTAATGCTCTACTCAGCTTGGGTACCTTGTGATGCTATCCACATATCCCCTAGACACCAGTAAGTGGAAGTAATGCTCTACTCAGCTTGGGTACCTTGTGATGCTATCCACATATCCCCTAGACACCAGTAAGTAGAAGTAATGTTCTGCTCAGCTGGGTACCTTGTGGTTAACATTCAAATAGCCCCTAGACACCAGTAACTGGAAGTAGTGTTCTGCTCAGCTTGGTTACCTTGTGGTCTCTTTCCGCGTATCCCCTAGACACCAATAAGTGGATGGAATGTTCTGCTCAGCTAGGGTACTTTGTAGTCACTATCCACATATCCCCTAGACACCAGTAAGTGGAAGTAATGTTCTGCTCAGCTGGGTACCTTGTGCTTAGCATTCACATAGCCCCTAGACACCAGTAAGTGGAAGTAATGTTCTGCTCAGCTGGGTACCTTGTGCTTAGCATTCACATAGCCCCTAGACACCAGTAAGTGGAAGTAATGTTCTGCTCAGCTGGGTACCTTGTGCTTAGCATTCACATAGCCCCTAGACACCCATAAGTGGATGGAATGTTCTGCTCAGCTAGGGTACCTTGTAGTCACTATCCACATATCCCCTAGACACCAGTAAGTGGAAGTAATGTTCTGCTCAGCTTGGGTACCTTGTGGTTAACATTCACATATCCCTTAGACACCAGTAAGTGAGAGTAATGTTCTGCTCATCTTGGGTAACTCGTGGTCGCTATTCACATATCCCCTAGACACCAGTAAGTGGAAGTAATCTTCTGCTCAGCTTGGGTACGTTGTAGTCACTATCCACATATCCCGTAGACACTAGTAAGTGGAAGTAATGTTCTGCACAGCTTGGGTACCTTGTGGTCACTATCCACATATCCCCTAGACACCAGTAAGTGGAAGGAATTTTCTGCTCAGTTTGGGTACCTTGTGGTCGCTATCCACATATCCCGTAGACACCAGTAATTGGAAGTAATGTTCTGCTCAGCTAGCATACCTTGTGGTTTACATTCACATATCCCCTAGACACAAGTAAGTGAAAGTTATGTTCTGCTCAGACTGGGTACCTTGTAGTCACTCTACACATATCCCCTAGACACCAGTAAGTGGAAGTAATGTTCTGCTCAGCTTGGGTAGCTTTTGGTTGCCATGCACATATCCCCTAGACACCAGTAAGTGGAAGTAATGTTCAGCTCAGCTTGGGTACCCTGTGGTCGCTATTCACGTATCCCCTAGAGACCAGTAAATGAAAGTAATGTTCTGCTCAGCTTGGGTACCTTGTGGTTGCCATTCACATATCCCCTAGACACCGGTAAGTGGAAGTGATGTTGTACTCAGCTTGGGTACCTTGTGGTTGCCATTCGCATATCCCCTAGACACCAGTAAGTGGAAGTAATGTTCTGCTCAGCTTGGGTGCCTTGTGGTTCCCATTCACATATCCCCTAGACACCGGTAAGTGAAAGTAGTGTTCTACTCAGCTTGGGTACCTTGTGGTTGCCATTCACATATCCGCTAGACACTAGTAAGTGGAACTAATATTCTGCTCAGCTTGGGTACCTTGTGGTTGCCATTCACATATCCCCTAGACACCAGTAAGTGAAAGTAATGTTCTGCTCAGCTTGGGTACTTTGTGGTTGCCATTCGCATATCCCCTAGACACCAGTAAGTGAAAGTAGTGTTCTACTCAGCTTGGGTACCTTGTGGTTGACGTTCACATATCCCCTAGACACCAGCAACTGGAGGTAATGTTCTACTTAGCCTAGGTACCTTGTGGTTGCCATTCACATATCCCCTAGACACCGGTAAGTGGAAGTAATGTTCTGCTCAGCTTGGGTGCCTTGTGGTTACCATTCATATATCCCCTAGACACCAGTAAGTGAAAGTAATGTTCTGCTCAGCTAGGGTACCTTGTAGTCACTATCCACATATCCCCTAGACACTAGTAAGTGGAACTAATGTCATGCTCAGCTTGGGTACCTTGTAGTTGCCATTCACATATCCCCTAGACACCGGTTGGGTACCTTGTAGTCGCTATTCACATATCCCCTACACCCCAATAAGTGGAAGTAATGTTCTTCTCAGCTAGGGTACCTTGTGGTTTCCATTCACATATCCCCTAGACAGCAGTAAGTGAAAGTAATGTTCTGCTCAGCTAGGGTACCTTGTAGTTACTATCCACATATCCCCTAGGCACCAGCAAGTGGAAGTAATGTTCTACTTAGCTTAGGTACCTTGTGATTGCCATTCACATATCCCCTAGACACCAGTAAGTGAAAGTAATGTTCTGCTCAGCTAGGGTATCTTGTAGTCACTATCCACATATCCCGTAGACACCAGTAAGTGGACGTAATGTTCTTCTCAGCTTGTGTACCTTGTGGTTGCCATTCAAATATCCCCTAGACACCAGTAAGTGGAAGTAATGTTCTACTTAGCTTAGGTACCTTGTGATTGCCATTCACATATCCCCTAGACACCAGTAAGTGAAAGTAATGTTCTGCTCAGCTAGGGTACCTTGTAGTCACTATCCACATATCCCATAGACACCAGTAAGTGGACGTAATGTTCTTCTCAGATTGTGTACCTTGTGGTTGCCATTCAAATATCCCCTAGACACCAGTAAGTGGAAGTACTCTTCTACTCAGCTTGGGTACCTTGTGGTTGCCATTCACATATCCCCTAGACACCAGTAAGTGGAAGTAATATTCTTCTCAGCAAGGGTACCTTGTAGTCACTATCCACATATCCCGTAGACACCAGTAAGTGGAAGTAATTTTCTCTCAGCTAGGGTACTTTGTAGTCACTATCCACATATCCCCTAGACACCAGTAAGTGGAAGTAATATTCTTCTCAGCTAGGGTACCTTGTAGTCACTATCCACATATCCCGTAGACACCAGTAAGTGGAAGTAATTTTCTCTCAGCTAGGGTACTTTGTAGTCACTATCCACATATCCCCTAGACACCAGTAAGTGGAAGTAATGTTCTGCTCAGCTAGGGTACCTTGTAGTCGCTATTCACATATCCCCTAGACACCAGTAAGTGGAAGTAATGTTCTGCTCAGCTAGGGTATGTTGTAGTCCCTATCCACATATCCCCTAAACACCAGTAAGTGATAGTAATGTTCTGCTCAGCTAGGGTACCTTGTAGTCACTATCCACATATCCCCTAGACACCAGTAAGTGGAAGTAATGTTCTACTCAGCTATGGTACCTTGTAGTCACTATCCACATATCCCCATGACACCAGTAAGTGGAAGTAATGTTCTGCTCAGCCGGGTACCCCGTGGTTAACATTCACATAGCCCCTAGACACCGGTAAGTCGAAGTAATGTTCTACTCAGCTAGAGTACCTTGTGGTTGCCATTCACATATCCCCTAGACACCGGTAAGTCGAAGTAATGTTCTACTCAGCTAGAGTACCTTGTGGTTGCCATTCACATATCCCCTAGACACCAGTAAGTAGAAGTAATGTTCTGCTCAGCTTGGGTACCTTGTGGTTGCCATTCACATATCCCCTAGATACCAGTAAGTGAAAGTAATGTTCTGCTCAGCTTGGGTGCCTTGTGGTTGCCATTCACATATCCCCTACACCAGTAAGTGAAAGTAATATTCTGCTCAGCTTGGGTACCTTGTGGTTGCCATTCACATATCCCCTAGACACCAGTAAGTGAAAGTAATGTTCTGCTCAGCTTGGGCACCTTGTGGTTGCCATTCACATATCCCCTAGACACCAGTAAGTGGAAGTAATGTTCTTCTCAGCTAGGGTTCCTTGTAGCCACTATCAACATATCCCCTAGACACCAGTAAGTGGAAGTAATGTTCTGCTCAGCTGTGCCTTGTGGTCGCTATCTACATATTCCCTAGACACCAGTAAGTCGAAGTAATGTTCTGCTCAGCTGGGTACCTTGTGGTCACCATCCACATATCCCCTAGAGACCAGTAAGTGGAAGTAATGTTCTGCAAAGGTTGCGTACCTTGTGGTCACTATCCACATATCCCCTAGACACCAGTAAGTGCAAGTAATGTTCTGCTCAGCTTGGGTACCTTGTGGTCACTATCCACATATCCCCTAGATACCAGTAAGTGGAAGTAATGTTCTGCTCAGCTGGGTACCTTGTGGTCACTATTCACATATCCCCTAGACACCAGTAAGTGGAAGTAATGTTGTGCTCAGCATGGGTTCCTTGTGGTCACTATCCACATATCCCCTAGATACCAGTAAGTGGAAGTAATGTTCTGCTCAGCTAGGGTACCTTGTAGTCACTATCCACATATCCCGTAGACACCAGTAAGTGGAAGTAATGTTCTTCTCAGCTAGGGGACTTTGTAGTCACTATCCACATATCCCCTAGACACCAGTAAGTTGAAGTAATGTTCTGCTCAGCTAGGGCACGTTGTAGTCCCTATTCATATAACCCCAAGACACCAATAGGTGGAGGTAATGTTCTTCTCAGCTTGGATACCTGGCGGTTACCATTCACATATCCCCTAGACACCAGTAAATGAACGTAATGTTCTGCTCAGCTAGGGTACCTTGTAGTCACTATCCACATACCCCCTAGACACCAGTAAGTGGAAGTAATGTTCTGCTCAGCTGGGTACCTTGTGGTTAACATTCACATAGCCCCTAGACACCGGTAAGTGGAAGTAATGTTCTACTCAGCTTGAGTACCTTGTGTTTTCCATTCACATATCCCCTAGACACCATTGGGTACCTTGTGGTTGCCATTCACATATCCCCTAGACACCGGTAAGTGAAAGTAGTGTTCTACTCAGCTTGGGTACCTTGTGGTTGCCATTCACATATCCCCTAGACACTAGTAAGTGGAACTAATGTTCTGCTCAGCTTCGGTACCTTGTGGTTGCCATTCACATATCCCCTAGACACCAGCAAGTGGAAGTAATGTTCTACTTAGCTTAGGTACCTTGTGGTTGCCATTCACATATCCCCTAGACACCAGTAAGTGGAAGTAATGTTCTGCTCAGCTGGGTACCTTGTGGTTAACATTCACATAGCCCCTAGACACCGGTAAGTGGAAGTAATGTACTACTCAGCTTGAGTACCTTGTGTTTGCCATTCACATATCCCCTAGACACCATTGGGTACCTTGTGGTTGCCATTCACATATCCCCTAGATACCAGTAAGTGAAACTAATGTCCTGCTCAGCTTGGGTGCCTTGTGGTTGCCATTCACATATCCCCTAGACACCAGTAAGTGAAAGTAATGTTTTGCTCAGCTTGGGTACCTTGTGGTTGCCCTTCACATATCCTCTAGACACCAGTAAGTGGAAGTAATGTTCTTCTCAGCTAGGGTACCTTGTAGTCACTATGCACATATCCCCTAGACACCAGTAAGTGGAAGTAATGTTCTGCTCAGCTAGGTACCTTGTAGTCCCTATTCACATATCCCCTAGACACCAGTAAGTGAAAGTAATGTTCTGCTCACCTTGGGTACCTTGTGGTTGCCCTTCACATATCCCCTACACACCAGTAAGTGGAAGTAATGTTCTTCTCAGCTAGGGTACCTTGTAGTCACTATGCACACATCCCCTAGACACCAGTAAGTGGAAGTAATGTTCTGCTCAGCTAGGTACCTTGTAGTCCCTATTCACATATCCCCTAGAGAACAGTAGGTGGAAGTAATGTTCTGCTCAGCTAGGGTACCTTGTAGTCACTATTCACATATCCCCTACAGAACAGTAGGTGGAAGTAATGTTCTGCTCAGCTAGGTACCTTGTAGTCCCTATCCACATATCCCCTAGGCACCAGTAAGTGGAAGTAATGTTCTGCTCAGCTAGGGTACCTTGTAGTCACTATTCACATATCCCCTAGAGAACAGTAGGTGGAAGTAATGTTCTGCTCAGCTAGGTACCTTGTAGTCCCTATTCACATATCCCCTAGACACCAGTAAGTGGAAGTAATGTTCTGCTCAGCTAGGGTACCTTGTAGTCCCTATTCACATATCCCCTAGAGAACAGTAGGTGGAAGTAATGTTCTGCTCAGCTAGGTACCTTGTAGTCCCTATCCACATATCCCCTAGACACCAGTAAGTGGAAGTAATGTTCTACACAGCTATGGTACCTTATAGTCACTATCCACATATCCCCTAGACCAGTAAGTGGAAGTAATGCTCTACTCAGCTTGGGTACCTTGTGATGCTATCCACATATCCCCTAGACACCAGTAAGTGGAAGTAATGCTCTACTCAGCTTGGGTACCTTGTGATGCTATCCACATATCCCCTAGACACCAGTAAGTAGAAGTAATGTTCTGCTCAGCTGGGTACCTTGTGGTTAACATTCAAATAGCCCCTAGACACCAGTAACTGGAAGTAGTGTTCTGCTCAGCTTGGTTACCTTGTGGTCTCTTTCCGCGTATCCCCTAGACACCAATAAGTGGATGGAATGTTCTGCTCAGCTAGGGTATTTTGTAGTCACTATCCACATATCCCCTAGACACCAGTAAGTGGAAGTAATGTTCTGCTCAGCTGGGTACCTTGTGCTTAGCATTCACATAGCCCCTAGACACCAGTAAGTGGAAGTAATGTTCTGCTCAGCTGGGTACCTTGTGCTTAGCATTCGCATAGCCCCTAGACACCAGTAAGTGGAAGTAATGTTCTGCTCAGCTGGGTACCTTGTGCTTAGCATTCACATAGCCCCTAGACACCCATAAGTGGATGGAATGTTCTGCTCAGCTAGGGTACCTTGTAGTCACTATCCACATATCCCCTAGACACCAGTAAGTGGAAGTAATGTTCTGCTCAGCTTGGGTACCTTGTGGTTAACATTCACATATCCCCTAGACACCAGTAAGTGAGAGTAATGTTCTGCTCATCTTGGGTAACTCGTGGTCACTATTCACATATCCCCTAGACACCAGTAAGTGGAAGTAATCTTCTGCTCAGCTTGGGTACGTTGTAGTCACTATCCACATATCCCGTAGACACTAGTAAGTGGAAGTAATGTTCTGCACAGCTTGGGTACCTTGTGGTCACTATGCACATATCCCCTAGACACCAGTAAGTGGAAGGAATTTTCTGCTCAGTTTGGGTACCTTGTGGTCGCTATCCACATATCCCGTAGACACCAGTAATTGGAAGTAATGTTCTGCTCAGCTAGCATACCTTGTGGTTTACATTCACATATCCCCTAGACACAAGTAAGTGAAAGTTATGTTCTGCTCAGACTGGGTACCTTGTAGTCACTCTACACATATCCCCTAGACACCAGTAAGTGGAAGTAATGTTCTGCTCAGCTTGGGTACCTTTTGGTTGCCATGCACATATCCCCTAGACACCAGTAAGTGGAAGTAATGTTCAGCTCAGCTTGGGTACCCTGTGGTCGCTATTCACGTATCCCCTAGAGACCAGTAAATGAAAGTAATGTTCTGCTCAGCTTGGGTACCTTGTGGTTGCCATTCACATATCCCCTAGACACCGGTAAGTGGAGGTGATGTACTCAGCTTGGGTACCTTGTGGTTGCCATTCGCATATCCCCTAGACACCAGTAAGTGGAAGTAATGTTCTGCTCAGCTTGGGTGCCTTGTGGTTCCCATTCACATATCCCCTAGACACCGGTAAGTGAAAGTAGTGTTCTACTCAGCTTGGGTACCTTGTGGTTGCCATTCACATATCCGCTAGACACTAGTAAGTGGAACTAATATTCTGCTCAGCTTGGGTACCTTGTGGTTGCCATTCACATATCCCCTAGACACCAGTAAGTGAAAGTAATGTTCTGCTCAGCTTGGGTACTTTGTGGTTGCCATTCGCATATCCCCTAGACACCAGTAAGTGAAAGTAGTGTTCTACTCAGCTTGGGTACCTTGTGGTTGACCTTCACATATCCCCTAGACACCAGCAACTGGAAGTAATGTTCTACTTAGCCTAGGTACCTTGTGGTTGCCATTCACATATCCCCTAGACACCGGTAAGTGGAAGTAATGTTCTGCTCAGCTTGGGTGCCTTGTGGTTACCATTCATATATCCCCTAGACACGAGTAAGTGAAAGTAATGTTCTGCTCAGCTAGGGTACCTTGTAGTCACTATCCACATATCCCCTAGACACTAGTAAGTGGAACTAATGTCCTGCTCAGCTTGGGTACCTTGTAGTTGCCATTCACATATCCCCTAGACACCGGTTGGGTACCTTGTAGTCGCTATTCACATATCCCCTACACCCCAATAAGTGGAAGTAATGTTCTTCTCAGCTAGGGTACCTTGTGGTTTCCATTCACATATCCCCTAGACACCAGTAAGTGAAAGTAATGTTCTGCTCAGCTAGGGTACCTTGTAGTTACTATCCACATATCCCCTAGACACCAGCAAGTGGAAGTAATGTTCTACTTAGCTTAGGTACCTTGTGATTGCCATTCACATATCCCCTAGACACCAGTAAGTGAAAGTAATGTTCTGCTCAGCTAGGGTATCTTGTAGTCACTATCCACATATCCCGTAGACACCAGTAAGTGGACGTAATGTTCTTCTCAGCTTGTGTACCTTGTGGTTGCCATTCAAATATCCCCTAGACACCAGTAAGTGGAAGTAATGTTCTACTTAGCTTAGGTACCTTGTGATTGCCATTCACATATCCCCTAGACACCAGTAAGTGAAAGTAATGTTCTGCTCAGCTAGGGTACCTTGTAGTCACTATCCACATATCCCATAGACACCAGTAAGTGGACGTAATGTTCTTCTCAGATTGTGTACCTTGTGGTTGCCATTCAAATATCCCCTAGACACCAGTAAGTGGAAGTACTCTTCTACTCAGCTTGGGTACCTTGTGGTTGCCATTCACATATCCCCTAGACACCAGTAAGTGGAAGTAATATTCTTCTCAGCAAGGGTACCTTGTAGTCACTATCCACATATCCCGTAGACACCAGTAAGTGGAAGTAATTTTCTCTCAGCTAGGGTACTTTGTAGTCACTATCCACATATCCCCTAGACACCAGTAAGTGGAAGTAATATTCTTCTCAGCTAGGGTACCTTGTAGTCACTATCCACATATCCCGTAGACACCAGTAAGTGGAAGTAATTTTCTCTCAGCTAGGGTACTTTGTAGTCACTATCCACATATCCCCTAGACACCAGTAAGTGGAAGTAATGTTCTGCTCAGCTAGGGTACCTTGTAGTCGCTATTCACATATCCCCTAGACACCAGTAAGTGGAAGTAATGTTCTGCTCAGCTAGGGTACATTGTAGTCCCTATCCACATATCCCCTAGACACCAGTAAGTGATAGTAATGTTCTGCTCAGCTAGGGTACCTTGTAGTCACTATCCACATATCCCCTAGACACCAGTAAGTGGAAGTAATGTTCTACTCAGCTATGGTACCTTGTAGTCACTATCCACATATCCCCATGACACCAGTAAGTGGAAGTAATGTTCTGCTCAGCCGGGTACCCCGTGGTTAACATTCACATAGCCCCTAGACACCGGTAAGTCGAAGTAATTTTCTACTCAGCTAGAGTACCTTGTGGTTGCCATTCACATATCCCCTAGACACCGGTAAGTCGAAGTAATGTTCTACTCAGCTAGAGTACCTTGTGGTTGCCATTCACATATCCCCTAGACACCAGTAAGTAGAAGTAATGTTCTGCTCAGCTTGGGTACCTTGTGGTTGCCATTCACATATCCCCTAGATACCAGTAAGTGAAAGTAATGTTCTGCTCAGCTTGGGTGCCTTGTGGTTGCCATTCACATATCCCCTACACCAGTAAGTGAAAGTAATATTCTGCTCAGCTTGGGTACCTTGTGGTTGCCATTCACATATCCCCTAGACACCAGTAAGTGAAAGTAATGTTCTGCTCAGCTTGGGCACCTTGTGGTTGCCATTCACATATCCCCTAGACACCAGTAAGTGGAAGTAATGTTCTTCTCAGCTAGGGTTCCTTGTAGCCACTATCAACATATCCCCTAGACACCAGTAAGTGGAAGTAATGTTCTGCTCAGCTGTGCCTTGTGGTCGCTATCTACATATTCCCTAGACACCAGTAAGTCGAAGTAATGTTCTGCTCAGCTGGGTACCTTGTGGTCACCATCCACATATCCCCTAGAGACCAGTAAGTGGAAGTAATGTTCTGCAAAGGTTGCGTACCTTGTGGTCACTATCCACATATCCCCTAGACACCAGTAAGTGCAAGTAATGTTCTGCTCAGCTTGGGTACCTTGTGGTCACTATCCACATATCCCCTAGATACCAGTAAGTGGAAGTAATGTTCTGCTCAGCTGGGTACCTTGTGGTCACTATTCACATATCCCCTAGACACCAGTAAGTGGAAGTAATGTTGTGCTCAGCATGGGTTCCTTGTGGTCACTATCCACATATCCCCTAGATACCAGTAAGTGGAAGTAATGTTCTGCTCAGCTGAGTAACTTGTGGTCACTATCCACATATCCCCTAGATACCAGTATGTGGAAGTAATGTTCTGCTCAGCTGGGTACCTTGTTGTCACTATCCACATATCCCCTAGATACCAGTAATTGGAAGTAATGTTCTGCTCAGCTTGGGTACCTTGTGGTCACTATCCACATATCCCCTAGACACCAGTAAGTGGAAGTAATGTTCTGCTCAGCTTGGGTACCTTGTGGTCACTATCCACATATCCCCTAGATACCAGTAAGTACAAGTAATGTTTGATTGTATTATCTATGTACAACCCTTCCTTTCTCTGTAAGTTGTAGATATTATGTTTTGTAACCATGACTGTATTATCCATGTACAACCCTCCCTTTCTCTGTAAGTTGTAGATATTGTGTTTTGTAACCATGACTGTATTATCCATGTACAACCCTTCCTTTCTCTGTAAGTTGTAGATAATGTGTTTTGTAACCGTCACTGTATTATCCATGTACAACCCTTCCTTTGTCTGTAAGTTGTAGATATTGTGTTTTGTAACCATGACTGTATTATCCATGTACAACCCTTCCTTTCTCTCTAAGTAGTTGATATTGTGTTTTGTAACCATGACTGTATTATCCATGTACAACCCTTCCTTTCTCTGTAAGTTGTAGATGTTGTGTTTTGTAACCATGACTGTTTTATCCATGTACAACCCTTCCTTTCTTTGTAAGCTGTAGATATTGTGTTTTGTAACCATGATTGTATTATCCATGTACAACCCTTCCTTTCTCTGTAAGTTGTAGATATTGGTCTATCTCTAACGGTTTACCAGTTATGCAAAAGTCGTCCAGAGTAAATACGACCACAGGGGCTATAGCCAGAAAATTCAAGATATGCATTTCATTTGTCACAAAAATATCTCAAACATATGACATTTTAATCAAAATCGTTAGAGCCATTTTCAAGAAAATCAAAATTTTCGAAAAGTTTTCCATGTAAAGGGTAGTTTAGGGTGGGGCTATTTTCTTCAAAATCTTCGTGTCACATCCTTGAACGACATTAAATTTAAATACCAACTTTGGTTTTTAACCGACTTTTCTTTTTTGAGCTATGCTGTCCACACACTGACAGACACAGGCACACACACGGACCTTGTACTTCCGGTGAAATCACGACTTCGAATTTTTGGTGGAATACAATACTTCCCCTACTTACCAGTAGAGAAAGTAAAAAGGACATTTTGCGAGAGAAAAATGCGATTTGTGGCCAAACGGTGGGAGATGCGGAAAAAAGTGGACATGACCAAAGTTGCTCTACTGGCGGAGCCCGACAACTTTGTATAAGAACGTTTTGCTCTATCTCCACTTTGAAAAACCTGACAAAATGGCCTCTTTGAGGTCGATTTCCGGGTAAAGTAAGAGAGCCACAGAGCTTTGGACGACGCCATTTTGTAGGGCAAACTTCATAGAGTAGAATGAGACCGTAAGCACGCGTCTAGGACGCCGATGAGAGTCGGCGTCGGGGAAGGGAGGGCGTGTTGAAAGTGTGGGAGATAGTATTATATAGCTGGGCGCGGTAACAGAGGTATATAAGTTCTAAGTGAGGCTCCAGAGGCAGTTCGGGTCGAACGGGGGGGGGGGGACAGTGATTGCCCCCGCCCGAGTGTCTCGTCCGCAGTACCGAGCCGTTGTACGGCTTAACCTGCGCAATGAGTTTATTGTTCTCTCTACGGGGGTTTTTGTCATCTGGGGAACATTATTTGGGATCAGGGGTTTTTATAGGTACAGGGAATCGGGTGGGTAGGATTTATCCACGAGCATGCAGTGCGCGGCTTCTGATTGGCTGGCCAATCAAGTGACGCGCTAATTCCCACCAGGTTTCTGGCCATCAGTCACTCACTGAGAGGTGAACTGAAAAGGTAATTTACTCTGTTTTGGATACAGATTGAACTGTCGCTTTTCCCATCTTTGAGATTATACCGCCGGACTTAATATGTCCTTTGGTAGTCTTTTGGATGGTAGTCGGCGCGGCTGGCTCTGGTCATATTGGCCCAGAGTATTCACCAGAGGGTTAGGGTGATTTTGGAGTTTGTTGTACATTGTGCGAGCGCGGGTTTTAATCACGTCGACTATGTACGGGATGCTGTAATGTTCATGGAGGATATGGGCAGGAAATCTCCAGCCGGTATCATAGATCATCCTTAGCGCCCGATTCTGCAACGTCTGGAGTCTGATGAAGGTGGACTTTGCCACCACTCCCCAGATCTCGCATCCGTACAAAACCAGGGGTGGAATGATTGCACGATACAGCTGGAGCTTCAGGCGTAGGGGCATGGTTTTGGAACTGAGAATTGGGTATAGCTGCCGGAGAGCAGCATGACCTTGCAGTACCTTGCCCCTGACGTGATGTCTATACGTCAGCCGCCGATCCAGCGTCACCCCGAGGTACTTCGCCGTAGTGACCCAGGGGATCCGACGGCGCCGCAACACGAGGTCCCGCGGGAGCCGGTTGGCTTTCGTATTCGCCAGGAGAATCGCAGAGCTTTTCTCCGGGTTTATAGACATACGCCAGTTCTCGCACCATCTACTGATGGCACGGAGATGGGCTTGTACTTGGTGGTAACTATAGCGCGGGTTCTTGTTAGTAGCGAAGATCAGTAGATCGTCCGCATACTGACAGATGTGTGTGTTTGGGTGCGTGGGGAGATCGGCCATGGAAGCTGCGAAGAGTGTCGGTGACAGTACACTGCCCTCGGGGACTCCTGCGCCAATGGGCCTCTCTCTGGAGAATGATCCCTCCACCTTCACCCGGAAGCTACGTTCCTGTAGGAAACTAGCCACCAAGTAAATATATGGAGGGGGGATTTCGTGCTGTATGAGCTTGTAGACAAGCCCCTCGTGCCAAGTGGTAGAAAATGCCTTTTCCACGTCAAGCAACACCGCCACCGTTTTAGCCCTATCCTGGTAAGCCAGGGAAGCTTTTTCGGCTACACGCAGTAGTTGCTCAGTCGTGGAGTGGCCAGAACGAAAACCAAACTGATGTTCAGGAAGGAGACCTTTTTCCTCCAACAGGGGTCCAAGGCGGGACAGGAACAGTTTCTCGAATACTTTCGAGATAACTGGTAGGAGGCTGATGGAGCGGTAACTAGATGGAAAGACCGGATTTTTGCCCGGCTTCAACACGCATACCACACGCGCCTGTTTCCAGACAGCTGGAAAATGACGCATGCTGAGGCATGCGTTGTAAATCCGGGTCAAGTGCATCACGGCTCTAGGAGGGAGGTGCTGGAGCATTTCCGCTGTTACACGGTCCTGTCCAGGGGATTTTAGGGCTCTTAGGGATTTTATGGTGTTAGTTACCTCGCGAGGGGTAACTATCGGGATGTGGAACACCTCGTGGCCCGCGGGTCCGACTTCTAAGAAGTCTTCTACCGCCTGTTCCACGAGGTCAGTATGGTCATCGTTCTGTGGATCTTCCCTGGGCTGGAATTGAGTTTCCAGATAGTCTGCTAGTGCCTCAGCTTTTTCTCTCGGTTCGAACACAAGTCTTCCCCGAGGGCTATGCACAGGATGCTGGTGTACAGATTTATCTTTCCGCAAGCCTCGGACGATGCGCCACGGTTTCCTCTCCTGGAGGTTTACGTGACGCAACGTGTTTTCCCAAGCTGCTTGCCATGTTTTCTTAGGAGTCGTCTCACCAGGGATTTGAACCTCTGGTGTATTACTCCTATCCTAGGATGACGGAATCTCTGCCATAGCCGTCTGACAGCATTCTTTGCTTGTATGAGGCGTTTAAGTGGTACAGGGATAGATGTCGGGTTTGGTGCTTCGGTAGGAATGCGGTGCGTCACGCACCGCATTTAGGACTGAGGTTGCAAACCCCGCGGCTGCCTCCTCGAGAGCCTCAAGCGAGTCTATTCGAGGATTTGCCTCCACGGAGTTTTGAAGGGCAAGGACGGCCGCGTCCCAGTCGACTTCTTCCACCCAGTCCGGTACTCCCAGCGCAGTGAGATTAACGTCTGAGTCGACCACAACAGGGTTGTGATCGGAATCCAGAGCGTTAATCACAGAGAGGTCCAAGTGAAATGGAATGTTTTTGGTGATTACGAAATCAATGATGTCCGCGGCGCCGCGTGCCGGGTAGTGAGTTGGACCTATCGGCCCGTGCGCGTGAAGGGCGGGGTTCCCGCTAATGAGACGGTACAGTCCCCGGCCCTTAACGTTCTGGGTGCGGCTGTGCCAGCTTGGGTGTTTTGCGTTGAAGTCGCCTGCAATGCAAACCCTATGGTGTAGGTTCAGGAGAGCCGTAATGTCCGCTTCATGGAAACGGCCATCCGGCGGGTCATATACCGCCACAAGCACTAGGTCGTTCCCGCCCAAGGATAACCTTATGGCGGTTGCTTCCAAGTGTTGTAGCGAAGGAATGGTAACAGGAGTATGGGTGAGATGGTTCTTTATGAATATGGCAGTACCACCGCCCTGTCGGCCGACCCGATCAGACCGATGAGCGGCGTAACTTGGCAGGGTAAACTGTACACCGGCGTGCAAGTGCGTTTCACAGACCATCAGGATATCAATCCCGTGACTGTCTACGAACTCTAACAGGCCAGATCTCTGGTCTCTAACTCCATTTGCGTTCCAGAACGCAGTTCTAAATGAACGCACAGTTCTATGCGCCATTAAGAGCTCGCGGAGTTAGAATACAGTTCCTTGGCCGTTTGAAGCACCGTGAGGTGCTTCTCCACAGCGGAAATCTCGGGGTTATCGATGACTGCCCTGCAGCGCCGTAATATCGGGAGGGAACGCTGAACTAGGTCGGCGAACCAGGTTGACAGCTGAATAAACTCAGCCATGTCCTCGGAAGCGAATGCGTCTCCTAAGGGTTGTTGCTGGTTGTTTTGTCGGGTTACTGCTGCCTCGTTATTGGCTGGGTCAGTCCGGGAGGACGGGCCAGCTTCACTGGGCTCTGCTGGTTCCCGATTGGAGGATCCAGCAGGAGTTGCGGGTGCTGGTGGTGGGAGAAGTTTTGCAACAGTTTTGTTGCTGGCTTTCTCCCCTGCAGTTGATTTTGCCGTAGAGGCCTGTTTCTTCCCCTTCTTAGGGGGACGTTTCTCCTTTGGAGCGATGCTGGCGGTTGGTGCAGTCTCCTCGACAACAACCTCTTGCACGACGCTTTCCGGGACTGACGCTACATTCGGGAGAACCTGGCTTGTAGGGGACTCTTCCGTAGCCTCAGCCTGCGCGAGAGCACTTTCGTGTCTTGCCAGGGCGTTGGCAAACGAAACCCCTTTCCTGACCTCTGATGCAGCTTTGCCCTGCTTGCCTTGCATTATAGCAAGTCGTTTGGGGCAACCGCGATAGATGCCTATGTGGCTCCCATCGCAGTTAGCGCACTTTCTTTGATCCATTGGGGTCGGGCATTCCTTGACAAGGTGCTCCCCTGCACATCGCAGGCACCTGAGCGACCTCTCACAGGCGAAGCTGGAGTGGTGGAAGCCCAGGCATTTATAGCACTGGGCCGGCCCCTCCCTGCCGTGATAGGGCTCAATTGTAACCCGCGTGTGGTACAGGTGAGTGACCTTATCGATCTTTGGGATTCCCTCCCCTTCTTTGTCAACTACCACTAGGAATAGTGGTAGGGGCACCTTGGTGAGTTTTCCCTCTTTTTCCCTGTTACTTGTTAGTTGTAACACGGACCGCGGTTTGATTCCGTGTTCGTCCGACAGGCCAACACGGATGTCCTGGGGGTCAGTCTCCGAGTCCAGGCCCCTGATAACTACGCACCACATGAGGTCGCTGTAGTGAGTACGTGTGGAATTTAATTCCACACGCTCTCAGCACTTCCCTTGCGGCCGTGTGGTCATCAGAGGAAGTGGTCCGGATAACGACACGTCCAGGGAGCCTTGTTGCCTGGAATTCTGCCTTTAACCTGGCCCTCAATTCTTTCATCACTTTGATGTGATTAGGAAAGTGGTCGGACACAATAGGCGGGATTTTTCCCTCCTTTTGTGCGGCTTGATTCTGGGGAGACGCTGCAGGTGTTGGTGAAGGAGCGGGTCGCTCTGGGTTTGAACCAGATGACCGTTTCCTGCGGCTTTGCACCACTACAAAGCCATCTTCGTCCGGCAGTGCTGGAGGAGTGGTAACGGGAGCTGGTGGTGTCAAAGGGGTCGCTGTCCCTTGGTTTACAAGGCCTATTGCCTTTTTAACCTTTGGCCTGTTCTTGGCCCTGGTGAGAGTCTTGGCTTTCGCCTTGACTATGTTTACCCGTGGACCGGGAGAGTGGTTCGGGTGAGGTGAACTCATTACGTCAGGCCTTACCTGTACGTTGGTGCTCGGGGTCGGGGTCTTTGTCTTTGCAGGTGCCATTCGGCATCCCACAGAGGGCCTATCGCCTTGCGGCGTGCCTATTGGGATTCCAACGAACCCCGGGTCCAGACCGGAGTCTGGTCCCTTGGCTGCGGCCGTGTGGGCCTGCGGTCTCGTCAGTCCGTCAGTCTTAGTCTTTGCCGAAGCAGTGCTGTGGAGCCGGTCGCCCATCCCCGCTTGCTGGAATGGAAGGGCTCGGTGAGCCTCCTTCAGTAGGCAAGCAAGCAGAGGACTGATTGACTCTGCCTACCCCTTGCCGGAGGACCTCCGGTAAAGTTTCTTCTCTGCGATGGTGTCTGGTAGGTCTTCTCGGTGCACCCTAACACTTGCTTGCCAAGTCTCTTATAGGGTACACCGTGTGCTTTGCCTGGCTGTTGCCTGGCCGATGCTGTTTTGCGAGCTCCTTAGGAAGGCGCGTCCTTTCCGCTCCCTGACGAGAGGCCCTGCTGTGCCGTCACGGTGTTTCACCAGTGGTCCAAAGTAGATGTGGACGAAGCGAGTACCATCTGACGAATGGCGAATGATGGCCTAAGTTCTAAGTGTCGATGGTGCAGTCTTATATATAGGCTCTGGTATGTCACGTGGTGGGGATGTCGCGTGGTGGGGAGACCACGTGGTCGGGCCGCGTGGAGGAGGACCGGGTCTGCGACGTCGCCCTGCCGGTGCGCCACCCCAGGGCTATCTCGGGCACCCGTGGGCCGAAGAGCGCCGAGTTTGGCCTCCGCTCGAGCTTACTGGGGGAGGGGAAGCGGCCGGGCGGGGCTCCGACGTCCTGGGGCGCCATTGGACAGCGGGGGGCCCAAGGCGCAACCGGGTGTGGGCACGTTTTCGGTATTTCGGCAATAACTCGGGAACGGGGCGGTTAACAGCCAAGCGTGTGAGGGCGCTCGACCGCTGCCGACCTCCTCCACCATCCCCCACCCTCCGTTACAAAAGTGCCCATATCTCGGAAACTATGGGCCGCAGATCCCCCGAGTGGGTACTCGATTAGGGCTTATCGGGGGTGCCGCACCCGACGGTCCGGGTCCCGTGCGTCCATCTCCCATAGGGATGGAGATAGGTAAAAATGAACCTTATTTATTAAGATATGAGATCGGCGAGGGGTGCGTTGTAAAGGGCTCGTCTCGCCCCCTCACGATGCAAAAAACCCCGTCTCTCTACGACCACGCGATCTCGATCTGCTCGCAGCGTCGCTTACGGTTGAGCCACCGCCGATTACTCAAAATTGAACTAGCGCGCCGCGCCAGGGCTCAAAATAAGCGTCTCGGCGAGACGAGCAAGATCGGTTATGTGCACTTTGGCGCCATCTCCAGCCGTTGGCCCGCAATTTCGGCGGTTCTGATTAGTAGGGTTATTTTGCCGGTTCTCATTAGTAGTGTTATTATGACGGTTCTCATTAGTAGTGTTATTTTGCCGGTTCTCATTAGTAGGGTTATTTTGGCGCTTCTCATCAGTATTGTTATTTTGCCGGTTCTCATTAGTAAGGTTATTTTGCCGGTTTTCTTTAATAGGGTTATTTTGGTGGTTCTCATTAGTAGGGTTATTTTGGCGCTTCTCATTAGTAGGGTTATTTTGCCGGTTCTCATTCGTAGGGTTATTTTGCCGGTTCTAATTAGTAGGGTTATTTTGCCAGTTTTCATTAGTAGTGTTATTATGACGGTTCTCATTAGTAGTGTTATTTTGCCGGTTCTCATTAGTAGGGTTATTTTGGCGCTTCTCATTAGTAGTGTTATTTTGCCGGTTCTCATTAGTAAGGTTATTTTGCCGGTTCTAATTAGTAGGGCTATTTTGCCGGTTTTCTTTAGTAGGGTTATTTTGGCGGTTCTCATTAGTAGGGTTATTTTGGCGGTTCTCATTAGTAGGGTTGTTTTGGCGCTTCTCATTAGTAGTGTTATTTTGCCGGTTCTCATTAATAGGGTTATTTTGCCGGTTCTAATTAGTAGGGTTATTTTGCCGGTTTTCATTAGTTGGGTTATTTTGGCGGTTGTCATTCGTAGGGTTATTTGGCCGGTTCTCATTAGTAGGGTTATTTTGCCGGTTCTCAATTGTAGGGCTATTTTGGCGATCCTGATTACTAGGGTTATTTTGGCAGTTCTCAGTAGTATTATGTAGCTGGGCGCGGTAACAGAGGTATATATGTTCTAAGTGTCGATGGTGCAGTCTTATATATAGGCTCTGGTATGTCACGTGGTGGGGATGTCGCGTGGTGGGGAGGCCACGTGATCGGGCCGCGTGGAGGAGGACCGGGTCCGCGACGTCGCCCTGCCGGTGCGCCACCCCAGGGCTATCTCGGGCACCCGTGGGCCGAAGAGTGCTGAGTTCGACCTCCGCTCGAGCTTATTGTGGGCGGGGAAGCACCGGGCGGGGCGCCGACGTTCTGGGGTGCCATTGGACAGCGGGAGGCCCAAGGCGGTACCGGGTGTAGGCACGTTTTTGGTATTTCGGCAATAACTCGGGAACGGGGCGGTTAACAGCCAAGCGCGTGAGGGCGCTCGACCGCTGCCGACCTCCTCCACCATTCCCCACCCTCCGTTACAAAAGTGCCCATATCTCGGAAACTATGGGCCGCAGACCCCCCGAGTGGGTACTCGATTAGGGCTTATCGGGGGTGCCGCACCCGACGGTCCGGGTCCCGTGCGTCCATCTCCCATAGGGACGGAGATAGGTAAAAATGAACCTTATTTATTAAGATATGAGGTCGGCGAGGGGTGCGTTGGAAAGGGCTTGTCTCGCCCCTCCGGATGCAAAAAGCCCCGTCTCTCTACGACCACGCGTTCTCGATCTACTCCCAGCGCCGCTTACGGTTGAGCCACCGCCGATTTCTCAAAATTGAGCTAGCGCGCCGCGCTAGGGCTCAAAATAAGCGTCTCGGCGAGACGAGCAAGGTCGGTTATGTGCACTTTGGCGCCATCTCCAGCCGTTGGCCCGCAATTTTGCCGGTTCTCATTAGTAGTGTTATTATGACGAATCTCATTGGTAGTGTTATTTTGGCGGTTCTCATTAGTAGGGTTGTTTTGGCGCTTCTCATTAGTAGTGTTATGTTGCCGGTTCTAATTAGTAAGGTTATTTTGCCGGATTTCTTTAGTAGGGTTATTTTGGCGGTCATCATGAGTAGGGTTATTTTGGCGGTTCTCATTAGTAGGGTTATTTTGCCGGTTCTCATTAGTAGGGTTATTTTGCCGGTTCTATTTAGTAGGGTTATTTTGCCGGTTCTCATTAATAGGGTAATTTTGCCGGTTCTAATTAGTAGGGTTATTTTGCCGGTTTTCATTAGTAGGGTTATTTTGGCGGCTCTCATTAGTAGGGTTATTTTGCCGGTTCTCAATAGTAGGGCTATTTTGGCGCTCCTGATTATTAGGGTTATTTTGGCAGTTCTCATTAGTATTATATAGCTGGGCGCGTTAACAGAGGTATATAGGTTCTAAGTGTCGATGGTGCAGTCTTATATATAGGCTCTGGTATGTCACGTGGTGGGGATGTCGCGTGGTGGGGAGGCCACGTGGTCGGGCCGCGTGGAGGTGGACTGGGTCCGCGACGTCGCCCTGCCGGTGCGCCACCCCAGGGCTATCTCGGGCACCCTTGGGCCAAAGAGTGCCGAGTTCGGCCTCCGCTCGAGCTTATTGGGGGCGGGGAAGCACCGGGCGGGGCGCCGACGTCCTGGGGCGCCATTGGACAGCGGGAGGCCCAAGGCGCAACCGGGTGTAGGCACGTTATTGGTATTTCGGCAATAACTGAACGGGGCGGTTAACAGCCAAGCGCGTGAGGGCGCTCGACCGCTGCCGACCTCCTCCACCATCCCCCACCCTCCGTTACAAAAGTGCCCATATCTCGGAAACTATGGGCCGCAGACCCCCCCGAGTGGGTACTCGATTAGGGCTTATCGGGGGTGCCGCACCCGACGGTCCGGGTCCCGTGCGTCCATCTCCCATAGGGACGGAGATAGGTAAAAATGAACCTTATTTATTAAGATATGAGGTCGGCGAGGGGTGCGTTGGAAAGGGCTCGTCTCGCCCCTCCGGATGCAAAAAGCCCCGTCTCTCGACGACCACGCGTTCTCGATCTGCTCCCAGCGGCGCTTACGGTTGAGCCACCGCCGATTTCTCAAAATTGAGCTAGCGCTCCGCGCCAGGGCTCAAAATAAGCGTCTGGGCGAGACGAGCAAGATCGGTTATGTGCACTTTGAGGCCATCTCCTGCCGTTGGCCCGCAATTTTGGCGGCTCTGATTAGTAGGGTTATTTTGCCGGTTCTCATTAGTAGTGTTATTATGACGGTTCTCATTGGTAGTGTTATTTTGGCGCTTCTCATTAGTAGGGTTATTTTGGCGCTTCTCATTAGTAGGGTTATTTTGGCGCTTCTTATTAGTAGTTTTATTTTGCCGGTTCTTATTAGTAGGGTTATTTTGGCGCTTCTCATTAGTAGTGTTATTTTGCCGGTTCTCATTAGTAGGGTTATTTTGCCGGTTCTAATTAGTAGGGTTATTTTGCCGGTTTATACTTTAGTAGGGTTATTTTGGCGGTTCTCATTATTAGGGTTATTTTTCCGGTTCTCGTCAGTAGGATTATTTTGCCGGTTCTAATTAGTGGGGTTATTTTGCCGGTTTTCATTAGTAGCGTTATTTTGGCGGTTCTCATTAGTAGGGTTATTTTGGCGGTTCTCATTAGTAGGGTTACTTTGCCGGTTCTCATTAATAGGGTTTTTTGCCGGTTCTCTTTAGTAGGGTGATTTTGCCGGTTCTAATTAGTAGGGTTATTTTGCCGGTTTTCATTAGTAGGGTTATTTTGTCAGTTCTCATTAGTAGGGTTATTTTGCCGGTTCTCAATAGTAGGGCTATGTTGGCGATCCTGATTACTAGGGTTATTTTGGCAGTTCTCATTAGTATTATATAGCTGGGCGCGGTAACAGAGGTATATAAGTTCTAAGTGTCGATGGTGCAGTCTTATATATAGGCTCTGGTATGTCACGTGGTGGGGACACCACGTGGTCGGGCCGCGTGGAGGAGGACCGGGTGCGTTACGTCGCCTTGCCGGTGCGCCACCCCAGGGCTATCTCGGGGACCCGTGGGCCGAAGAGCGCCGAGTTTGGCCTCCGCTCGAGCTTATTGTGGCCGGGGAAGCGGCTGGGCGGGGCGCCGACGTCCTGGGGCGCCACTGGACAGCGGGGGGCCCAATGCGCAACCGGATCAGGGCACGTTTTCGGTATTTCGGCAATAACTCGGGAACGGGGCGGTTATCAGCCAAGCGGGTGAGGGCGCTCGACCGCTGCCGACCTCCTCCACCATCCCCCACCCTCCGTTACAAAAGTGCCCATATCTCGGAAACTATGGGCCGCTGACCCCCTAGTGGGTACTCGATTAGGGCTTATCGGGGGTGCCGCAACCCATGGTCCGGGTCCCGTGCGTCCATTTACGATAGGGACGGAGATATGTAAAAATGAACCTTATTTAATAAGATGTGAGGTCGGCGAGGGGTGCGTTGGAAAGGGCTCGTCTCGCCCCTCGCGATGCAAAAAACCCCGTCTCTCTACGACCACGCGTTCTCGATCTGCTCCCAGCGCCGCTTACGGTTGAGCCACCGCTGATTTCTCAAAATTGAGCTAGTGCGCCGCGCCAGGGCTCTAAATAAGCGTCTCGGCGAGACGAGCGAGATGGGTTATGTGCACTTTGGCGCCATCTCCAGCCGTTGGCCCGCAATTTTGGCGGTTCTGATTAGTAGTGTTATTTTGCCGGTTCTCATTAGTAGTGTGATTATGACGATTCTCATTAGTAGTGTTATTTTGCCGGTTCTCATTAGTAGGATGATTTTGGCGTTTCTCATTAGTAGTGTTATTTTGCCGGTTCTCATTAGTAGGGTTATTTTGCCGGTTCTAATTAGTAGGGTTATTTTGCCGGTTTTCTTTAGTAGGGTTATTTTGGCGGTTCTCATTAGTAGGGTTATTTTGCCGGTTCTGATTATTAGGGTTATTTTGCCGGTTCTCATTAGTAGGGTTATTTTGCCGGTTTTCATTAGTAGGCTTATTTTGGCGGTTCTCATTAGTAGGGTTGTTTTGCCGGTTCTCATTAGTAGGGTTACTTTGCCGGTTCTCATTAGTAGGGTTATTTTGCCGGTTCTCATTAATAGGGTTATTTTGCCGGTTCTAATTAGCAGGGTTATTTTGTCGGTTTTCATTAGTAGTGTTATTTTGGCGGTTCTCATTAGTAGGGTTATTTTGCCGGTTCTCAATAGTAGGGCTATTTTGGCGCTCCTGGTTACTAGGGTTATTTTGGCAGTTCTCATTAGTATTATATAGTTGGGCGCGGTAACAGAGGTATATAAGTTCTAATTGTCGATGGTGCAGTCTTATATATATAGGCTCTGGTATGTCACGTGGTGGGGATATCGCGTGGTGGGGAGGCCACGTGGTCGGGCCGCGTGGAGGAGGACCGGGTCCGCGACGTCGCCTTGCCGGTGCGCCACCCCAGGGCTATCTCGTGCACCCGTGGGCCGAAGAGCGCCGAGTTTGGCCTCCGCTCAAGCTTATTGGGGGCGGGGGAGTGGCGGGGCGGGGCGCCGACGTCCTGGGGCGCCGTTGGACAGCGGGGGGCCCAAGGCGCAACCGGGTTTGGGCGCGTTTTCGGTATTTCGGCAATAACTCGGGAACGGGGCGGTTAACAGCCAAGCGCGTGAGGGCGCTCGACCGCTGCCAACCTCCTCCACCATCCCCCACCCTCCGTTACAAAAGTGCCCATATCTCGGAAACTATGGGCCGCAGACCCCCCGAGTGGGTACTCGATTAGGGCTTATCGGGGGTGCCGCACCCGACGGTCCCGGTCCCGTGCGTCCATCTCCCATAGGGACGGAGATAGGTAGAAATGAAGCTTATTTATTAAGATATGAGATCGGCGAGGGGTGCGTTGGAAAGGGCTCGTCTCGCCCCTACCGATGCAAAAAGCCCCGTCTCTCTACGACCACGCGTTCTCGATCTGCTCCCAGCGCCGCTTACGGTTGAGCTACCGCCGATTTCTCAAAATTGAGCTAGCGCGCCGCGCCAGGGCTCAAAATGAGCGTCTCGGCGAGGCGAGGAAGATCGGTTATGTGCACTTTGGCGCCATCTCCAGCCGTTGGCCCGCAATTTTGCCGACGGATGGATGACAGCCTCATCGCGGATGGTTGGGTTGGAGGGAAGCCGTGCTGCCTGCTTGTTGACACTGGAGCAGCCGTGACGGTCATCAGACCTGATGTAGCCAGGGGCTTGCCGTCGAGAAAACCGAGCCGACTGTGCCAACTAGTGACGGCATCGGGTGACACCTTGCCTGTGGAGAGGGAAGCCCTGCTGCAGTTGACCTTGGGGCGAAGTGTCTTGCGTTTGTGGGTGTCCCCTCCGAAGGAGTGTCGCCTTGTTGTGGCGGAGGGTCTTAGTACCTGAACCAGACGGCCTACTAAGTGTTCTTTCGACTACTGGTAGGCAAGAGGTGAGGGGAAGCAAAGAACATTCCAAACGGGTAGATGATGCTCGTTAGGCTTGGTCGACGACTCATCTAGGAGAAGAGGACTCCGAAATCAAACTCCCCCAGGGGCTCCTACTACGGTAGGTACAGGTTTGCCGTACCCGGGGACCCCAGCTATACTCTCGATTGGGTTCCTCCAAGAGGTGAGAGCACATGCCAAACGCCCAATCAACTTTGGTCCACTTTTGTGTTTGACCTCCCTCCTGATACCTCCCTGTACACAGTCTGATGGATAACCTACGCGCGGGTTGTTGGAGGATGGGGTGCTGCAAGGGGTGACTGGGTAATAGCGTAAGTCCCAGCCACTGGTTATCATGTAGGATCTGTGTGTGTATCCGCTGATAAAGGTCAGTCCCGGGGAGGGGCCATTGCATGAGCTGATGCACTCCTGAAGGTGATTGGGTCCCTCTGTCTATACATTGGGAGGTGAGACCCTAGGGTGAGCAAGGTCCAGGCCAGGACTCTCACCTAAGCCGGGGTGGCGCCCAGGATGTGAGCATGCCATCGGAGACATTTGCAATGGTGGAGGATTAAAGCGCCACGAGTTCACAAAAAACTCAAAATAAACCAAAATATCAGAAGTTAAGTGTAAAGGAAGTAGTCGAGTCCTGTGGTCCTCGCTACTTAGTAATTTCGAGAACTGAGGAAGGAGAAAAGTTTCTTTCGGTGAGCCCATTTGTAATCCAGAAGGGCCTGGATAAGATAGCTGGTCCAGTGAAGTCATGCACTAGATCGCGTAATGGCACGCTTCTAGTAGAAGCGCATTCAGCAGAACAGGCAGCTAAAATACAGAAAGCAAACCTGTTGGCCAGCTATCCAATACGTGTTGACCTTCATAAGACGTTGAACTCGTCACGCGGTGTCGTTAATACCCGCGCATTAGACGGACTCAGTGTTGAAGAGATTAAGGAAAACCTAGAAGATCAAGGTGTTACCTGTGTGTATCGGGTTCATCGCAAAGAAGGCGGTGAATTGAAGCATACTCGTACCCTGTTCCTGACCTTTGATCACGTAGATCTCCTTCAAAGGATTAGGGCAGGATACGAAGCTATAGAAGTAAGGCCATACATCCCGAACCCAATCCGGTGCTTTAAGTGTAACCATTTTGGACACACAAGTGAACTGTGTAACAGAACCGCTTCTTGCGCCAACTGTGGAGGCGCCCTTCACGACGCTCCATGTTCATTGCCTCCCAGTTGTGTGAACTGCAGCGGCGAACATCCAGCCAATTCGCGAGAATGCCCCCGGTTTATAGAGGAAAGGGCGATCCAGGAAATCCGAGTCAAAGAGAAGGTGTCCTCAGAAGCTCGGAAACTCCTGCGTATCCGACAGCCCCCCCCCTTCCAAAGTCCGGTACCTATCGCTCTGTTGTAGCTAGGCCGGCAGAGAAGCGGGAAATCGCTACACAAACCAGCGATCAAACCCGGGCCACAATTTCACAAAAAATTATCGTAGCAAGAACCGTTCCAAAGCCTTCAACATCTACAGATAAATCTACGTCTCCTACCAAGTCCGTAAAGGAAAAGAACACATCTACAAGGTCACCGTCTAAATTGCCAGTCTACAACAATGGCAAGAATGAGCCCGTTGTTTATGTTACATCACCGAAGAAATTTAAGAAACAATATGTAAGAACTGACTTCCTCAAAGAAGAAAACGTGTCTGTTCCCATTAAACCAAAGGGAAAGAAGAGCCAGCGTTCATCCCCCCGAAGATCCTCTTCTGAGGATTCCTCCGGGATGGACACAGCCCGGCAGCTTTCATCCACGAGCAATCGGTTCGAGGCTCTCGAACCGAAATTTGCTATGGGGATACGCACCTCCTCGGTAGAGGAGATGCAAGAAGATCCTGCCTATACTGGGAGAAACCCAGTGAAAAAGAGGCAGGATAAATGTGAAAAGAATGTGAGCCCAAAAGATCACAAAAGGGCTAAATTGAACCGACCACCGCCTACTACAAGGTAATACACTGTTACCTTGCAATATTTATCCCACACAGATACTAATATGGCTATCTTACAATGGAACATACGTGGAATTCGAACTCAAAGGCCAGAACTTGAGCTCTTGCTCAAAGAAAACGAACCTCTGGTCGCATGTTTGCAAGAGACTAAGCTGCGTCCTCGAGACGCTTTCCATTTAAGGCGATACACCCCAGTAAGGTGTGATGTCACACCAGAAAAGGGTGTACCGGCACATGGCGGAGCTATGATACTTGTCAGAGATGACATATATATGCAATCTGTACCAATACAGTCTGATATCCAATCAGTTGCAATAAGGATTATACTGCCAGACATCCATTTCACCATCTGTAATATATATTTGCCTCCGTCCCATGACTTCTCGCACATTGATTTAGACGATTTAGTTTCCCAGTTGCCAACACCGTTTCTGTTGGTGGGAGACTTCAATGCGCACCACCCACTTTGGGGTTCAAGTCGCGCTTGTGCGAGAGGTACACTCATTTCCGATCTTTTGGACAGTCACAACCTAGCTCTCCTCAACACTGGAGAGCCTACATTCATTTCGGACTCTCACAATAGTTTCTCGCATCTTGACCTTGCAGTTTGTTCACCTCAGTTGGCAGTCTCCTTACAATGGAATGTCATCTCTGATTTACACTCTAGTAACCACTTCCCATGTCTTATTAGTCTCTTGACGCAACATACATATTCCACACGTATGCCCAGATGGCGTTTGGACCATGCCAACTGGAACCTTTACACCCAGCTGGCTGCCTTTACGTACGACGAGCACGACTCAGTTAATGATTTGGCGCAGCATCTCACGGAGACGATTCTCTCTGCCGCTGAACAATCGATTCCGCGGTCGACTACACACCCCCGTCAATTTCCCGTCCCCTGGTGGACGGAAGAATGTCGGAATGCCATTCGTGCTCGAAGGCGTGCACTTAGGGTTTTCCAACGTCACCCTACTTTGGAAACCCTAATCGAATACAAGAAAATGCGCGCCAGGTCCAGACAAGTCATTAAGGATAGCAAAAATTCATCATGGAGCAAATTTGTAGCTTCATTTAACCGACACACACCTTCCTCGGTTGTGTGGGATAGATTAAGGCGTGTTGCAGCTAAAACGACCCAAATACCAATAGCGGGACTAAAAACAGCCACAGGAGCTGTTGTTGATTCATTAGAAGTGGCCAATACCTTTGGCAGTGCTTTCGCAAAAGTGTCTAGCTCGGAAAACTACTCCCCTGAGTTCCTTCCATTTAAAACTCGGGTGGAATCTCAAGGCTTTTCGTTTCGTTCTAGAAACGTAGAAGATTACAATCGCCTTTTCACCGCAGCGGAGCTGGAGAATTCCCTGAAATCTTCGCGATGTTCAGCACCAGGACCGGACGGCATTCATGTACAAATGTTACAACAGCTCTCTCCTGAAGATAAGGCATTCCTGCTCGAGGTCTATAATCGTGTTTGGCTTGACAGTATACTCCCAGAAAATTGGCGGGAGGCCACCGTTATTCCCATCTTGAAGGCTGGGAAGGACCGTCATCTTCCCTCCAGCTATCGTCCTATTTCCCTCACCAGTTGCGTTTGCAAGGTGATGGAACGCATGATCAATGGACGATTGGTATGGTGGTTAGAAAGTAACCTACTGACTAACATCCAGTGTGGTTTTCGACGACGCCGTTCAACTGTTGACCATCTTGTGTCAATATCGACACAGATAATGGACGGCTTTATGAAGAACTGTCAAACTGTTGGCATTTTTTTCGATCTTTAGAAGGCTTATGATACGTGCTGGCGAGCAGGGATTCTACGTTCCCTGTATGCCTGGAACATACGTCGACGCCTACCACTTTTCATTCAGGAGTTTATGAAGGACCGCTTTTTCCGAGTAAGGGTCGGCTCGGTTTTTTCTAATTTTTTGTTCAGGAGGAGGGAGTACCTCAGGGTTCGGTGCTAAGTGTCACGCTCTTTGCTATAGCAATTAACTCCATCTGGAAATGTGTTCCACATGGAGTTTCGTCATGCCTATTCGTAGACGACTTCGCTGTCTATTGCACTTCTCAGCGCACGGCGTTCTTACAACGGCGCCTGCAGCAATGTTTGGACAATCTTAGAGAATGGAGCGTGAAAAACGGCTTCCGTTTCTCAACTGAGAAGTCAATCTGCGTTAATTTCTGGCGCCGTAGGAGACGATTACCACCTTCGCTCCGATTTGGTCCAGATGTACTTCCCTTCGCAGAAGAGACGCGCTTCCTGGGTTTGATCTTGAACAGGAAGCTTAGTTGGTCGTCGCATATTGCACAGCTAAGAGCGAGATGTGACCCTTCCCTAAATATTATGCGAGTACTGAATGGCAAATCGTGGGGAGCGGATCGGACAATTTTGTTGCGAATATATCGCGCATTGGTCCGATCCAAGCTAGACTATGGGTGTATTGTTTATTCGTCAGCACGACCATCCATGCTGAGAAGATTAGACGTGGTCCATAATAGGGGCATCCGCATTGCAACAGGAGCTTTTCCAACAAGCCCAGTGGTGAGCCTTTACGCCGAGTCCGCAGAACCTCCTCTACAATATCGGCGTGAGATTCTCTTGGCAAATTATGGTTGTGCGCTTAGATGTATGCCTAAGCACCCAACGTTCGCTTCTTTTTTCACCACCACGCTAAGAGAACGATATAGAAATAGCACCCTTAATCCAAAGCCTGCGGGGTTCCGTTTCCAAGACCTCCTAGTGAAGCTTGGAGTGGAACTGCCTGTGATGTTCGCCAAGGGCGAGAGACTTTACCCTCCTTGGCTATCTGGCACGCCCCATGTAGATCTTTGGATGACCATACACCAGAAGTCCACGATGCCTATTTCAAGTATCCGCGCGTGTTTCTTAGAATTTTTGTCAGGCTACACTGACCGTCGATATATTTACACCGATGGGTCAAAGGGCTCCAACGGTGTTGGATGTGCTTATGTTTATGGAACCGAATCATATACTTTCGGTTTTCCAAATAGCACCTCCATTCTTACTGCAGAGCTTTATGCAATTTATCGAGCCGTTTTGTATGTTCGCCGTCGTAAATTAGGTGACTGCCTGATTTTGAGCGATTCCCTTAGTACACTGCAGAGCCTTTGTCAGTTGTACAACCCCCACCGTATTGTACAACGTATCCAGGATGCCCTCCATGTTTTACACGCTTCTGGCGTTGACGTGGTGTGTGCATGGATTCCTGGTCACGTAGGTTTGCCGGGGAATGAAATGGCAGATTTAGCAGCAAAGACGGCAATTACAGAACCCAGTATTACCATCTCACGTGTTACTTCGGAAGACTTTAGGCTTGAAGTGCGGAGAGTGGTGCTGTCGTCCTGGCACGACGAGTGGTCAACTCTCCGCGGTAATAAGGTTGGAGAAGTGAAAGAACTTCCGATAAACTGGGTAACTTCCTGTCGCATATCTCGTCTCGAGGAGGTTAGTTTGGCTCGATTAAGAATAGGCCACTGCAATTTTTCGCATGGTTACCTATTTAAAAGGGACCCTGCGCCTCTATGTCCGCTGTGTGACAACCTTTTGTCAGTTCGCCACGTGTTGCTAGAGTGTTGCTCTCTCGCGCACCTTCGGGATTTTTCTGCAGCTGCCTGCCAGACTTGCAGAGGTCCTAGCGGACGACAAAACAGCGGTTGATAGAGTTTTTAATTTTTTAGCGCAGTGCAATATCAATTTGAGGATTTAAAATTTTTTTAATTATGTTTCTACTTTTGGACATATTTATCACCTTGTTTCATATCTGGCTATTGCCACTGCTTTTTACCTTTGTATATTTTTCTTGTTGCTAGTATTTTTATTTTTTGAGTGAAATTTTATCTGGCTATTGCCATGAATCTTTTAAGGGCGCTGATGACCTAGAAGTTGAGCGCCCTTAAACCAAACCAAACCAAATTTGTGGGTGTTCGTCGCGGAGGTGGCTGAGGAGGTGATACTGGGACTGGATGCCCTCAGGAGCCACGAGGCGACGGTCGACATCGGCAAGAAGGTTTTGCGGCTTAAGGGAGAGGAAGTAATGCTCCGGCACCCCGAAGAACGCCTTGGAATCTGCAGGGTCATTCTCAGGGAAGACGTGGTTGCCCCCGCGAGAAGCGAGATGATAGTGACGGCGCGACTGGAAGGCCAGCGCAAGAAGAACATGCTGCTGGACCGGAAGACGCATGTGCACGGGCTCTGTGTAGCCGTGCCGAGAGAAGCTGCCGGTGAGACTGCTCAATCCAACAGACACTGATCACGACGTCCAGGCCGGGACGGAGTTAGGGACGTGCGAGCCCGTGGTCAGCGTAACACCAATAGACAAGACCCAGGAGCCGGTGCCGACGCAAGAATTAGGGCTCCGGCTGGAAGGCTTACTGGAGAGGGCGGCCGACCACCTGGCCGCTGAACAGAGAGAGAAGGTCCAACAACTGCTGAGACGATATCAGCGCGTCTTCAGCCAAGGCAGCAGCGATTACGGCCGCACGGACTGAGTTCTTCACCACATCGACACCGGAGACGCCCGGCCTATTCGGCAACCACCTAGACGCGTTCGGTTGACTAAACAAGCGGCGGTACGAGAGATGCTGGAGGACATGAGAACCAAGTGAGTGATCGAAGAGTCTGACAGTCCTTGGTGTTCCCCTGTAGTTCTGGTGAAGAAGAAGAATGGCGAGCTATGCTTCTGCGTAGATTATAGGAAGCTGAACGCTGTCACCAGGAAGGACTGCTTCCCCTTACCCCGGATTGACGACACCCTGGACACGCTTGCTGGTGCGCAGTGGTTCTTAACCCTGGACCTGAAATCGGGTTACTGGCAGGTGGCTCTAGACCCGAGAGACAAGGAGAAGACCGCATTCTCGAAAGGCCAAGGGCTTTGGCAGTTCACGGTTATGCCCTTTGGTCTGTGCAACGCACCAGCTACCTTCCAACGCCTAATGGAGTCAGTAATGAGAGGATTGACTTATGACGCCTGCCTGTTATACCTGGACGACATCATCGTCGGCAAGACATTCGAAGACCATCTTGACAAACTGAGCAAGGTGCTACAGAGACTGCAGGCGACCGGCCTGAAGCTGAACGTCAAGAAGTGCCAGCTCTTCCGCAGGGAAGTCAACTACTTGGGCCACATAGTCTCACCAATCGGAGTGGCCACGGATCCGGAGAAGACACAGGCCGTGAGAGACTGGCCTCGCCCAAAGGATAAGCGAGAACTGCGCAGTTTCCTTGGATTATGCAGTTATTACCGCCGCTTCATAAAGGGTTTCTCCAGCATCGCCAAACCCCTCACTCGCCTGACGGAAGAACATCGATCTTATGTGTGGACGGAGGACGCCGAAGGCGCTTTCCGGCAGCTGGAGAGGACGCTCTGCAATGCTCCTATTTTGGGATTCCCACAACTAGGCGACGCCTTCATTGTGGACACCGACGCCAGCGACCATTGCATTGGAGGCGTCCTATCCCAAGTCCAGAACGGCCACGAGCGGGTGATAGCCTACTACAGCAAGACGTTGTTCAAGGCAGAGAAGAACTACTGTGTTTCACTCGACGAGAGCTACTGGCGGTAGTGAAGACCTTGGAGCACTTCCACAAGTGCCTGTACGGTCAGCCATTCCACCTGAGGACAGACCACTCCGCCCTAACTTGGCTACTTAGCTTTAGAAACCTGGAGGGCCAGACAGCCCGTTGGGTCCAGAGGTTGCAGGAGTACGACTTCACCTCCGAACATCACAGAGGGAAGAGCCACGGCAACGCAGACGCCATGTCCCGAAGACCCTGCCCAGAAGAGTGCGGCCAATGGGCAAGAGTGGAAGAGAAGGAGCGTACCGCAGCTGTCAGAGTGGTCACAGCAGTGCCTGCGGATGGATGGGATAGCGCGGGCCTGAGGAGGGAGCAGCTGGCGGACGCCGACTTGGGGCCACTCTTGAGAGAAGTGCAGACAGGGACGAGACCAACCTGGGAGGACATCGCACCCAGAAGCGCTTCATACAAGTGGTACTGGGCCCAATGGGTCTCGTTGAAGACCAAAGTTCCGGGTATGGGAACCACCTGATGGGAAGACCCAGAAAGAGCAGTTGGTCCTTCCCCGAAGTAGGGTCCCGGAAGTCTTGGAGGAAGTACACGCGGTACCTCGGGTGGACACCTTGGAGCAAACCGGACGATCGACAAACTCCGACAGCGCTACTACTGGCTGAGGCTCCGAGCAGACGCTGAGAACTGGTGCCGTCAATGTCACGTGTGCGCGGCGAGTCGCGGCCCCCAGACTAGGAGCCGGGGTCGCATGCAGCAGTACAACGTCGGAGCGCCCTTCGACCGCATCGCCGTCGAGATAGCTGGACCATTCCCAGTGTCCGATCGAGGCAACAAGTACCTGATGGTAGCTGTGGACTACTTCACCAAGTGGCCGGAGGTGTATGCCATCCCGAACCAAGACGCGAAGACGATTACAGACTGCCTCGTGGAACAGCTGTTCTGCCGTTTTGGAGTCCCGTTAGAGCTCCACAGCGACCAGGGCACCAATTTTGAGCCGCGCTTAATGAAGGAGGCATTGGAAAGACTTGGGGTGAACAAGACCCGCACAACACCCCTACATCCACAGTCGGACGGCATGGTCGAGAGATACATCAAGACCCAAGAGGAGCACCTCAGGAAGGTCGTGGCCAGCCATCAGCGAGACTGGGACCTCAAGGTACCACTGTTCTTGCTGGCCTACCGTTCGTCGACACACGACACCACCGGGATGACACCAGCAAGCCTAATATTCGGCCGAGAGCTACGCCTCCTTTGTGACCTGGCTTTTGGGAGCCTCCCGGAAGCGAAACAGCCGGCAACCGAGTATGTGGAGAATCTAGTAGACCATCTCCACGACATGCACGAGATTGCTCGTCAGAACATCCAGCTGGCGAGCGACCGCAGAAAACCCGGTACGACAGGCAAGCCAACAGCCGAGGATTTCAGCAAGGTGACATGGTCTGGTTGTACCGCCCTACCCGGACCAAGGGATGCTGCCCAAAACTTCAACAACCGTGGCAAGGACCGTACCGAGTGGTAAAGAGGATTAACGACGTAGTCTACCGCATCCAGAAATGTGCCCCGAGGAAAGATGTTAGTGGTACACCTGGATCGTCTGGCCCGTTACGATGGTGCTATTCGGGACGACCAGCCTTGAGGAGGGAGCAGTGTCGCCCATCGCATTATTGTCGGCACTACCGCAAAGGAGCCGAAGGGAAGAGACAGAGAATGGCCGCATTGTTGGGGCGCTTGCCGAAAGAGAGAAAGGGATAGAGACTTCTGGAATTTTCTGCTTTGTATTTGACCGCAATCATAACTGAACTTTCCTGGAGTTTCCAGAATACTACCTGGGAGATATAAATAGCAGTAAAGTGTGAGAAGGGACAGTTTTTGTGTTACTAATTCGGAGCCGTGCTGTTGGTGAATCGGTGAAGACTTTCTTGCTGTTGCAACGAGTGTACAAAGTTACTGTTTACGGAAATATAAGTGTTTCTTTATCTCGACTACATCTGTCTTCTTTACTGTACACCCACCAAACTCACAATATTTTACAGGTTTACTTTCGCTTTGCTCCTGGTAAAATACTATCTTATGCTGCTTCCAGCTTCGAAATTTCGCCTCAGATAGGATATGGGTAACCAAGAAGAGTTTTACTCACATCATACGAAAGAATTTATACGTAGTAAGTTTATATTTAAAATGTTGGACTGAATGTTATTTTTTTAAATTGTTTATTATGCAACAGAAAGTCTAGAATAATTGTGTTGGCGGGGATGAATGTTTAATTCGTGAGCCACTAATCATCTAGCGTGTGCATGTGAAAGTAGAGAGCACATGCAGCGCTATAAATGTATTTTTTGGGTGGGAGATGCGCGAACATCCACGCAACACCTGAAATTCTTATTCTTGTTGATCCACATTGGGCCCTACACTGTGCTGTTTTTGGTTAATTACTCTATGGGTGTTCTGTACCGAAGGCCCAAGTGCAGTTCATGGGCGCGGGTTGTAGTTTTAAGCAATCTACTGTGGCTAATTGCTTATAAGACTTCCAATGATTGAAGGTTACTTAAAAAGAGCACTGTTGTACCTTACTTACCCTGCAAAACGAAGAAATGCACAGTTTGGAGAAGACTTCCTTGGACAACATCTTCCTTAGATGTTGAGAATATCTGTTACTGAGGTTAGAATGGCATTTATTTAAAGCAGGTGGGAAACATTCCATGTTAACACAATTTAAAATAATTTTTAGACTTAACGTCTCGTTTTTAAAGATATCTGGCATAAACACGGGAAAAAATCCAATTTTCGTCACAAATACTTATGTTAGGGAATATTGGGTACTTGAGAAATAACGTCAGTACATTAATATCTTTTTAAGATCATGCCACTACCTTCTGAAAATCTTAAGAACACGCAAATAACCTTTTTTCGAAGCAAGTTACGTGGCAGATGCTACGTCTAAGGATACACATGGACATAAGTATTCATACAGTTGCAAATTCAAACTTCAAAATTTTATTTTGAATATTCGCCGGTCATAAAACTTAGAACAAACTTCATAATATGAACTTCACACATCTTATTTAAGTATAGATGTAACAGAATTTTATTTACCTTGTTCTACAATAGTATATAAAACCTTTGTTCTTATGGGTTAAAAGTTGATGATGGGGAAAGCGTTTTAGTAGTGTATGTTTTGCTGTTTGTCTCGTTATATAAACTCCCCCCTTGGGATGTTTTAGAGGGGAAGGGAGGGAAATCCTACCCATCCCCCTGGGATTTTTGCTCACTGACTAGCAGTCAAGAATATCTTGGAAATTATTAATGCCACAAAAAATTTGATATAAACAACTTCATTTTCTGCATAGTAAACTTTTAAAAATAAACAATGGCAGTTAGAGAAGTTCATTTGAATGTGAGACATCAACATTTTAACTGCTTTTTCCAGGTTAAATTGATTAATTGCTCCCAATGTTATTTCATAACCTTCAAACAACTTTACTGTAGGTATTTAAATAGCTTTTGTTGAAGATTTAGGTTTAAAAAATGCAGAAATTTACTGATAAATAAACTGCACCAATTTTTTATTTACATTGATTATGTTGGCAGGAAGTGCAGCTTAGCTGCTATAATGGTTAGAATAATGGCACAAAATAATGAGCTTGAAGATGTCTTCTGTGTTTTCTCCATAGATACTTGGCAAATGTTGGTGAACCTGCAAATGTTGGTAGTTGCTCAAGTTTTCGTCTTCTTGTGAGGATTATGGAGCAGCAGAAGTGAGGGATATTGTTATATTCAGAAGGACTTGCAAATTGTACGAGGTGAGTTGTTGCTGTATAAAATGTACCACAACTTGTCTTGTAGTAAATGGAGCAATATTTCAATTTATTTCCACTCACTTATGATCAGTATCGGGTACTTTGTGGCTATCGTGAATTATGTCAGTGTCACTACTACAAGATAGAAGTGACGCAGCACGAGTATGAGGCCATAACAACACCATTAAGTCCTCTGGTTCCTGAAAGCACCCAAGTTTAGATTAAGATTATTTTATGTGTAAGAACTGGATTGAAATAATAGGTATCATGTAAGATTTGAAGCTTTCATGGTGAGCGTTATTAATCTAGACTTCACGGATGATCAGCCATGCCAGATTTAAGAACATCGAGCTTTCAGCCATTGAAGACTCCATGGCCTTCAGGATGCAAAGACTGAGAGGAAGACTGCACTCCGCTCTCCATATACAGGGAGAAGGGAAGTCATTACATTAATTTAAACCAGCGATAGATCTTGGTATTTTGAACACATTTTGTATCTTACGCTTTTGTCTCTGACCATTTCCTATGGAGATATTTTAGTTTTCTCGAAAACAAGCTGGCAACACTGCAGATTGTGTGGGAGTCACTTTTCCTAGCTCAGCACATAAACAAACACAGTAATGATGCTTCTTGAGAAGACTTGTACTTCTGTGTTTACTGCACAAGTGTAGGCCAATCACAAGCGTTAGATCCCAAAACATTAAAGCGAAAGCAAAAATGCCAAGTCTCTTTACAACCATAAACCGGCTCAGTTCCCTGACCAACCTCAATGCAATGTTGTTGACTTACTGCACGTGTAAAAAAGCTGCTTGGAGTATTCCTTCACGTCTTTTAAGTGATTAATTATTTTGAAACCCTGTGCGATGTCACATAATTACTAGTGAAGGTATGTCAGAAATAAGCTACCCTATGCATCTTACAAGTAACAAACTGTTAACTTCGTACATTCCTGTAGAATTACGCATCTAAGTTGGATAAAAAAATTAATTTACTTATTTTAAATCGACTGATCAAAGAACAAAATGTCATTGGGCTTGTTTGTTTGTAATGCTTCTGTCAAGCACCTATTAGAAGAAATGTAATAAATACCTTTCCACGCTGTATATACTGTTGTTTGGTGGAAGGGGCTTGCGTCACTCGCTTGTTGGCCAGGGCAGCGCAAGTCCCTCCCACCAAACAACAGTATATATATATGGAGAGTGAAACACAGTCTTCAGTACAAGGTCTATACCGCCGCAGTCTCTCTGGATGTTGAGAAGGTATTCTCTACGACCTGGCATGTGGGCCTCCTCCGGAAACTTATCCAACTGGAGCTACCCACACAACTAATACATTTATTACACTCATACCTAACACATAGATCCTATGTGGTCTCAGTTGTGGGAAACAAATCTACACGCAGGCCAATCCGAGGCGGAGTCTCCGAAGGTTCTGTACTGTCCTCCATGCTCTTCAGCGTCTACGTGGCCGACATTCCAACTGAGCAGCACGTCAACATAGCCGAGTATGCTGACGACGTGCTGCTATATTGTACAAACATCCTTGCAGAACCTTCCTCCCCATATAGAGACACCTCCGCCTCATCCAAGAGTAGTGCAGGCGTTGGCGATTGTCCATCAACCTGGAGAAAAGCCACACCATACTTTTCACCAAACGCTGTTTTCCTGCCAACTTCCCCACATTTACATACCTTTATAGAAGGATAGAATGGGTGGATACCATTTCCTACTTGGGAGTGAAGCTAGATAAGGGCGTTACCTTTCGGGAACACATTGATGACCTGTCGCATCGGGCCAGTGGTGCAACTTCCTCGCTGTATCCCATGTTGCGGTCAGGGATGCCCATTCCCTTGAAGCTATGCCTTTTTTGGGCTCTCATTATCCCAATCCTCCTGTATGCCTTTGAAATCTGGGGCATGGCCGCAGATTCCCATCTCCTGCTTCTGCAGCGTATACAGAACAGAGGATGCAATATATGCAGTATCTTCCTCTAGTCCACGCTTGCATCAGTTACAGACAAGTTGTTTTGTGTTAGCTGCAATATATGCAGTACCTTCCTGTAGTCCACGCTTGCATCAGTTACAGACAAGTTGTTGTGTCAGCTGCAATATATGCAGTATCTTCCTGTAGTCCACGCTTGCATCAGTTACAGACAAGTTGTTTTGTGTTAACTGCAATATATGCAGTACCTCCCTGTAGCCCTCGCTTGCATCAGTTACAGTCAAGTTGTTTTGTGTTAGCTGCAATATATGCAGTATCTTCCTGTAGCCCACACTTGCATCAGTTACAGACAGGTTGTTTTGTGTTAGCTGCAATATATGCAGTATATTCCTGTAGCCCACGCTTGCATAAGTTACAGTCAAGTTGTTTTGTGTTAGCTGCAATATATGCAGTATTTTCCTGTAGCCCACGCTTGCATAAGTTACAGTCAAGTTGTTTTGTGTTAGCTGCAATATATGCAGTATATTCCTGTAGCCCACGCTTGCATAAGTTACAGACAGGTTGTTTTGTGTTAGCTGCAATATATGCAGTATATTCCTGTAGTCCACGCTTGCATCAGTTACAGACAAGTTGTTGTGTCAGCTGCAATATATGCAGTATCTTCCTGTAGCCCACGCTTGCATCAGTTACAGACAAGTTGTTTTGTGTTAGCTGCAATATATGCAGTATCTTCCTGTAGCCCACGCTTGCATCAGTTACAGACAAGTTGTTTTGTGTTTGCTGCAATATATGCAGTACCTTCCTGTAGCCCACGCTTGCATCAGTTACAGACAATTTGTTTTGTGTTAGCTGCAATATATGCAGTACCTTCCCGTAGCCCACGCCTGCATCAGTTACAGACAATTTGTTTTGTGTTAGCTGCAATATATGCAGTACCTCCCTGTAGCCCACGCTTGCATCAGTTTCAGTCAAGTTGTTTTGTGTTTGCTGCAATATATGCAGTACCTTCCTGTAGCCCACACTTGCATCAGTTACAGACAAGTTGTTTTGTGTTAGCTGCAATATATGCAATATCTTCCTGTAGCCCACGCTTGCATCAGTTTCAGTCAAGTTGTTTTGTGTTTGCTGCAATATATGCAGTACCTCCCTGTAGCCCACACTTGCATCAGTTACAGACAAGTTGTTTTGTGTTAGCTGCAATATATGCAGTATCTTCCTGTAGCCCACGCTTGCATCAGTTACAGACAAGTTGTTTTGTGTTTGCTGCAATATATGCAGTACCTTCCTGTAGCCCACGCTTGCATCAGTTACAGACAATTTGTTTTGTGTTAGCTGCAATATATGCAGTACCTTCCTGTAGCCCACGCCTGCATCAGTTACAGACAATTTGTTTTGTGTTAGCTGCAATATATGCAGTATCTCCCTGTAGCCCACGCTTGCATCAGTTTCAGTCAAGTTGTTTTGTGTTTGCTGCAATATATGCAGTACCTTCCTGTAGCTCACGCTTGCATCAGTTACAGACAAGTTGTTTTGTGTGTGCTGCAATATATGCAGTACCTTCCTGTAGCCCACGCTTGCATCAGTTACAGTGAAGTTGTTTTGTGTTTGCTGCAATATATGCAGTACCTTCCTGTAGACCACGCTTGCATCAGTTACAGACAAGTTGTTTTGTGTTAGCTGCAATATATGCAGTACCTTCCTGTAGCCCACGCTTGCATCAGTTACAGATTTATGTGGTTATTTTCCTTGTGTTTACATGCGTCTGTGTATTTGCAATTGTCCAACACTTTCAATAAAGATTTAGTTTGTCCAAAAATAGTGACAATCAAACATACTCTGTATTTGGTATAGGTACCTATCCCAATTAAAGGATTGTGCAGTTGACGACATTGCTACAGAACATAGGCTTCCCCTTATCATTGCCATTTTAATGTGATTTAATTAATACAAACTGAAGTAAAGGGTTATGTTGGGGGAAACAACAAAGTTTTCATTGTGTCGGTAATAAAGCTGAAAACTGAGAATAAATGGTTAATCATATAAAGGGCACAATAAGTGCAAGAGGTTTGGAAGAAGGATAGAAGAGCTTGTCATTTCTGTGGGGAATTCCAATAACGGTGAAGCAAGGGATTCAGATATGAAATGCATTTTCCAATTAGAATCAGCATCAATATTTCATGGATATGTCTCTTTTGTTAATGTAAATGTTTACACCAATTTATACTTGCATATAAATTCACTATTTTACTATTGTGTTGATACACAAATGTAAGTAACACCTGCTCTACATTCCAAGTGCAATCTAATCATCATGGTGCCAATAATCCTAAAGTAGTCATGTCGCCTCGCTCTCCCCTCAAAATGTCAGTTCCTCTCCTGATTGGCACTGATCACATGGTCATGTCGCCTCACTCTCCCCTCAAAATGTCAGTTCCTTTTGGTTTTGTAAAAGAAGTGTTAGAAATAAATTGTGCTTTAACAAGATCTACATTTTGTGATTAGCAAAATTTTGTCTCTTATGGATTACCAGTTATACAAAAGTCATTCAAAATGGAGAGGACTTCAACATATACCTTTAATTTATTATGAAAATGTCGTAAACAGGTGGTATTTTAATTAAATTGTTTGACCTGTCTTGGAGAATATAAAACGTATTAAAGAATGTTCCATGTAAATTTTTGTCAAGTTCTTTGCATGGCATCCTTGAAAGACAGGTGTACACACGGCCTTATTCAAAACATGCTTTTTTTTGGGTTCAGGAAGACCTAAAAACATGTATTTTGAGTGAAATCTTGGTATCAATATTTCCTTTCTAACTAGTGTAGAAAGTAAAACTTAAGTTTTTTGTGTTGGTCTTAAGGTTTCCTGTTTGCAGAAAATTCAATAATAACACAGAGGATGTAGGAGAGCTTTTACACACTATTTAACATATGCATTTTACCTGAAAACACACGTTAATGTATTTATTCAAAGAGCCATTTTTCATAACATCAAAATTAACAATTTTTTTTTAATGTAGTGGGTTCCTTTTTCTAAGAGGGAAAGTTTGTGAAATATGTCATACTAAACTATCATACACTTGTAATGCTGGTTTATTTGGCTCAAAAAACCACAAACTATGCATTTGGTGTGAAATGCTGGTGTAGAATAGCATAGGAAGTTGTTGATTAATGGCATGCATTTGATGACTAAGTCATTAAAATTTGTGTATTTATGTATGTTCTTCAGATAATGCATTGTGGATGAGCTCGCAAATCACCTAAGTGGCAGACGGGAGCAAGTAGAAGTGCAATCATCATAGTGTCGAGGGATGTTTGTGTACATCATGGACCTAACTCAAGCCAGATACAGGTCAAACTGAAGTGCAATCATCATAGTGCCAAGGAATGTTTGTGTACATCCTGGACCTAACTCAAGCCAGGTACAGGTCAAACTGAAGACATTTAACATTACGTAGTGATATGTGAAAGTGTTACTAACAACGGTGTGTGGCATTATTGGTTTAGAACAGTGCATGCATCTGAGAAATTAAAAATGTACAGTTTCATTTTGATATGCTTACCAGGTATGCAAAATGTAAAGTAAGTGGAGCTTATGTTATTTTAACAAGTTCCTCAAACAATTTTTATCGTTTTATGAAGTATTGACAGATTTATTTCTGCTACTGGAACGTGTTAATAAGGTCTCATGAACCACTCCAGCATAACAAAACACTTCCAGTGTTGACAGATTTATTTCTGCTGCTGGAATGTGTTAATAAGGTCTCGTGAACCACTCCAGCATAACAAAACACTTCCAGTGTTGACAGATTTATTTCTGCTGCTGGAATGTGTTAATAAGGTCTCATGAACCACTCCAGCATAACAAAACACTTCCAGTGTTGACAGATTTATTTCTGCTACTGGAACGTGTTAATAAGGTCTCATGAACCACTCCAACATAACAAAACACTTCCAGTGTTGACAGATTTATTTCTGCTGCTGGAATGTGTTAATAAGGTCTCGTGAACCACTCCAGCATAACAAAACACTTCCAGTATTGACAGATTTATTTCTGCTACTGGAACGTGTTAATAAGGTCTCATGAACCACTCCAGCATAACAAAACACTTCCAGTGTTGACAGATTTATTTCTGCTGCTGGAATGTGTTAGTAAGGTCTCATGAACCATATTCCAGCATAACAAAACACTTCCAGTGCTGACAGATTTATTTCTGCTGCTGGAATGTGTTAGTAAGGTCTCATGAACCATATTCCAGCATAACAAAACACTTCCAGTGTTGACAGTGGTCTCATGAACCATGGAAGGAAACAAATTCCTTGTGTAATATATGGTAAATAGTAGTCACATGTTATTAAAATTAAGAGTAAAGTGAAATACACATAAGTGCAAGGATGAAACAACATAGCACTGACTTCTGTCACTTAGTGCAATATAGCATATGGTTTGAGAGGTAGAACTGGAACTTAAAAATTCAATGCCACAACTGGGATTTGAACTACAGACCTTCCACTTACCGGGCGGCTGCTCTACCACTGAGCCATTGTGACAAACTGCCAGAATGGCATTAAATTCTCAAACCAGTTCCTATTTCTCCTGGTAAACCATAAAGGCAGTCTCACATCAGAGACAAATTACCCCAATGGTGACTTACTATTGTAAGTACTTTATATCCCAGGATTAAATAACCTTCAGATGGTAATTATTATTTATTTATGCCAACAAACTTACTATTGGTGTTTTTAAACACACAAGCCGTGTGTGGGCAAAGTTTGAGAGGTAGAATTGGAACTTAAAAATTCAATGCCACAGCTGGGATTTGAACCACAGACCTTCCGCTTACCAGAGAATTTAATGCCATTCTGGCAGTTTGTCACAATAGCTCAGTGGTAGAGCAGCCGCCCGGAATATCTGTGGCTTGGTTTTCATTTTATATCAGTGAGATGTATTAATATTTATGACGGAAGTTTTTGTTGCATATATGTGTACATATTACAGGGATTATCAGAGTTCCTGTCGTCAATCTACTCACAATTTGTAATGTTAAAAGCTTTTACTGTTTATAATGAGTAACTTAGCATGTAGTTTTTGCATTTGTAACTAAACACTTAAGATATGCTATTACAAAATACTTCACATACCAAATGTTGAAAATGAGGAGAATGTTATGCAGGTGTTAATTTTAATTACTGTTGACAACTGTGTTTTGTAACATTTGAGAGGTAGAACTGGAACTTAAAAATTCAATGTCACAGCTGGGATTTGAACTGGTTTGAGAATTCAATATCATTCTGGCAGGTTGTCACAGTAGCTTAATGGTTAGAGCACCTGCTTGGTAAGCGGGGGGTCTGTGATTCAAATACCAGCTGTGACATTGAATTTTTAAGTTCCAGTTCTACCTCTCAAACATTGCCCACACACGGCTTGTGTTTCTAAAAACACCAACAGTAAGATTGCTGGCATAAATAAATAATGTTTTATAAGATGCTTGTCTCATAGGAGTTGGCAGCACTCTTGAGAAGTGGCGTTACAAATCTCTTACCTTATCATAGCAGGTGTCTGAAATAGTTTGGAAGTACACTAAAAGGAGGAGATTTCTAACATGCAAGTCATAACCCTATTTCCAAAATTTTCTGAACCAAATGTAATTCTAGAGTTGTGCGCTTTGACATTCAGTATCAGTCAGTTCAAAGGAAAAGTATTTCTTATAATGTTGTGCATTAACATGATCTCTTCTACTCACTCTTCACACATTCATACATCTCATTGTAAGTATAAGAATACTGAAGCAATAGTCATTCAGGTCACTATGTAATGTCTTTGAAATTTTAGGTTCTCTGCATGACCACATAACAAATTACCAGTTGAAAAAATCTAAGTATTTGAAAAGTTGAACCAATAATAAAGCATATCTCAATTGTGGTTAATGCCTCAAAACGTTTTATGTAAATTATGCGTTTTAAAGAGATTTTTTGTATTATTATTTTTTTTCTTTCAATCTCTTTCTGTTTACTGGTTATATAAAAGCATTCAAAATGAAGAAAACTTGTGAGGTTATTTCCAGAAAATGAAATATGTATATTTCAGTTATAAAAATATTGTGACATTAAGATTTCTATGGAGAAAGCTTGCCATATACTAGCTACTCTTTGGATAATCATTACTAGAAAAAGTAACTAAGTTTTACAGGCTAGTTTTTGAAAAAGTGAATGATAAAGAGAGTTGAAAAAGTCTATTGTGTTAAATTGGTGTATGTGTGGCCATACTTAACTGTACAAGTTTGTGAAATAAAATAATTAAAAAGCTACATTGGTGTCAGAAGTGAAACAAAAGCCACGAAAGCAACATGGAAGAAATGAAAGAACTGCTGGCCAGCATGGCAGAAATGAAGACAGGAATAAAGACATTGAATTCTGAAATGTCCGAAATGAAGGCAGAAATAAAGACATTGGCATCCAGAATGCAGCAGATGAAAATGGAAATGTCCTAAATGAAGATAGATTTATCTGCAAGGATCGAGGAACTGACCAGTCTGAAGGAGGAAGGGAAAGAATTCGGCAGATAAATGCAGAACCTTGGTAAACATGTTAGTGCCCTGGAAGATAGAGTTAATGGCAACACCAAGGTGGAGCACTTGCTCGATGAAGGACTTAAGAACCAAAGGTTGAGACCCCAGGAAGCAACACATCTGCATGGGTCAAACCACCCAAATACGGCGGCATGTCAATTTTTAAAGTCTTCTACTGAACACGGTGCCGACATCAGTGGCGTCCCAAGGCATCTGGGAGGCTCTCAAAAACCGGTTCAGAAATCACCGCCTGTCTGCAGCCAATCACAGCCAGCTCAAGTCAAGGCTGCAACAGCCACTGGTGATGCTAAAGGACTTTGCTCTGGCCATGAAACAACTGGTAAATAAGGCCCTCGTAAACCTCCCAACTGGATACGTGTCCCAGGAAGCTGCCTTCTGCATTGACGGGGTGTGCAACACTGAGATACGTCAGCTTCTAATGCTCGGCGAGTATAATACCATGATGCGCTGAGGATGGAGGTGGCCAAGGTAAAAACCACCCCAACGTCAAAGACCAGGACCTCCGATATGGTGGGGGCAGAGGAGCAACACAAGGCTGCTGCTGGAGATCTTTCAGTGGTGTGTGCTGTGTATGGTCAGCGAGGACATGTGATTAGGTCAATGAGGGACATGACGGGGCTGTCATTGCCAACCCCTCAAGTGACGCTGTGTGCTTTGTGCCGGAGGATGGAAGATAGCCCCATCAAAGGTGGGAGGATGGGTCCAAGGGAAGCGGTACCAGATACTGGTAGATACGGGTGAAGCCAGGGCCTTGATTCGACCTAATGAGGCAAAGGGCTTGTCATTATGGATACCAGATAGTGCCGGCATCTGGCGACACCATGCCTATGGAGAGGGAAGCCTGACTGCAGTTGACCTTGGAAAAGAAATGTTTTGTTTAACGACGCTGTCAATTGCTAGGATCACATCATCGCCGGTTTGCCGTAATTTCATCCTGCAGGAATTCTTTTGCATGCCAGCTGTTGTTTTTATGCACACTTAAAAACCATCAGTCTGGGCCGGAAGTCGGTGGGGTGGAGCATTATAAGTCTGTGGGTGTTTGTCTCGAGGGTGGTTGAGGAAGTGTTCTAGGACTGGATGCCCTCAGGAGCCCCGACCTGATGGTTGACGGTGGCAGGAGGCTCTTGCTACTTGGCCGAGACAAGGTGACACTTCGGAAACCAAACAAGCAACCATGGAGGTGGACAGTATCCCTGATGGAAAACGTGGTAGTGCTCACGAGAAGTGAGGTGGTTGTTCAGGCATGTCTGAATGGGAAGCCGTCAAGGAATCTGGTGCTGGACTGAAAGATACCCCATGACGGATTGGGCATTGCTTCGCCAGAAGTTAGTGCCTCTGAGGCTGCTGAAACCCTTGGACAGCAATCAGGATATACAAGCTGGAATGAAGCTGGGGAAGGGTGAGCCGGCTGTAAATGTGACATTGTGCAATGGATCAGTGGAGCCAGCCCCATCGCAAGACTTGGGGCCCCTGCTGAAAGACTTAATGAATAGGGCAGCTAACCATCTGACTGGAGAGAGTCAGACGTCTACTTGGATGCTATCAGTCAGTTTTTAGTCAAGGGAATGGCAGTTATGGTTGCACCAACCAAATGCTGCATCACATCGATACTGGAGACACCTGACCTATCTGGCAAGCACCAAGACGTGTTCCTCTGGCAAAGTAAGTATGTTGTAAGGCATAGGGGAATCATTGAAGAGTCTGACAACCCTGGTTGCAAGAGCTGTAGTCCTGGTAAAGAAGAACAGTGAAATTTGCTTCTGTGTGGATTACTGGAAGCTGAATGCTGTCACCCTAAGGACTGTTTTCCTTTGCCCTGGATTGACGACACTCTGGATACTCTTGCTGGTGCCCAGTGGTTGTTGACTTTGGACTTGAAATCCGGTTACTGGCAAGTGGCTTTGGATCCTAGAGATAAGGAGAAGACCATATTCTTGACAGGACAAGGGCTTTGGCAATTTACAGTTATGCCCTTTGGCCTTAGTAATGCGCCAACAAACTTCCAGCGTTTCATGGAGTTGATGAGGTACCTGACTTAGGATGCTTGTCTGCTATACCTGGATGACATCATCATGACTGGTAGGAGCTTCAAAGATCATCTAGGAACCTGAACAAGCTATTACAAAGATTACAGGCAGCAAATCTGAAGGTGAACATGAAGTGCCAACTGTTCAACAAGAAGGTTCACTACTTTGGCCACATAGTTTCTCCCACAGGGGTAGCTACAGAGCTGGAGATGGGTCAGGCTGTGAGAGACTGGCCTCAGCTGAAAGTAAGACTAAAGTTACGCAGTTTTATGAGTCTGTGCAGCTACTACCACCTGTTTGTCAGCAGCTTCTCCAACATCGCAAAGCCTTTGACTCATCTGGTGGAAGAACACTGACCTTATATGTGGACGGAAGGGGCCAAAGGTGCATTCCAGGCACTTAAGTCAGTGCTCTGCAGTGTTTCTGTTTTAGTATTCCCACAGCCAGACTGCGATTTCGTTGTGGACACTGATGTTAGCGACAGCAGGACTGAAGGCATACTATCCCAAATCTAAGACAGACAGGGACAAATGATTGCCTCATCTGGCTGTTAAGCTTCAAAAACCTAGAGGGCCAGACAGCCCATTGGATCCAGAGGCTCCAGGAGTTCAACTTCCTCAGAACACCGGAAGGGAAAGAGTCACTCCAATGTAGATGCCTTGTTAAAAATACCTTGCCCAGAGGGGTGCAGCCACTGCAATAGGGTGGAGGAGAAGGAATGCACCGCAGCTGTCTGCGTGATTTCAGCAGTGCCTGCAGACAGATGGTATAGTACAGACCTGAGGAGAGAACAGCTGGTGGACAACTTTTCAGGGATGGTGCTTCAAGAAGTGGAAGCAGGGACCAGGCCAAGCTGGGAGGACATTGCACCCAGAAATAGTGAGTATAGGTCTTTCTGGGCACAATGGGACTCGCTGAAGATCAAGGGTGATATGTTGTACTGAGTCTGGGAGTCACCTGACGGAAAGACCCAGAGAGAGCAGCTGGTACTGCCACAGATTAAGGTCATGGATGTCCTGGATGAGGTACATTCGGGTTCATCCAGAGGGCATCATGAATCCAACAGCACTATTGATAAACTGCAACAGTGGTACTACTGGTTGAGACTACCAGCATATACTGAGAGGTGGTGTTGCCAATGTTAAATACACGTGGCGCATGGCAGCCTGCAGACTAGGAGCCAAGGCAGTATAATGTGGGTGCAACCCTTCGAGTACATCACTATCGATATAGTTGGACTGTTCCTCTGTCCAACAGAGGCAATAAATATCTGCTAGTGGTCATGGACTCCTTTACTAAGTGGCTGGAAGTATATGCAATCCTTACTAGGAGGCCAAAACAATCATGTACAGCCTTGTGGAAGAACTGTTTTGCCAATTTGGAGTGCTGCTAGAACTGCACAGCAATCAGAAACTTGAGTCCAGTCGGATGAAAGAAACACTAGAACTACTCGGAGTGCACAAGGCACAGATGATGCCTCTCCACCCATAATCAGACGGTATGGTTGAGAGGTACATCTGAGGAAAATGGTGGTCAACCACCAGAGGGACTGGGATATCAGGGTGCTGCTGTTCTTGCTGGCCTATCGTTCATCTATGCATAACACCATTGGGATGATGCCAGCCAATTTGATCTTCGGTAGAGAATTGCGCCTTCCATGTGACCTGGGTGACGATGATGTGGAAAACCTCGTGGACCGTCTTCAATATGTATGTGAGCTGACCCGTCAGCACATCCGGATGAAGACCCGGTACAAGAGCCTAGAGTTCCAGGAAGGTGATTTGGTGTGGCCGTATTGCCCAACCCGGATCATAGAGCACTGCCCCAAGCTGCAACAAGCATGGCAAGGACCATACCGCGTGTAGAAAGGATAAACAATGTCTACCGCATCCAGAGGGTGCCTTGCAGGAAGATGCTGGTGGTATACTCAGATCATCTGGCCCACTATGATGACTGCTCAGGGAGGGGGGCCTATGTGACATTAGTTTACATCTCTATGGAGAAAACTTGCCATATACTAGATGCTCTTAGGATGATCGTTGCCAAGGAGCAGAAGAGGTAACTAAGTTTTACAGGCTACTTTTGGAGAAAGTTAATGATAAAGAGAGTTGAATAAGTGTATTGTGTTAAATTGGTGAGGCCATATCTAATTGTACAAGTTCATGATACAAAATAATTAAAAAGGTTAAAAAGTTACAATATCTTAAACATTTGGTATTTTAATAAAAATCTTGAGAGCCATTTTTGAGCAATGAAAGTTTTTTGTGTAAAGGTAGTTTAGAGTGAGGGGATTTAGTGTCTCATCCTTGAATGACAAACTTAATTATCCAACTTTTCACCTTGGAGACAATCTGCCGTATGAAGCTTTCTTTTTTTTTTTTTGTATTGAGGGAGCCTCAAAACATGTATTTTGGTGAATATTGTATATTAAATGTTTGGGTGGAATGCTAGGTATGTGCCAGACAAGTACTGAAATCACTTGGGTAATGAACAAGGTCCCAACTCGTACGTGACAAGCATGGTATTTGTGCTATTGAATTGTTCGACTTTTATCAATATCCAAGGAAAATAGTTTAATTACAAGTGAATTACTTCATGTTTTTAAATAATTGTAGTACAGTTTTCATACCTTTATATTTGAAGTTTTAAAAATTTGGAGCACATTGTTTACAAATACTTTGGTAGGCAGAGCATTTTGAACAGTGAAATGCTCCGAGAGTGAGCTGTGTTATAGTTGATTATCCGCTCTGCAGATTTAACTGATGCATTGTCTTAAAAGTAGGTATAATCTTTATTAATTCAGTTTGTGTCCTGTACATTTTATTCATCATATTATATCTAAAATATATAAATTTTTAAGAAAATCATCCAGGTCCTACTAAATGAACTGGAGTGGTCTTTCTTCACATTCTTGAATATTGTCCCACTAAAGTAAACATTGATTGATGTTTCACATTTTAGTTACGCTCTTCACTGTCGGAAGTTTATGTATAGAATTTTTGTTAAATGCACTTTTCTCTTTTAAATTCAGAGAACTTCAAATTCTGAATATCTGGTGAAATCTTTGAATCAAACTTTTTGACTTGATACCTTCCTTCACAAAGATATCTTTTATATAATAAAAAACACCACGTCTAACAGGAATGAAGTGGGGAAGTTCCAGAGCAACTCTTAACACAACATACAATGTATATATAAAGCCATTATTTACTTACTGCAGCGAAGTTCTTGTAACAGCAAATACAAAAAAAATTCAAATCTTTCAAAACCAAAGTCTGAGACTAAATTACAGGTGCTATCAAAATCACACCAATACCAGCTATGGAAATACTAACCAACCAATACCCCATTGCATATGAAATAGAAAAAGTGGCTCTTATTCAACACGAAAAGTTGATCAGACTCCCATTCAATACATGGAACAAGAGAAATTTTACACATACACTAAAGACTACACTTGACAGAAGAGGTTAAGAAAAGTGATACTCCAACTAGTGTTCTAAAATTATTGGCATTAGAGACAATCAATACTAGATTTCCAGAACACGAATGACTCCATATTTATACTGATAGATCATTGATACCAAACCGAGATGGAGCAGGGGCTGGAGTCACGTGTCACCTCTTTTCCTATTACAAATCTTTAAGTTATGGAACTACAAACTTTGATGGAGAAATTGAAGCAATTCGAATGGCCCTACAAAATCTTTTGTATAGAATTTCACATTTTCATCAAGCAGTTATTCTCTGAGATTCCAGGACAGCAATTATAGCAATTACTTCCAAGTTGTCACCAAAAAACCAAACAATTATAGAATGTTGGAAAATCCTTACCCACCTAACCGCACTTCAGAAACACCTAGTTTCCAATGGATACCAGCTCACTGTGGACTGAGTTGTAATGAGAAAGCTGATTTTCTTGCAAAAAAGGGTACAGGCAATGTGCAGAAATGTATAGTTTATTTACCATTTTATGCAGCTAAAAGATAAATCAACTCTGAATTAAAAAAAAATACTGCAAAATATTACTATAAAAAATCAAAGAATAAAAGATGGTAACTACCAAACATTCAAACAGTAATTCCTGTGTATCCTTGAAAAACAGCAGTTGCAACCTTCAGGTTGATTACAGGACATGATTGTCTGGCAAAACATTTAAACAGAACTGGGATATATTCTTCACCACTCTGTCCTCTGTGTGATCCCAGAGAGGAAATGGACCAAGAACACCTTCAAATATGCCCGGCCACTTCTAGTGCCCCATCCATCAGTGAAAAATATTGAAGAGCAAGAGGATTAATGACGTCATTGTCAGAAATCCAGCATTAGCTAACAACAACAACAGCGTATTAAAAAAACCGATGAAGTATAATAACTTAGCTCAGGCAACTTTTATGGTTGCAAGATTGATTTTTAGGGAATTCTCCCCCACATGAATCTAAATAAGTCTCATTTTCATTTTTCAAAATGTACTTTCCAAAATTGTTCCTGATAATGTTACAAGCTTGAGGTATTGCTATGATGAGTAAAATGTATCTGTTGAGGTATTTAATGAAAAAAACTGAAGCAATACAAATAAAAAAATAACAAATATTTAGTGCCTAGGCTTCACTTATCTTAGAGTTGTGAATATACAGTTTCATATCGTCAAACCAAACTCATAATTATTTATATTGATTACCTTGTTATGAACGCTAGGTGATGTAATTTTTATTGTATTATCAACCACTGAAAGCAAAACAAATTTGATAACAGAATCAATTCATGGTATTTCAAAATTCATAAAACAGTCCTTATTTTTCAAAATGAATATCTTTTCCCAAACCATTAAATCTGTAGATCCATTTAATTGTTTTAATGATTTAGCCTCTGGATTTATTTCATGATTAAATGGCCAAAAAATGATCTGCCACAGCTGATTTATCAATCTGTTTATACTTAACACTTCTAAGATGTTCCTTTATTCTGGTATGGATATGTGGACATTTTTTATATTGTTCCTGAGTAACATAATTATTTTCAGTTTCCAAGTGAAAATTGTGTGAATTTTATCGTCTTCTCTTGTAAATTTAAAAATTTTAAAGCATTATTTATGTTTGCCATTCCTAGATGTAAATAAACAATATAACAATAAATTGAATTTTAACATTTATAGAAAGGCAACCCTTACTGATAATTACATGAAAATATCTGATGTGTTGCACTCACATAACCTTCTCTACTCTTGTACAAACTATTCTTACAAATTTTTATTCCTCTATCTACTTAATGTTAATCAAGTGAAACATTTGCAGAAAGTACATTATTGACAATTTTCTTGTAGGTACAAGGGGAATATGGGAATACAGTAGACTTTGAGCGATAGTCAACTCTTTTAAAGCTTTCACATTCCGTTTTCTTTGCATGGTTAACATAAAAAAAATGAATAGCGATGCTCCATTTGACAGAAGTATAAGTTCACCAATACTTACACGAATAATATGTCCGAAATGGTTCACTCTACAAAAAAAAATTTATTTAGACATAAATTGTGTTTTACCAAGATCTACACTTTTTGTACAGTAAGATTTGGTCTATCTGTTACGGTTTACCAGTTATGCAAAAGTCGTCAGAGTAAATAGGACTTCGTGGGCTAGAGCCAGAAAATTCAAGATATACATTTCATCTGTCATAAAAATATCTCAGACATATGGCATTTTAATCAAAATCATCAGAGCCATTTTCAAGAAAATCAAAATTTTCCATATAAAGGGTAGTCTAGTGTGGAGCAATTTTCTTCAAAATCTTCATGTCGCATACTTGAAAGACATTACACTTAAATACCAACTTTGGTTTTTAACTGACTTCTCTTTTTTGAGTTAAGCTGTCCACAGTCTTACAGGGAGACATTTTTCTAAAAATGCCTTTTTTGGATTCAGGGGGCCTCAAAACATGGATTTCCTGTGAAATCTCGACATCAAATTTCTGGCTGGAATACAGTACTTCTATTTTACTAGAGAAAGCAGAGAAATAAAATGAGAACCAGGTTATGAGTTTTGAAATGCTGCTTATTGATTCTGTTAATAAATTTGTTTTTCTTTCAATGATTGGTAATAGAATAAAAATTACATTGTCTAGTTATTATTTATTGCTGCCAACAAACTTCTAGGAGGTTGCACCGTTGCCGGTCAGGCCTCGTTACCGGTCAACAAGTAGTTACACATTAAGATGCTAGATAGTACCAAAAAACAGCTATGATGTGGTAGGCAGGAACAAAAGAACGCTATTCCTAGCGTGAAGTCCGGGTTTTTCTTGCCATTTTAGAGAAAACCTTTGTGAAGTGTGAATGACGGTGCTTTTTTATTACGCTGCTAAAACTTGTGACTGTATTGACCATGTTTAGATGAATTTAACTTATTATATTTTATTATACTCTTAGCATGCCCAAGCAGTGAGTTAACATGCTTAAATTCCCGAAAATCTTTTTGTATAGCATTCATTTTACTATTTTATAGCCCCCTTGCATTGCCCTGTGTACGGTCAAGGTGTGTGTTCCCATTACCGGTGATGAATCTACAGACTTCCAGAAGACCATTGCCAAGATCTCTCCTGTAGCTGATTACCTGCAGAGAAAATTTGTTAACAGAAAAAGGAGAGGAGAAAAACAGTGCAATTCTGACATCCACTCTCTTCAAAAATATGGTAGAAGAAAGGGAGGAAATCAAATGACAGAGGAAAGAAAAAGATTTTTGTGGAAGGAATAATCCAAAAAAGAAGGTAATTTCAGGTCGTATCAACTGGAAACTTTAGTTTGGAAATTGAAGTGAAGACCACAAAAAAGAAAACACCGAAGAATCTGAATGTGTTATTTTTGGTGAATGCTTTCAAGAAGATTAGGTGCAGTGTTGCAAGTGTTGTGGTTGGGCAAATGTAGTTTGCGTAGACAGTGACGAAATAGCATATTTTGTGTGTGAACATTGTAAAAAATGACTAAGAGTGATAGTGTCTAAACAAAATACATCTTTGTAATATCATATGCATTTTACGTAATTATTAAATTCTACCAATGTTTTTTCATGCATACCAAAGTGACCGATAATGGAAACAGTTTTTCTTGAAAGTCTCTGACTTAGTGTTTATAATAATCTGAATTATGGATACTTAAAAGTAAATCATATTTTCAAATTGCTGTTCTAATTGTTATTCATGTTGTCCTCTATCCTCTGCTTTCAGCTTTGCTTAAATTCATTATCCAATATGCGCTAATCATGGATATTGACTTAAGTGACCGGTACCGGGGCAATCTCCCCTACTGTTGGTGTTTTTAAACACACAAGCTATGTGTGGGCAATGTTTGAGAGGTAGAACTCGAACTTAAAAATTCAGTGCCACAGCTGGAATTTGAACCAGAGACCCTCTGTTTACCAGGTGGGTGCTCTAACCATTAAGCTACTGTGACAACTTGCCAGAATAACATTGAATGGTTAGACCATCTGCCTAGTAAGTGGAGGGTCTGTGGTTTAAATCCCAGCTGTGGCATTGAATTTTTAAATTCCAGTTCTACCTCTCATACGAGTACATTATCTAGCATCTGTAACAATGGCTACCAGGATAAATAATTGTGTGTTTGGTGTGACATGATTGAAGAATCATTAAACTGCAGTTACCTCTATATTGGCAACTCCAGATACGAGAGCTGTCCCAGAAGTTCCTGCCCTAACAAAGAGAGCACAGACATCTTTATTTCTCTAACTAGTCTACTTTCAGCTCAATACACTTCTCCCAACAATGTGCAATAGCTTCAATACCCTGTTTATAATAAGAACTTGCACTCATAGCCATCAACTGCGTACACCACCTCTTCACTGTTGGCAAATCTTTTACGACCAAGCCATTTCTTCAATTTTGGAAACAAAAGATAAACAGATCGTGCTAATCTGGCAAAAAGGGTGCATGAGGAAGCAATTTGAACTTAAACCCATTGGCTTTGGCCATGGTGATAATGCTTGTGTGAACTGGTGCATTGTCTTGATGAAACACTATTTGTTAAATACAGCCATTTTTGCTTGATGTCATGCAAGCACTGCAACAAGTTTGTATAAAACTTACCGTTGATTGCTTTTCCTTTTTGGAGATAATCAATGAAAATTATCCCACATGCATCTCAGAAAATTGATGCCATGACTTCGGCTGCAGATGGAACTGTCTTCACCTTCTTTGGCGCTGTTTCCTCCCTTTCAATCCACTATTTTGACTGTTCCTTGGTCTCAAGTGTGAAGTGATGGACCCAAGTTTGATCCGTGGTTATGAATCAATGCAAAAAGCTGACTTTATTGCAGCGAAACATTGCCAAACACTACTGAAACAACCTCATGACACTTTGTTCCATTATGAGCATATGTGGCACCAATCTTGTGCACAGTTTCCTCTCATGTCCAAGTTTTCAGTCAGTATGCGATATACAGCACTTTTTCAAATGCCTGCAATGGCTGCTAGCTCACACACTTTCAGTCATCTGTCATCAAATACCATTTGGTGGATTCACTATTCATTGCTACCAAACAAATATTGAATAACCTAGCATCATCAAACTTCAAACTTAAGCTTTATAAGGTTGGTATGTTCTACCAGTCATTTGTTTCAAATAACTGCTATCTATATGTCAGGTTAGGTACTTTTGTGGCAGCCCTTGTAAGTGAAGCCTGGTAATTAAATATTTATGTTATATTTGTATCTGTTGAGTTGTATGCAATTTGTAAATTATGTGTTCATTTTTTGTCAGATATTTTCTAACATCAACTTTTTGAAACATTTGCTGTAGTGCATTTAATGACAATCAGCTCAAAGTGGATGGGAAAATACCATTTTATGTGAATTATTAGGGAATAGTGTTGGGAGGGAAAAGGCATATGATTGTTCATGCAGTGTGAAAATGTGTAGGAACTTAATGTAACATTGTATTGTCAGTTTATAACCCTCTCACTCTTACAATAATGTTTCTTGTACCTGTATAAGCTGTAGATATAGTGTTTTGTAACCATGTACTTCCCATGTACGATCCTTCCTTTCTCTGTAAGCTGTAGATATAGTGTTTTGTAACCATGTACTTCCCATGTACGATCCTTCTTTTCTCTGTAAGCTGTACATATAGTGTTTTGTAACCATATACTTCCCATGTATGATCCTTCCTTTCTCTGTAAGCTGTAGATATAGTGTTTTGTAACCATGTACTTCCCATGTATGACCCCTCCTTTCTCTGTAAGCTGTAGATACAGTGTTTTGTAACCATTTACTCACAATTGTATTACCCATGTATGACCCCTCCTTTCTCTGTAAGCTGTAGATATAGTGTTTTGTAACCATGTACTTCCCATGTATGATCCTTCCTTTCTCTGTAAGCTGTGGATATAGTGTTTTGTAACTTGTATTACCCATGTATGACCCCTCCTTTCTCTGTAAGCTGTAGATATAGTGTTTTGTAACTTGTATTACGCATGTATGACCCCTCCTTTCTCTGTAAGCTGTAGATATAGTGTTTTGTATCCATTAACAAATTTTGTATTATCTATTAACAACTCTCTCCCTTTTACAATAAAACTGCCTCTCCCACCCTTCCCCTTTTACAATAAAACATTCTTCTCTATCCTCTCCCTGCACCCCTCTTTATGTACCCCCAGATTCTTACCATTGCATTGTGTGTGTATATTATTCTGCCCTTCCCTATTCCACTGCAAACTTTCAATGCAGTGTTACAATATTTGCAATTTTTAGGGGTGATTTCTGAAGAAGACAGCATTTTACAGTAGTAAAAAGTACAATGGAATGCCAATGTTTTCTTTTTCTTACGTTATTTTCGAGCTTCTTTTTCTGCTTGATTATCTGTTGTACACTTGTGAGTGCCAGTCCCTTGGCTTTGACTTACACTGTGCTCAATTTTATGCAGCAGCTGTAGATAAGTTGCTGTGATTTGTTACCACTATTAGGTTTGCCAAGCTAGATTAAAAGCTCAAAAAATAAAATATTACAGACTTTTAGCCTGTGATGTCCTATTTTAACTTGGTATTGTGTTAAAGCAATAAATATTGTCGCCCATCGCATTATTGTCGGCACTACCGCAAAGGATCCGAAGGGAAGAGACAGAAAATGGCCGCATTGTTGGGGCGCTTGCCAAAAGAGAGAAAGGGATAGAGGCTTCTGGAATTTTGTGCTTTGTATTTCACCGCAATAATAACTGAACTTTCCTGAAGTTTCGAGAATAGTGCCTGGGAGATATAAATAGTGGTAAAGTGTGAGAAGGGACAGTTCTTGTGTTACTAATGCGGAGCCGTGCTGTTGGTGAATCGGTAAAGACTTTCTTGCTGTTGCAACGAGTGTACAAAGTTACTGTTCACGGAAACAAAAGTGTTTCTTTATGTCGACTACATCTGTCTTCTTTACTTTACACCCACCAAGGTCACACTGGTGTCAGAAGTGGGATACGACGATGGAGCCTACATTGGTGAGCTTTTTACAAGAGCTGAAAGCAGAGATGAAGACGGCAAACGACAACCTCGCTGCCGAGCTGAAAGAGATGAAGACGGAGCTATCGGCGAAAATTGACGAGCAACTGGCTGGGGTAAGGAAGGATGTGAAAGAGCTCGGTGGAAAGATGGAGGACCTCGGCCAACACGTTGACGCCCTGGTGATTGTCGGGGAACGGCTTAGCGTTCTCGAAGACAGGGTCGACGGTAGCGCCAAGGAGCTAAATGCAATGGTGGAAGGGATGCTTAGTGAAAAGCTAAAGAACTACAAGGCCGAGGCTCCAGCACGCGACACAACATCGACGCGCGTCAAACCGTCGAAGTACGATGGCACGTCAACGTTTGAGGTCTTCCGCCGTCAATTCGACACAGTGGCCAAGCACAACAAATGGTCGCCAGAAGAAGAGGCCGCGCAGCTGATAGCCAGCCTCCAGGGACGAGCCGCAGAGGTGCTGAACGCAGTCCAGACAGCGCCGGCGCCCAAGGACATCTGGGAGGCCCTGGAGAACCGGTTCGAAAACCACCGCTTAGCCGCAGCCAACTGAAATCTAGGATGCAACTGCCAGTGGAGACGCTGCAGAAGTTCGCCCTGGCAATCGAACAGCTGGCCAGCAAAGCCTTGGTCGACCTCCCCTCCGAATTCGTATCCCGAGAAGCCGCCTATACCTTCGTCGACGGGGTACGCGATGCCGAGATACGTCAACGCCTGATGCTCGGCGACTACAAGACCATCCACGAGGCGCTAACGGCCGCATTAAGGATGGAAGCGGCCAAAGTGACGGCTACCCCGACCTCGAAGACAAGGAGTGTCCGCTACGATGAAGACCGCAGACCAGTCCAGGGACGCCGACGAAGACCAGGTGGCGTGTGTTGGGGGTGTGGCCAGCCGGGACACCTGATGAGAGACTGCCGGCACCAAGAAGAGTTAGCCGGAAAACGAGTAATGGCCGGCGTGGCGAGGGGCACGTCGGCGCCATCACCATCATCCCCTCGAGTGACACTGCACGCCGTCAGCCGACGGATGGATGACAGCCTCATCGCCGACGGTTGGGTGAGAGGGAATACGTGCCGCGTGCTTGTTGACACTGGAGCAGCCGTAACTGTCATCAGACCTGACGTAGCCAGGGGCTTGCCGTCGAGAAATCCGAGCCGACCGTACCAACTAGTGACGGCATCGGATGACACCTTGCCTGTGGAGAGGGAGGCCCTGCTGAAGTTGACCTTGGGGCGAAGTGTCTTGCGTTTGTGGGCGTTCGTCGTGGAGGTGGCTGAGGAGGTGATACTGGGACTGGATGCCCTCAGGAGCCACGAGGCGACGGTCGACATCCGCAAGAAGGTTCTGCGGCTTAAGGGAGAGGAAGTAATGCTCCGGCACCCCGAAGAACCCTTGGAATCTGCAGGGTCATTCTCAGGGAAGACGTAGTTGTCCCCGCGAGAAGCGAGATGGCAGTGACGGCGCGACTGGAAGGCCAGCGCAAAAAGAACATGCTGCTGGACCGGAAGACGCATGTGCACGGGCTCTGTGTAGCCGGGACATTGTTGCCGTGCCGAGAGGAGGTGCCGGTGAGACTCCTCAACCTAACAGACACCGATCACGACGTCCAGGCCGGGACGGAGTTGGCGTGCGAGCCCGTGGTCAGCGTAACACCAATAGACAAGACCCAGGAGCCGGTGCCGACGCAACATCTGGGGCCCCGGCTGGAAGGCTTACTGGAGAGAGCGGCCGACCACCTGACCGCTGAACAGAGAGAAAAGGTCCAACAACTGCTGAGACGATATCAGCGCGTCTTCAGCCAAGGCAGCAGCGATTACGGCCGCACGGACCGAGTGCTTCACCACATCGACAACGGAGACGCCCGGCCTATTCGGCAACAACCTAGACGCGTTCCGTTGGCTAAACAAGCGGCGGTACGAGACATGCTGGAGGACATGAGAACCAAGGGAGTGATCGAAGAGTCTGACAGTCCTTGGTGTTCCCCTGTAGTTCTGGTGAAGAAGAAGAATGGCGAGCTACGCTTCTGCGTAGATTACAGGAAGCTGAACGCTGTCACCAGGAAGGACTGCTTCCCCTAACCCCGGAGTGACGACACCCTGGACACGCTTGCTGGTGCGCAGTGGTTCTCAACCCTGGACCTGAAATCGGGTTACTGGCAGGCGACTCTAGACCCGAGAGACAAAGAGAAGACCGCATTCTCGACAGGCCAAGGGCTTTGGCAGTTCACAGTTATGCCCTTTGGTCTCTGCAACGCACCAGCTACCTTCCAACGCCTCATGGAGTCAGTAATGAGAGGATTGACTTATGACGCCTGCCTGTTATACCTGGACGACGTCATCATGGTCGGCAAGACATTCGAAGACCATCTTGACACAGAGACTGCAGGCGACCGGCTTGAAGCTGAACGCCAAGAAGTGCCAGCTCTTCCGCAGGGAAGTCAACTACTTGGGCCACTTAGTCTCACCAACCGGAGTGGCCACGGATCCGGAGAAGACACAGGCCGTGAGAGATTGGCCTCGCCCAAAGGATAAGCGAGAACTGCGCAGTTTCCTTGGATTGTGCAGTTATTACCGCCGCGTCATAAAGGGTTTCTCCAGCATCGCCAAACCCCTCACTCGCCTTACGGAACATCGACCTTATGTGTGGACGGAGGACGTCGAAGGCGCTTTCCGGCAGCTGAAGAGGACGCTCTGCAGTGCTATTTTGGGATTCCCACAACCAGGCGACGCCTTCATTGTGGACACCAACGCCAGCGACCATTGCATTGGAGGCGTCCTATCCCAAGTCCAGAACGGCCACGAGCGGGTGATAGCCTACTACAGCAAGACGTTGTCCAAGGCAGAGAAGAACTTCTGTGTCACCCGACGAGAACTACTGGCGGTAGTGAAGACCTTGGAGCACTTCCGCAAGTACCTGTACGGTCAGCCATTCCACCTGAGGACAGACCACTCCGCCCTAACCTGGCTACTTAGCTTTAGAAACCCGGGGGGCCAGACAGTCCGTTGGGTCCAGAGGTTGCAGGAGTACGACTTCACCTCCGAACATCGCAGAGGGAAGAGCCACTGCAACGCAGACGCCATGTCCCGAAGACCCTGCCCAGAAGAGTGCGGCCAATGCGCAAGAGTGGAAGAGAAGGAGCGTACCGCAGCTGTCAGAGTGGTCACGGCAGTGCCTGCGGATGGATGGGATAGGGCGGGCCTGAGGAGGGAGCAGCTGGCGTACGCCGACTTGGGACCACTCTTGAGAGAAGTGCAGGCAGGGACGAGACCAACCTGGGAGGACATCGCACCCAGAAGCGCTACATAGAAGTCGTACTGGGCCCATTGGGACTCGTTGAAGACCAAAGAGGGCGTGCTGTTCCGGGTATGGGAATCACCTGATGGGAAGACCCAGAAAGAACAGTTGGTACTTTCGCGAAGTAAGGTCCCGGAAGTCTTGGAGGAAGTGCACGCCGGTACCTCGGGTGGACACCTAGGAGCAAACCGGACGATCGACAAACTCCGACAGCGCTACTACTGGCTGAGGCTCCGAGCAGACGCTGAGAACTGGTGCCGTCAATGTCACGTGTACGCGGCGAGTCGCGGCCCCTAGACTAGGAGCCGGGGTCGCATGCAGCAGTACAACGTCGGAGCGCCCTTCGAACGCATCGCCGTCGACATAGCTGGGCCATTCCCAGTGTCCGATCGAGGCAACAAGTACCGGATGGTAGCTGTGGACTACTTCACCAAGTGGCCGAAGGTGTATGCCATCCCGAACCAAGAGGAGAAGACGATTACAGACTGCCTCGTGGAGCAGCTGTTCTGCCGTTTTGGGATCCCGTTAGAGGTCCACAGCGACCAGAGCACCAATTTTGAGTCGCACCTAATGAAGGAGGCATTGGAAAGACTTGGGGTGAACAAGACCCGCACAACACCCCTACATCCACAGTCGGACGGCATGGTCGAGAGATACATCAAGACCCTAGAGGAGCACCTGAGGAAGGTCGTGGCCAGCCATCAGCGAGACTGGGACCTCAAGGTACCACTGTTCTTGCTGGCCTACCGTTCGTCGACACATGACACCAGCAAGCCTAATGTTCGGCCGAGAGCTACGCCTCGCTTGTGACCTGGTTTTTGGGAGCCCCCCGGAAGCGAGACAGCCGGCAACCGAGTATGTGGAGAATGTCTCCACGACATGCACGAGATGGCTCGTCAGAACATCCAGATGGCGAGCGACCGCATTAAGACCCGGTACGACAAGCAAGCCAACAGCCGAGGATTCCAGCAAGGTGACATGGTCTGGTTGTACCGCCCTACCCGGACCAAGGGACGCTGCCCAAAACTTCTACTACCGTGGCAAGGACCGTGGTAAAGAGGATTAACGACGTAGTCTACTGCATCCAGAAGGTGCCCCGAGTAAAGCTGTTAGTGGTACACCTGGATCGTTTGGCCCGTTACGATGGTGCTGTTCGGGACGACCAGCCTTGAAGAGGGAGCAGTGTCTCCCATCGCATTATTGTCGGCACTACCGCAAAGGAGCCGAAGGGAAGAGACAGAGAATGGCCGCATTGTTGGTGCGCTTGCCGAAAGAGAGAAAGGGATAGAGACTTCTGGAATTTTCTGCTTTGGATTTCACCGCAATAATAACTGAACTTAACTGAAGTTTCCAGAATAGTGCCTGGGAGATATAAATAGCGGTAAAGTGTGAGAAGGGACAGTTTTTGTGTTACTAATGCGGAGCCGTGCTGTTGCTGAATCGGTAAAGACTTTCTTGCTGTTGCAACGAGTGTACAAAGTTACTGTTTACGGAAATAAAAGTGTTTCTTTATCTCGATCACATCTGTCTTCTTTACTTTACACCCACTAAAGTCACAATATTTAAAATACTTGAAGATTAACTTTTATTTTTTAAATTTTAACTTTTACCTTTCACGTTTTAACGCTCTAAGCTTGTGAGTTTTTCTGCTTCTTTACCTTTTGACTTTGGGTCCAAATGCACTAGTTGTTGAACGGCCCTTTAACACCATTTACTCACACACTTTCTGGCCATTTTCGTGGTTCTTCCACCTCACTTCAGCTAGCACAGCAATGGGGACTGGCAATGTTAGAACAACTTAACTGCAGTTTCATTAATACAGTTGTAATTGATTCTCTGGTCCATTTAATGAGTTGAATAATTACTCGTATTTACATCACAAATCAGTGCTATTTAAAAAGTACTTTTCTTCAGAAATCTCCTCTAAAATATGTAAAAATGAGGACTATACAAGACAGTCAAACCCTACCAAATGGTTCCATAGTGCCATAATTGGTATAGGTTGCGCGTTCGTTCTTGACGAATGACCTTGAGCAGAAATCCAATGAGTGAGCCTACCCTTAATAAACAGGTCAGCAAATGTTTATGCTACGATAACAGACACCTCTGGTTTCCTCTGTTGCGTTTGTGTATACAGTCGACTGTAGAAGTTTTGTGCGGTACGGATGTATGTATGCATGCAACGAAAATAGCGATTCAGACGAGGGAGAGATGCCGGGAATAGAATAAATGCAAGAAAGTTAAGTGGAAACAGTTATAGAGGTATAGTGTATAATACGTGTGGCTGATATTACTGCAAGTGTCATAAATTGATTTGTAGTGTTGTACTACTTCAGCTCAGAAGCATGCGCGTCATCTCACTGCAGACTGTACCTCCTCTCTCTCGTTCCCGCAAAAGCTGAGTAGAGACTCGCATTCAACCTTTCATATAAAATTTTCATTCGTCAAGAAGTAACGCGCGACCTATAAGTAGTGGCTGGCCGTACAAGGTTGAAGAGGGAACGCTCCCTAAGCAGCCCGGGCGTGCTTGCACGTCCAAATACCCGTATTCATTCATTCATTCAGGTAAGCAGGAGTCCAGGAGTGAGTACGAGTCGCCTGGGTTAACCCAGGCAGATGGTAAGGTGGCCACGGTACCTATCCGTTTAATTACGGATTTACCCGTGAGGTGGTATAGGTTATCAATGTATTACAAGCTTTTGTGTATTTATATGTCTGATGGTGCAGGTTGGGTTACTATATTGTCACTGGCGGCGGGATCTGTCAGATCTTGGATGTCTCTGTCTCCGCCTAGGGAGGCGATGGTCGTATTACCCCAGGGTGTTGACCAGCTGGTTTGGGTGAGGTGTGAGTTTGGCATACATTATGCGAGTCCTGTCCCGCACGACGTCCACAATGTATGGGATGCCGGAATGAGTGTGAAGGATGTGTGATGGAAACCTACGGTCGGTATCGTAAATCCTCCCAAGCGCCCTGTTCTGCACGGCCTGCAGCCTGCGAATGGTGGAACGAGCCACCGTACCCCAGACCTCGCACCCGTACAGAATCAGGGGCGGGATGATCGCACGGTACAAGTGTAGTTTCAGATGTATAGGCATGGTTGAGTGGAGTATGGGGTCTCAGGGCGCCATGTCCCTGACCGACCTTTGCTCTGACATGTGGAGTGAAGGTTAGACCACGGTCAAGTAAGCAGCCAAACAAATGTCAATATATAGACAATATGGTAAGAGGCTAAACCAGTGACATGGCATGGTAAGGACCTAACCATAATAGGTAGCTGCACCACTGTTGAGTAGCCATTGGCTTTGGCATTTCAAGCGCTAGGGAAATACATTAGTGGCAGCACCAATATCAGTAGTATAATCGATGTCAACATGTTTTCCCAGTTTCACATGTCAGTGGTAGCATGTGATTTTTTTGCCCAGTTTCAGGGAACCTGCCTTATGGCACTTATTCTTAGTTCCAGACTAAACCGCCAGATGGTATTGTAATTTTACTGTTAGGTAAGCGCTTCCGAGATGTCATTAGTTTCAGTTCTAGACAAATCCGCCAGATGGCACTAAACTTCTACTTGTACGAAATGCAACAGATGGCGCTGTACTTAGTTCTAGATAAACCCGCCATGTGGCACTAGTTTTCAGTTCTAGGTAAATCCGCCAGGGGGAACTGTCCATTATAGTTCCAGGCAACATGCCAGTGATGTTCCTTCTCAAACCCGCAAGGTGGAGCAGTCATTCTTACTTGCACTTAATCCCGTCGGATGGCAGTCATTGCTAGTTCTAGGTGGCAATGCACTGTAATTTTTAGTTCTTGGCAAATCCGCCAGATAGCCCTGTCAGTCTCAGTTCAAGGCACACCTGCTAGATGGCGCTGTCATTCGTAGTTCCAGGTGCTTCCACAAGATGACACTGTCCTTGTTAATTGCGGGCAAATCCGCCAGATGGCAGTGTAATTCTTAGTTCTAGGTGAACCCAGCAGATAGCACTGTATTGTTAGTTCTAAGTAAGCCCGCCAGGTGGCACTGTATTGTTAGTTCCACGCAAATCCGCTAGATAACCCTGTCAGTCTCAGTTCAAGGCACACCTGTTAGATGGCGCTGTTATTTGTAGTTCCAGGTGCTTCCACAAGATGACACTGTCCTTGTTAAGTGCAGGCAAATCTGCCAGATGGCAATGTAATTCTTAGTTCTAGGTGAACCCAGCAGATAGCACTGTATTGTTAGTTCTAAGTAAGCCCGCCGGGTGGCACTCTATTGTTAGTTTCAGGCAAATCCGCTAGGTGACAACATAATTTTTAGTTCTAGGTGAACACACCAGGTGGCACTGTGTTCCACGCTTACCCGCCATTATTATTCTTAATTTGGATAAGTCCTACTAGATGGTACATTCAGGCTTCAAAGTTGTGCTTAGTTTTCGTTTGTTTTTCTGTGCTTATTCTCCTTAGTGCTGTGTGCTCTGCGCTGTTTACTTCAAAATTGTGAGTTACGGAAGCCTCCAGACCTTCATCCATAGATGCCGATAATCCTGGGGACTGGCAACAATCTAAGCGCCTCATTCGGCAGTCTACCTTGCACATACTTTCACTCAAACCCTGACCTGTTCGCTACACTATTTGCCCCCATTTCCTGTATCCTAAATTAGGTATACAGAAAGAAACCATTGCCCAAGACACAAAAGCATGATAACAAACGACAACCTTTAACACCGCACAGATAAAGTCGCATTAGCGGCTAGGTGCTAAGCAACCAAAACATACCGTGCAGGAGAACCTGTACGACCTGTTCTCGAATGCCCATTAGATGCTATCGACGCGCGCGCTGCAGAATAAAACTATTGATCTGCACAATAGACAACTACGGAATACCAGCATGGATCCCCAAGGTTTCCCTTCCGCTGCCCATCTGGATAGTTAGGTTTGTTGCATAACCTTAATGCTTCTCCAAAGGATATGATTCTTCTCAAAATAATAAATGCAATTACACCTCTATGTATTACATTTATGTAACGTATAATACGTATCACTATGATTTATCATATGTTACACCATGTAAAACAAAGACAAGGTGTTACAATTTTCGCAAGTGTCAGTCACAAACTCATGCCAGTTAGTTACGTGACCTTTGAATAAATATCTCCAGATGAGAATAACATGCCAAACCTTTTTTCAGGTCATTTGAAAGCTTAGAAGTTCCTCTCTCAAGTGATTTTTCAGAACAAATCAAATAAGAAAACTTTCAGAGAAAACGGGGGACAAACGTTTGAAGTTGGATCTGCAGTTCACAAGTGTCAGTCACAAAAAGTTGAGCGCTCATTATTAAATAACTTTCACTTTTTAAGGTTTTTATATTTCCTATCACAACCGCCAATGTATTCTGTCATCGTATGTCGTTAAAATAACATTTTTACACCTGTTTTGACCATTAGACAGACATTTTAAGAAGAAAATGTATTGTAAATGTCAGTCACACGCGGAATTGCTCTATACACCCAGGAATCTCATCCTTATCAATGGACACCACCATATGGAGCTTAAGTCAATAATCACCAGCTTAGAGTAAACTCTACTTCTGCAGTAAACTAGTATTTAAGATCTCCATATCAGAGTAGACTACTACTAAAGTATTACTGACCGCTGCCGGCCTCCTTCACCCTCTCCCACCCTCCGTTATAGGGCGCTGATGACCTAGAAGTTGAGTGCCCTTAAACCAAACCCTCCGTTACAAAAGTTGCGATAACTAGGAACCTATGGGCCGGAGAACCCTCGAGTGGGTACTCGATTCGAGCTTTTCGGGGGTGCCGCACACGATGGTCCAAGTCCCGTGGGCGTCGCTACTCTAGGTACGGAGATACGCCAAATTGAACCCTATTTATTAAGATACGAGGTCGGCGAAGGGTGCAATCGAAAGAGCTCGTCTCGCCGCTCCCGATGCAGAAAACCGCGTCACTCTACGACCACGCGTTCTCGATCTGCTCCGCAGCGCTGCTTACGGTTGAGCCACCGCCGATTTCTCAAATTGTTGCTAGCGCACCACGCGAGGACTCAAACGTCTCGGCGAGGCGAGCAAGATCACTTATGTGCACCATCTCCATCCCATTTGCACTATTTTGCATAACTCCGTTCCTATGGGAGATGGAGGGACGGCGCCTACTTTACTGTAATGTGCGACCTCGATAAGTGTGAAACGAGAACCCACTCGATGGGGTTCCGTCGCACGGTTACAAAGTGGTGAATAACTCGAGAACGGGAGACGACAGAGAGACGCGGTTTTCACCACGAGGTAGTGCAACACCAGCACTACCACTTGGCACTATAGGCGCGATATCGACATGTTATCGAAAATTTGGATTTGTGGCCAAACTGTGGGAGATGGAGGAAAAGTGCACATGACCAAAGTTGCTCCTCCCGTCAAGAGCAGCTTTTCTATGTCATTTTGCTCTATCTCGACTTTTTAAAAAATTTTCCAAAAAAAGGAGCAAGTCCCGACTTTTCCGGATAAAAGTGCGATTTGACGCGAAACGGTGAGATAGGGAAAATGTGCAAATGACCAAGGTTGCTCTACGGACCGAGCCCGATAAACTTTGAATAAGAACTTTTTGCTATATCTCCACTGTTATTTTTATATTACGCGGTATCTCTTAACGGCGCGTCAGAGTCGCGCGGTAAAGGCAGGGGATGACGCGCCGCACAGAAAAACTTTTTTCTATGTGGTGATTTCGGCTGGGGCGCACGGTTTCGGCGCTAGAGGCGAAAAAGCGAAAAACGCTCTCAGGGAAGTAGGCTAAAAAGTGGACGAAAGCGAGAAAGGCATAGATATTCTCGGATGGATTGGGGAGGAAGTGAAAAGTGTCCAGTTTGGTGGGTGTGGGAACATGTTTAAAAAACTGGCAGGTAAAGTACCCTTAAGGGTAGTCAGATCGGGGCGGCAGTGTAATACGAGGTGGAGAGGTGGGAATGAGGCTTAAATGCCCACAATCGGGTCGTTGGGTGCGATAGGGAGGCGATCGGAAGCGAAATAAAAGTGGCGAAGACAGCCGAAGGGACTTTATTTCATCCAACTGGGATGTTGGTGGCGGTGGAAGTGTGTATATATAGGTCGCGGAGCGACACGGGCCCCCTCTTGGCATTAGGCCTTCCAACCATATAAATAGCGCAATCCAGCAATCGAAAACAGGTCGTACAGGTTCTCCTGTACGGTATGTCGTGTTTGTACAGCACCTAGCCGCTAATGCGACTTTATCTGTGCGGTATAGGAGGTTGTCTTTGTGTTGTCATGTTATTGTGTCCTGGGCAATGGTTTCTTTCTGTATACCTAAATTAGGATACAGAAAGGGGGCAGGAATAGGTGTTGGGGTAATGATGTGTTAGAAGATGGGAGTGGCATTACCCTTATCCAAGGGCGTCCTTGGGTGGGCTGTAACTTTTCCTTCTTCGAGGTGCTGTGTGGTTGTATTGACCTAATGCCCGTACCAGCTGAATGGCGTGGGAGTTTAGTTTGGAGTGCATGGTTCGGTATCGCTCCCTCACCAAGTCCATGATGTAGGGAAGTCCTGATTGGTTGTGGAGGATGTAAGACGGGAATCTACGTCCGGTATTATATATCATTCTTAACGCCCTGTTCTGCACTGACTGCAGTTTGCGTATGGTAGATGGTGCTGCTGATCCCCAGGCTTCACAGCCGTATAGGATCAGTGGTGGAATGATTGCCCAGTAAATCCTTAATTTTAGGTGGTTGGGCATTGCAGATCTGAGGACAGGGTAGAGCTGTCTGAGCGCAGCCTTTGCGCGGACGTGTGGGGCGTATGTTAGCCCGCGATCGAGGAGAACGCCTAAATATTTGGCGGAGGTTACCCATGGGATATTTCTCCGCCTAAGCCGAAGTGACCGTTCTGGCCGCCAATGGCGAACCTTACCAGGCAGGAGAGCGGAGCTTTTCCCCGGACTAATAGCCATTCTCCACTTCTCACTCCAACGGTCGACGGCGTCGAGTTGTCGTTGAAGGGGAGGGAGGCAATATATCACATTTTTGTTTTGTGCCATGATGAGGACGTCGTCCGCATATTGGCATGTCGCAGTGTGTTGCTCCGTGGGGAAATCGGACATGTAAGCTGCGAAGAGTAGCGGGGAGAGATTACACTGCCCTCTGGGACTCCTGCCACTATTTGCCTTGTAGACAGTTTTCCTTCCACGTTCACTCTGAAAGTGCGGTCCTGAAGGAAACTGCTAATTATAGTGAGATATGGAGGAGGGATATTTGCCTGCTTTAGTTTGTACAGCAGGCCTTGGTGCCAAGTTGTGGCGAAAGCCTTCTCCACGTCCAGCAGCACCGCTATGGTCTTGATGATTGCCTGGAAACCCAAGGAAACCATCTCGGCCACACGCAGCAACTGCATGGTCGTGGAATGACCCCGACGAAAACCAAACTGGTGATCTGGTAGGAGTTGCCTCTCAAAGAGAGGTATTAGGCGGGTAAGAAGCAACCGCTCAAAAACTTTTGAGACGATTGGGAGCATGCTGATGGAGCGGTAGTTGTTAGGAAAGACTGGGTTCTTGCTCGGTTTCAATATACACACCACCCTCGCCTCCTTCCAGAAAACCGGAAAGTGACGAAGACGGAGGCATGCATTGAAGATCGGGTCAAGCGGACGACAGCCTTTTTGGGTAGGTGCTGGAGCATGAGCGCCGTGATGCCGTCATGTCCTGGGGATTTGTTGGGATTCAGACTTTGGATTTCGGAAATCACCGCTTTCGGGGTGATTATGGGAAGTTGGATCACCTCGTGTAGCCGCCACGGTTCCTCATAGAGGTAATCCACGGTTGCTTCCACAAGTTCAGTAAAGTCTTCGTCTTGCGGGTCCTCCCGGGGTTCGAACTGTACCTCAAGGTGGTTCGCGAACACAGTGGCTTTCTCGGCCGGCTCAAAGGCGAACCGCCCACGAGTGCCGTGCAAAGGATGCTGGTATTGGGTCTTGTCCTTCCTCAAGGCCCTTATAATCCGCCAGGGTTTCCTTTCCTGAAGGTTTACTGTTTGTAATGTGTTTTCCCAGGCTGATGTTCTATGCGCACGGAGCAGTCGCCTTACCAGGGATTTGAACCTCTGGTAAACTGCTCTATCCTGGGATGGCGGAAACGCTGCCATAGCTTCCGAACAGTTGCCTTGGGTTTTATCAACTGTCGGAGTTCTATAGGTAAGGTTCTAGGATCTGGGGTGTTGGTGGGAATGCGATGGGTGTGTGCGCATACCGCATTTAGGATCTGGTGGGAAAAATCCGACGCTGCCTCTTCCAACGCCTCGATATCATCGATGCGTGGTCGAGGGTCGACGGAACGGTTAAGTTGTAGGACTGCTGCATCCCAGTCGGTCTCAAATGTTCAGTCTGAGTTTAACAGAGCTGGCATGACTACTGTGGAATCTACCACGACAGGGTAGAATCGAGCTCATTTACTGCCGAGAGGTCAAAGTGTAATGGCATGTTCTTGGTGATCATGATGTCTAAGACATCAAGGCTTGCTCACTCAGTTACTCACACTCATGCACTCACATATTCACTCACACTTGCTCACTCAGTTACTCACATACTCATGCACTCACACACTTACTCTGACACCCATATACTCACACATTCGCTCACACACTTGCTCACTCACATACTCACTCATGCACTCACACACTTGCTTACTCGCCTAATATTAGAGACAAGAATTAGAAGATGTGGAACATCGTTTTTGGGACAACTGCAAGCACATGTGTGAAACTGGAATAGAAATATAATAATCTGATGTGTTGCACTCACATGACTTTCTCTACTCTTGTACCAACCATTCTTACAAACTCTTATTCCTATATCTTCTTTGTGTTAGGTGAGATAAACATTTGTACAAATTATTTTATTGGTTATTTCCTTGTAGGTACAAGGAGAATATCAGAATACAGTAGGCTTTGAGCGATAGTTAAATCTTTTAAATCCCGTTCCCTTTGCATGCTTAACATATAAAAAATGAACAACGATGTTCCATTTCATGTAAGCTGTCAGTTTTCCGAAACTTAGAGATAACAAGGAATATCTCCGAAATGGTTCAGTGTACAAAAAAAATTGACATATAAACGGTGTTTTAGCGAGATCTACATTTTTTGTACAATAAGATTTTGTCTATCTCCTACTGTTTACCAGTTATACAAAAGTCATCCAGAGTAAACAGGACTACATAGGCCATAGACAGGAAATTTAAAATATAAATTTATTTGTCAATCAAATATCTTACACATATGGCATTTTAATCAAAATCATTATAGGTATTTTCAGGAAAATCAAAATGTTTGATAACTTTTCCATGTTAAAGGTAGTTTAGATTGGCGCTATTTTCTTCAAAATCTTCGTGCTGTATTCCTGAAAGACAATTTTAAATACCAACATTGGTTTCTAACTGACTTTTCGTTTTTGAGTTACGCTGTCCACAGACACACACGTACCTTTTTTAAAAAAATGCTTTTTTCGGATTCAGGGGTCTCAAAACATATTTCCGGGGAAATCTTGATATGGAATTTTTGGGTGGAATACAATAGTTACTCTACTTTACTATACGTCGTACAGAAAGTAAAAATATATCCCAGCCTCATTTTACGGTAAATAGCTTAAATTTTCTCGGATCATACATCCCTGAGTGACCGACATACGCTCTTCCCCTTCTCAACAATTGCGCTCCACTTCCCCTCCCTCGAAAATTACCCTCGATTTCCCCTCCTCGACAATTCCCCTCGACTTCCCCTCCTCCACAATTCCCCTCCACTTCCCCTCCTCGACAATTCCCCTCCACTTCTCTTCCTCGACAATTCCCCTCCACTTCCCTTCCTCGACAATTCCCCTCCACTTCCCTCCGCCGCCGCACAACCATAGCGTGTGATAGAAGGGAGAAGGGATCCTCACCCAATAGCCGAACCCTTACCTTATTTACCCTTTCCATGGGTTGATGCGCACTTAAGTCTCATTGGCTAGCACAGAACGCATGAGTAGCTGGCTGTGAGCGATTGCGCCTTTTGTTAGTTTCTGTTGTGTAGTCAACTACTCCAGTAAGGATTCTCGTGGTGGGGCAGATGGCCGCTAGCTACCCTTGGTGACAGACAGACATATTGGCACTAGACAGGTAAGGAGAGATTTCTTTATAATTTTGTATAGTCACTTAACTTTTAGGATTCGATTATCTGATTTACAATTATAATGGTAACAGAACAAATCTGTGCGCATTCACTTTAGCACTATTCGAAGAAAATGCCAGTCTGTCGGATAATAATTTTATATAGCTATAGCTTTACTCAGTCGAAATGGGCTCTAGTGATGGACATAATCGAATGTTCTGTTATGGAATACTTTTAAGGATGGGATGTTTCATTCGAATGGAAGTTCTAGGATATCGTCACCGAGTAATCCTATTTAGTTCTCTCCATGGTTCTCGAACAAAGTATTAAAATGAGCAACCACGTAAATAAGACAACGGTTATTTTCAGTGTTAAATGCTCTCAGGTTTTATGTTAACAATTTTATCTTGCAATGCCGTTTAATCGCTAAAATAATCATGTACACATATTTTTTGGTTATAACTAATTTGTTCAACGTGACATTAAATTCGATTAAAATGTTATTTATAAAAGGTTTAGAAATACAGTATAGTAACCTGATTCCTATTTGTGAACCAAATTACATCAAGCAGCGTTAAGATTGAAATAGAACTTGTATTCTTAAAGGTAGATGTAGATGGTGTGTATGAAGTTGATAAACTCCAACACTGGTCGTCGACCGATCACCATGAAAATTGGCATAGTTTTTTCCTTTTCATAGTTTTTTAAGGTACTCATTTTACTACGTGCCGTATTACCTTCACATTGCTTTCTGTGCTCACTTTTTTACATAGGACATCCACATGTCCTCTACTCGCCTTTCAACAGTTGCCTATACTTTTCTTTGAAAAAGAAATACATGGTTTTCTCTATTCAGTTTTCTTTTAGGAAACACTTATTTCTCTACTCCCTTTTCCAAAAGTAATTTATACAATTTTTTGTTTGAAATAGAAATGGAAGCTATTACATTCAGTTGGTTTTCTCTACCTACTTTTTTCTGAAACACAATTACGTTTGTTTCTCTACTTCCTCCTTCACGAAGAATTCATATAACTTTCTTTACTATTGAAATACTAAAGTATATCAGACTTTTTATTCCTGGAAATAAAAAGTTCGTAAAACTTTCTTGCAAATGCAGCATGTTATAATACTAAATGTATGTATGAAACTAAATATTTGAATATCACCAAGTTATATGCAGAGACCGGAACAGGCCAGAATAACTTAAATGTATCAAATCCATCTTCAATTTGAAAGTGAATGTGTACAAATTATACGTTTGTGATTGAAATGCCACACTTTTGTTGCCTTTTTCTGTCTCTTTAATTAATATAAATGTATTTTACGAAATAAATGCTTTTAATTTCCTTTATTTCATCATTAATGGATAAACTTAGAAACATTTAATTTCTACAAGGTGACTATTCTGTTGCCGTTGAAATGGATCTTGCAGTTATGCTATGTTTAGATTTTCTCCAATCTCGGTCAATGTTGAGGTCATTTTGTCATGAAAAATGTTTTCTGACATGAGACTCAACGTGACTCCAGACAACTTAAAGCATTTTATTAGCATATGCAACAAATAAGGCATTGCAATACAGGCCTTTAAAAAAAAATATTCCCTTTTTTGGCAATTAAAACACTAGCATTTTGTTTAAAACTTTGAAGTTCTTTAAAATATGACGATCGAGGTATTGGATATGTAATCTATTAAGTAAATGGATTTTTATAATTCCTTTTGTTGCATGTTTTAGTATTTGACTTTTTCCCTGCCTATTTTTAATGCCTAAACGTTCGGTCTTTGGTTATATGTATTATGTAACGCGCATTTGTGTAATATAAGGTTTATGCAAAACATTTTCATTATTAAACAGGGCCTTACATGTAGATTCACCATTTTGATATGCTGACTTTAAAATCAATGATACGTCAGCGTTATGGATATGAATTTGGTGTCGAATTTATAACTTAACGTTCTAGTTAAGTGATTCCGCAATGTGTATTGCGTTATTTCATGATTTAGTATATAACATGATCACGGATGTGATAGTTGTGTGGAAACAGTTTGTTTTGCCTCGGAAGAACGGTCATGACGTGTAAATATATTTTATCTGTGTATGATATACTCATACTTCTTGCTGGCCAGATTATCAAGTTTGTCAGTTCAATTCTCCACTCTACAACGCCACGTACCCTGGCGTAGTTGAATTCAATACAATGCACCTATGCTAGTAAAGTATTCGAAAATAGCAGTGTAGTAAATACATTAACGAGAACCGAGAACAAACCGAATGAAAGAATCGAGTAGGCATAAGGATTCGAAAGCCTTCAAGAATCGAGTACATTGACATTTTGCTTTCGAATACTCCCATCAATTTATCCCATTCCACCGCATGACGCAGACGAAGCACACTTCAGTCTCATTGGCTAGTACAGCTCACAGGAGTAAGCAGTTCCGCGCATGGCCACGCCTTCTAATTTCTGTTCGGCAGTCAAATTACTCCAGTAAGAATTGGCCGTTACCCTTGTTGGGACACATTGGCACTAGGCAGGTAAGGGGATATTTATTTATAGTTCTGTACAGGCACTTCACTTTTAGGCTTCGAGAATCTGATTTCCAATTATGTTAACAGAACAATTCCGTGCGCATTCACTTTAGGCAATTGAAAGAAAATGCCTCCGAAGACTTTGTATGCCATCGTGCATTCATCCCACACTATCAATTTACATTGCTGCAAATCCTTGCCATTGAGGAGTTCTTCGAAATGTTGCAGATCGGAGTTTCGGTGCTTTGCATATTTAACGGTATTTTTAGTGCTGAATGGGCTGTTCGACCACCTTCCAACAATGTAGCTGCAATGTCTGAAGCAAGTGCGATTGTAATTTCATTGTGAACGAATTGTTGCTAAAGTCGATAAAATCAAAAGTTTTACCTATACCACCGTGAGCGACCAAGAAGCAAATCCCATCATTTGCAACTTTCATAAGAGTATCAAATGCACACTTTTGTTGTTGGTTCAATAGCGGAATATTTATGCGAACTGATTCTCTTATAGCGTCGATTATACATGCCTAATTGAGATAATACTTTGGACATCAAACACATGTCCTCAAACGATATTAATACCTCGTTGTGTATTTCTTCCGTGACTTGTAAATTTGGATTTCCTGTTTTATGCGCATTTGATGCAAGATATCGTCTCACACACATCCGTGTATTTGGTCCATAAATCAATTGGTTATGACGTGAAGCATGTTGTTATAATTGTAAAAAACAATGTTCGTATTTCATGAGCTTGTGGAGAAATTACAGAATCATTGAAACTTTGTTCCCTATGATCATTTTCAAAACCGATTTTAGTGTCTGATTCACTTAATCGATTCATTGCTCAAATCGATCTTCGAGAGCAGAAGTCATCTTGGCCCGCTTGAGAATAGGTCACACGCGCATCACGCATGGACACTATCTGCGTGGTGAGCCGGGCCTTGTATGTTCCACCTGTGGCGTTCAGCTCTCTGTGGCCCATGTTCTAGTTGATTGTCCGCACTACAATCGTGAGCGCCAGTTGTTTGGCCTGGGTTCTACTTTAAAGTCGATCTTAGGCTGTCGATTCAGTGTTGCGGTTCGTCGGCAGCATTGGCTTTGGTAAACAAGTTTAAATTTTATTTCGTGGTTTTACTTTTTACCTTTTACATTTTATCTGCTTACCTTTTTAGGTCACTTTACATGTTTTAACTGTTTTGAGCTTACCTTTTAGTTAAGTTTTAAGTCTTAACTGTTTTAGCTTTTATGTTTTAACTTCCGTTTTAATATTTAACCGAGTTTTAAGTGGTGGTGAGTTTTATCCGTTTTATCTTTTGACTTGGGGCTCCAATGACCTACATATCGACGGGCCCTTAAACCCTAATCACTCTCATTCACTCGATCTTCGATTAATCTATCTCACACTACCCTAGAGCTGACATCTAGGAACGATTTCAATGGGAAAAAGATACACGTAGTTCTGTTTTTCCGTGCAATTTTTCTAAATGTTCGCTTTATAACAACCTTCCTCGGATTGCATATCAATTTCAAGCAAATAAAATTGCACTCATTGAGATGTGATTAAATTCCAAAGCGTGTAGAGAAAACCATATGAATGCAATACGTTTCATTTCTGTTTTAGTCGTAGATAATTGTATGAATTATATGTTGAAGGGCAAGTAGAGAAAGGAATGTTAGTGTTTAGTACAGCAAACCTGAGTAGAGAAAACGGTGTGAATGTAATTCGTTGCATTTCTATTTTAGTCTATCGGCAGAATGGGGCCATCTTTTATAGTTTATTGGGAGGTCAAGTTGGGCTGTTTTTGCTCTTCCCCTTATATTGTCGTAGTCTTCTTCACTTCATGGCATAGTCAAGCGCCTGTTACGCCTTCAAGGCACTCCAGCTAAAGTTTCCTGCACCTGCCCACCGATCTCCTACCTTTCTAGGGAAATCCGCCAGATGGCACTGTTATTCTTGGTTTGGACAAGCCTACTGGATGTCAGTGTCATTCAGTCATAGACGAACCTACCAGGCACAGTCACCAATTTACGCCACCGCCACTAAAATTCTGCAGTTGACCTCAAACTCTGCAGTTGCACGATATCAAACTCTAGCCTGCAGAAATCTTTGGGAACAGAGGAGTTTAAAAGGGTCAAACTACTTGTTCATCCGCGCTCTTAAAAACAAACGGTTCATCACAGAAGCAAGATGTAAACGTTCTTATTTTAACGATGCTGTCAATTACCACGATCATATAGGTGTGTCGGAATTTTATCCTGTAGTTTTTACTTTAACTCTCCTGATGGCTTTTCGAGCGTCAGGGAGTTCTACATGCTAGATGGAATGGAGAAGTCGTTTTATAGGGCACTTAGTACCGCGGGTCTGGGTTGGATTTGAACCCGCGGCCCTGGGAGCAGTTGCCAGCGTCTAACGAACTGAGCTACCCAGACCGAAAGGTATGAACTTTAATATATAATAAAGTTACGAGTAAAAACGAAAATGAACATTAATTATTAACGAATTATTTTTGTTTAATGAGGCTTTTAATTGCCATGATACCAACGCCGCCGGTGTCGGAATTTTATATCATTATTCTTGAGATTATTAAGATAGTTATTACAATGATATTAATATTGACCCGCCTCCGTAGCGCAGCTGGCGCGGAGGACCCGAGTTCGATCACCGGCACCAGCATGAGGATTTTTCCCCGCTGGGTCTGGCACGGGGTGCACTCAGCCTCGTAAGTCCCGGGGGACCAATTGAGGAGCTACTTGAAGTAGCGGCCCCAGGTCGCGAATGCCGCATAAATGGCCGGGAGGGATCGCGTCACTGACCACGTCCCACATTCCAGTACTGCACCCCACCAATAACGCCTGTAGTGGGCAGAGTTGGAGGACTCAGTTGCTGGGCGGCAAGCCTTGGGCCTTTATGGACTGTTGCGCTAGGTTTTTTTATCAATTATCTTGATTAAGATTATCGTTATTATTAGTAGTATTAGTAGTATTATTATTAGTACAATTACCATTATTATTATTATTCATAACTAGTTTATTTTCAATCCCCATGGTAACTGCTAATGAAGCATTAAACTCGAAGGGAAAATGAAAGCGAGGGAGTTGTCAAAATACTGACTGCTGAAACAGATACAAAATCTCTGATTAAGTCCTTGATGTTATAATGCATTCTCCATGTGCTTAGACATATGAAAGCACCAGCGCCATTTTACTTGTAAGTTTTTTCAATTTTACGCGAATAATTATACATAACGTGTATAAGCTGACCAGAAACCAAATATAGCATTTAAATTTTGTATGTGTATGTGTGTGGAGGGGGAGGGTGTGCATGTGAATAGTATAGAACAAACAAAAAGACCATACACAACTTTATACTCGCGAAAACCATTGCCTTTGGGTTCGGCGAGTATTAAGAAAAAATCTGGCTTCTCACATGACTTTCTCTATTCTTGTACTAACCATTCTTACAAATTCTTATTCCTATATCTTCATGTTACTTTGTACAAGTGTTTATCTCAACTATCTTATTGCTTTTCTCCTTGTAGGTGCGAGGGGAATATTAGAATACACTAGGCTTTGAGCGATAGTCAAATCTTTTAAAGCTTTGAGATTCCGTTCTTTTTGCACGCGTAACATATAAAAAATGAACGATGTTCAATTTCACGAAAGTTTAGATTTTCGAAATTGACGCAAATAACAAGGCATGTGTCCGAAATGGTTCTCTACAAAAACATTTATTTAGACATAAGTTGTGTGTTTTAGCGAGACCTACATCTTTCGCATAGTTAGATTTTGTCTATCTCTTACGGTTTAGGAGTTACTCAAACGTCATCCAGAGTAAAAGGACTACATGAGCTATAGTCAGAAGATTCAAAATATACATTGCATTTGTCAATCAGATATCTTACATTTGTGGCATTTTAATCAAAATCGTTGCAGCCGGTTTCAAGAAAATCAAAAGTTCCGAAAAAAATTCCATGTTAAGGGCAGTTTAGGATGAGGCTATTTTCTTCAAAATCTTCGTGCCGCATTCTTGAAAGACAATCTTAAATACCAACTGTGGTTTCTAATAGAATTTTCGTTTTTGAGTTACGCTGTCCACAGATTGACACACACACCTTTTTAAACATACATTTTTCGGATTCAGGGGGTCTCAAAGCTTATTTCTGGGAAATCTTGAACTTGAATTTTTGGGTGGAGTACAATAGTCTACTGAACTATACGTAGTGGAGAAAGTTAAAATATACATCACCTCCATCTTTACAGTAAATAGCTTAAATGTTCTCGGTCTGCGTGACCGACAACCGCCTTTGCCCTTCTCGACAATTCCCCTCCACTTCCCCTCCACCGCAGCGCAACCACAGCCTGTTATAGAAGAGAGAAGGGAGCTTCGCCTATAGCCGAACCCTTATCTTACTTACCCAATTCGACCGCTTGATGCACACTTAAGTCTCATTGGCTAGTACAGAACACATGAGTAGCTGGCTGTGAGCGATTCCGCTTTGTTTTAATTTGTGTTGCACAGTTAACTACTCCAGTAAGAATTCTCGTGGTTGGGTAGTTGGCCGCTAGCTACCCTTGGTGACACACATTGGCACTAGGCAGGTAAGGAGACACATTTCTTTGTAATTTTGTATAGACACTTAACTTCTAGGATTCAGGAATATTATTTACAATTGAAATGGTAACAGAACAGTTCTGTACGCATTCACTTCTGACTATTCGAAGAAATGTCAGTCGGGAAATGATTTGGTATAGCTCTATATACTCAGTAGAGCTTGACTCTAGTGACGGGCAGAATCGAATACTCAGTATTTGAATGCTTTTTAAGAATGGGCTGCTTCATTCGTATGTAAGTTCTAAGATATCGTCAGTCTAGTAATGCCCCCTCCGAAGGAGTGTCGCCTTGTCGTGGCGGAGGGGCTCAGTACCTGAGCCAGACGGCCTACTGTCATTTTGACTACTGGTAGGCAAGAGGTGAGGGGAAGCTAAGAACATTCCAAACGGGTAGATGAGGCTCGGTAGTCTTGGTCGACAACTCATCTAGGAGAAGAGGACTCCGAAATCAAACTCCCCCAGGGGCTCCTACTGCGGTAGGTACGGGTTTGGCGTACCCGGGGCCCCGAGCCATTTTCTCGATTGGGTTCCTCCAAGAGGTGAGAGGGCACATGCCAAACGCCCAATCAACTTTGGTCCACTTTTGTGTTTGACCTCCCACCTGTTACCTCCCTGTACACAGTCTGACGGATAACCTACGCGCGGGTCGTCGGAGGATGGGGTGACGCAAGGGGTGACTGGGTAATCGCGTAAGTCCCAGCCCCTGGTTATCATGTAGGATCTGTGTGCGTATCCGCTGATAAAGGTCAGTCCCGGGGAGGGGCCATTGCATGAGCTGATGCACTCCTGAAGGCGATTGGGTCCCTCTGTCTATACATTGGGAGGTGAGACCCTAGGGTGAGCAAGGTCCAGGCCAGGACTCTCACCTAAGCCGGGGTGGCGCCCAGGATGTGAGCATGCCATCGGAGACATTTGCAATGGTGGAGGATGACATCGCCATGAGTTCTCAAAAAACTCACAACAAAAAAAATACAAAAGTTTGTGTAAAGGAAGTAGCTGAGTCGAGTGGTCCTCGCTACTTAGTTATATCTCGAACTGAAGGAGATAAGAAATTTTTATCGGTAAGCCCGTTTACAATTCAAAAGGGTTTGGATAACATTGCTGGTCCAGTAAAATCATGCACTAGATCTCGCAATGGAACGCTCCTGGTTGAAGCACTTTCAGCTACCCAGGCAGCTAAGATATTAAAAGCGAATATGCTAGCAAGTTATCCAGTACGCGTCGAGATGCACAGAACCTTGAACTCCTCGCGCGGTGTGATAAACACCCGTGCATTGGAAGGATTATCCAATGAGGAGATTCAAGAGAATCTGGCGGAACAAGGCGTCATACACGTTTACCGGGTTCAACGTAAAGAAGGTGGTGAGTTAAAGCCAACTAATACCTTGTTCCTGACCTTTGATCGGGTAGATCTCCCACAAAGGATTAAGGCAGGGTATGAATCCATTGAAGTTAGGCCGTTCATCCCGAACCCACTCAGGTGTTTTAAGTGCCAGCGCTTTGGTCATACAAGTGAGCTTTGTAAGGGACTAGCTACATGCCCTCAATGTGGAGATGAATCCCACGATGGTGCATGTACTACAGCTCCTACATGTGTGAACTGCAGAGGTGAACATCCATCTAGTTCCCGAGACTGCCCCCGCTTTGTAGAGGAAAGAGCGATCCAAGAGATACGGGTTAAAGAGAAGGTGCCCTTCTCAGAGGCCCGGAGGCTCTTGCGTCTACGCCAACCCTCTGTTCCCAGATCCGGAACCTATAGCTCAGTTGCAGCTAAAGCGGTAGCGAGCAGAGAGATCGCAACTCAGACCAGCGATTTCAATGGGGCAACAATTTCTGAAAAAACACTTGTTGCCCGTAGCTCTATACCAAAGCCTTCAACATCAGCACGCACATCTGTATCAACGTGTACAAAATCTGTTGGTGAAAAAAATTCAACTGTTCGATCACCAACGAAAATGCCAAACTCGACACAGAAGACTAGCAAACCCGTTATTTACAATGGCTCGCCGATAAAATTTAAAAAGAACTACACAAAGAACGATTTCCTCAAGGAAGATAAGGCTCAACCCAGTACATCAAAGGGGTACAAGAGTCCAAGGAGATCTCCTCGAAGATCCTCTTCTGGGGAATCTTCAGGAGTGGACTCTGACCGGCGTCTTTCATCTTCGCCGGTCTCCGTGTCAAATCGGTTCGAAGCTCTCGAACCAAAATTCAGTATCGGAACACGGACGTCCTCGGCAGAGGACATGGAGTACGAATCTGCCCACACTGGGAGACCCCCAGTAGAAAAGAGGCGCGAAAAAGCGCCAGACAAGAATGCGAGCCCCAGAGAAAAAAAAAGGGCTAAGTTAGTTCGACAACCGCCAACTCAAAGGTAATGAAGAGTTACCTTGGAGTTACCTATCCCATACATAATGCAATATGGCTATCCTACATTGGAACATACGTGGCATTCGAACTCAAAGACCAGAACTTGAGCTCTTGCTCAAAGAAAACGAACCTCTGGTCGCATGTTTGCAAGAGACTAAGCTGCGTCCTCAAGACGCTTTCCATCTAAGGCGATACACCCCAGTACGGTGTGATGTTACACCAGAAGAGGGTGTTCCGGCACATGGCGGCGCTATGATACTTGTGAGAGATGACATATATATGCAATCTGTACCAATACAGTCTGATATCCAATCAGTTGCAATAAGGATTATACTGCCAGACATCCATTTCACCATCTGTAATATATATTTGCCTCCGTCCCATGACCTCTCGCACATTGATTTAGAAGATCTAGTTTCCCAGTTGCCAACACCGTTTCTGTTGGTGGGAGACTTCAATGCGCACCACCCACTTTGGGGTTCAAGTCGCGCTTGTGCGAGAGGTACACTCATTTCCGATTTTTTGGACAGTCACAACCTAGCTCTCCTCAACACTGGAGAGCCTACATTCATTTCGGACTCTCACAATAGTTTCTCGCACCTTGACCTTGCAGTTTGTTCACCTCAGTTGGCAGTCTCCTTACAATGGAATGTCATCTCTGATTTACACTCTAGTGACCACTTCCCATGTCTTATTAGTCTCTTGACGCAACATACATATTCCACACGTATGCCCAGATGGCGTTTGGACCATGCCAACTGGAACCTTTACACCCAGTTGGCTGTCTTTACGTACAACGAGCACGACTCAGTGAATAATTTGGCGCAGCATCTCACGGAGACGATTCTCTCTGCTGCTGAACAATCGATTCCGCGGTCGACTACACACCCTCGTCGATTTCCCGTCCCCTGGTGGACGGAAGAATGTCGGAATGCCATTCGTGCTCGAAGGCGTGCACTTAGGGTTTTCCAACGTCACCCTACTTTGGAAAACCTAATCGAATACAAGAAAATGCGCGCCAGGTCCAGACAAGTCATTAAGGATAGCAAAAAGTCATCATGGAGCAAATTTGTAGCTTCATTTAACCGACACACACCTTCCTCGGTTGTGTGGGATAGATTAAGGCGTGTTGCAAAAAAAACGACCCAAATACCAATAGCGGGACTAAAAACAGCCACAGGAGCTGTTGTTGATTCATTTGATGTGGCCAATACCTTTGGCAGTGCTTTCGCACAAGTGTCTAGCTCGGAAAACTACTCCCCTGAGTTCCTTCCAATTAAAACTCAGGTGGAATCTCAAGGCTTCTCGTTTCGTTCTAGAAACGTAGAAGATTACAATCGCCTTTTCACCATGGCAGAGCTGGAGTATTCCCTGAAATCTTCGCGATGTTCAGCACCAGGACCGGACGGTATTCATGTACAAATGTTACAACGGCTCTCTCCTGAAGGTAAGGCATTCCTGCTCGAGGTCTATAATCGTGTTTGGGTTGACAGTATACTCCCAGAAAATTGGCGGGAGGCCACCGTTATTCCCATCTTGAAGGCTGGAAAGGACCGTCATCTTCCCTCCAGCTACCGTCCTATTTCCCTCACCAGTTGCGTTTGCAAGGTGATGGAACGCATGATCAATGGACGATTGGTATGGTGGTTAGAAAGTCGTAACCTACTGACTAACATCCAGTGTGGTTTTCGACGACGCCGTTCAACTGTTGACCATCTTGTGTCAATATCGACACAGATAATGGACGGCTTTATGAAGAACTGTCAAACTGTTGGCATATTTTTCGATCTTGAGAAGGCTTATGATACGTGCTGGCGAGCAGGGATTCTACGTTCCCTGCATGCCTGGAACATACGTGGACGCCTACCACTTTTCATTCAGGAGTTTATGAAGGACCGCTTTTTCCGAGTAAGGGTCGGCTCGGTTTTTTCTAATTCTTTTGTTCAGGAGGAGGGAGTACCTCAGGGTTCGGTGCTAAGTGTCACGCTCTTTGCTATAGCAATTAACTCCATCTGGAAATGTGTTCCACCTGGAGTTTCGTCATGCCTATTCGTAGACGACTTCGCTGTCTATTGCACTTCTCATCGCACGGCGTTCTTACAACGGCGCCTGCAGCAATGTTTGGACAACCTTAGAGAATGGAGCGTGAGAAACGGCTTCCGTTTCTCAACTGAGAAGACAATCTGCGTTAATTTCTGGCGCCGTAGGAGACGATTACCACCTTCGCTCCGGTTTGGTCCAGATGAACTTCCCTTCGCAGAAGAGACGCGCTTCCTGGGTTTGATCTTGGACAGGAAGCTTAGTTGGTCGTCGCATATTGCACAGCTAAGAGCGAGATGTGACCGTTCCCTAAATATTATGCGAGTACTGAATGGCAAATCGTGGGGAGCGGATCGAACAACTTTGTTGCGAATATATCGCGCATTGGTCCGATCCAAGCTAGACTATGGGTGTATTGTTTATTCGTCAGCACGACCATCTGTGCTGAGAAGATTAGACGTGGTCCATAATAGGGGCATCCGCATTGCAACAGGAGCTTTTCCAACAAGCCCAGTGGTGAGCCTTTACGCCGAGTCCGCAGAACCTCCTCTGCAATATCGGCGTGAGATTCTCTTGGCAAATTATGGTTGTGCGCTTAGATGTATGCCTAAGCACCCAACGTTCGCTTCTTTTTTCACCAGCACGCTAAGAGAACGATATAGAAATAGCTCCCTTAATCCAAAGCCTGCGGGGTTCCGTTTCCAAGAGCTCCTAGTGAAGCTTGGAGTGGAACTGCCTGTGATGTTCGCCAAGGGCGAGAGACTTCACCCCCCTTGGCTATCTGGTACGCCCCATGTAGATCTTGGGATGACCATACACCAGAAGTCCACGATGCCTATTTCAAGTATCCGCACGTGTTTCTTAGAATTTTTGTCAGGTTACTCTGACCGTAGATACATTTACACCGATGGATCAAAGAACACCAACGGTGTTGGATGTGCTTATGTTTATGGAACCGAACCATATACATTCGGTTTTCCAAATAGCACTTCCATTTTTACTGCAGAGCTTTATGCAATTTATCGAGCCGTTTTGTATGTTCGCCGTCGTAAATTAGGTGACTGCCTGATTTTGAGCGATTCCCTTAGTGCACTGCAGAGCCTTTGTCACTTGTACAACCCCCATCCTATTGTACAACGTATCCAGGATGCCCTCCATGTTTTATACGCTTCTGGTGTTGACGTGGTGTGTGCATGGATTCCTGGTCACGTAGGTTTGCCGGGGAATGAAATGGCAGATTTAGCAGCAAAGACGGCAACTACAGAACCCAGTATTACCATCTCACGTGTTACTTCGGAAGACTTCAGGCTTGAAGTGCGGCGAGCGGTGCTGTCGTCCTGGCACGACGAGTGGTCAGTTCTCCGCGGTAATAAGCTTAGAGAAGTGAAAGAACTTCCGATAAACTGGGTAACTTCCTGTCGCACATCTCGTCGCGAGGAGGTTAGTTTGGCTCGATTAAGAATAGGGCACTGCAATTTTTCGCACGGTTACCTATTTAAAAGGGACCCTGCGCCTCTATGTCCGCTGTGTAACAACGGTTTGTCGGTTCGCCACCTGCTGCTAGAGTGTTGCTCTCTAGCGCACCTTCGGGATTCTCTGCAGCTGCCTGCCAGACTTGCAGAGGTCCTAGCGGACGACAGAACAGCGGTTGATAGAGTTTTTAATTTTTTAGCGCAGTGTAATATAAATTTGAGGATTTAAATTTTTAATTATCTGTTTCTGCTTTTGAACAAATTTATCACCTTGTTTCATATCTGGCTATTGCCACTGCCTTTTACCTTTGTATATTTTGTTGTCTCTAGTATTTTTATTTTTTGAGTGAAATTTATATCTGGCTATTGCCATGAATCTTTTGAGGGCGCTGATGACCTTGAAGTTGAGCGCCCTTAAACCAAATCCATATTACATAGTCTAGTAATGCTATTCAGTTCCTGCCATGGGTCTTCTCGAATAGAGCATTAAAATGAGCAACAAGTTGTTCTCTTTTAAATGCACTCAGGTTTTGTATTAACAATTTTATCTTGCAATGCATTTTCAATGGCTAAAATAATCCTGTACACATTTTTTGGTGATAACTAATTGGTTCAATGTGCCATTAAATGCGATAAAATGTTATAAAAGGTTTAAAAATACAGCATAGTAACTTGATTCATATTTGTGAACCAAATTACTTCAGGCATTAAGATTGAAATAGAATTTGTATACACAAAAGTAGATGGTGCATGAAGTTGATAAACTCCAAAATTGGCATATTTATTTTTTCGTGGAGGTTTTTTAAGGTACCCATTATACTACGCACCGTATTACCTCCACATTGCTGTCTGTACTCGAGTTTTTACATAGAACATCCACATGTCCTCTACTCAGCCCTTCAACAAAAGATTCACATAATTTTCTTTGAAAAAGAAATGCAAGTATTATATTCAGATGGTTTTCTCTATTCAGTTTTCTTTTACGGAACACTTATTTCTCTACTCCCTCTTCCAAAAGCAATTTATACAATTGTTTGTTTCAAATAGAAATGGAACCTATTACATTCAGTTGGTTTTCTCTACCTAATTTTTTTCTGAAACACAACTACGTTTGTTTCTCTACTCCCTCCTTCACAAAGAATTCATATAACTTTATTATTGAAATACTAAAGTGTATCAGACTTTTTATTCCTGGAAATAGAACGTTCCCAAAACTTTCTTGCAAATGCAGCATATTATAATACTAAATGTATGTATGAAACTAAATATTTGAATATCACAAAGTTATATGCAGAGACCGTAACAGGGCAGAGTAACTTTTAAATGTATCAAATCCATCTTCAATTTGAAAGTGAATGTGTAAAAATTATATATTTGTGATTGAAATGCCACACTTTTGTTGCCTTTTCGGTCTCTTTAAATATAATTGTCTGTTTTACGAAATAAATGCTTTGAATTGCCTTTATTTTATCATTAATGGATAAACTTAGAAACATTTAAAAAATCCTACAAGGTGACAATTCTGTTGCAGTTGAAATGGATCTTGCAGTGATGCTATGTTTTAGATTTGCTCCAACCTGTTGATGTTGAGGTCCTTTTGTCATATGAAAAATGTTATCTGACAGGAGGCTCAACGTGGCCCAGAGAACTGAAAGCATTTGTTATGGGCAACGAATAAGGCATTGCAATACAGGTCTTTTTAAAAATATTTCATTTTTTGTCAATTACAGCACTAGCATTTCGTTTAAAACTTTGAAATTCTTTAAAATGGCGATCGAGTTCTTCAATATGCAAGCTATTAAGCAAATGGGGGTTTCTAATGCTTTTGTTACATGCTTTAGCATTTTACTTTTAGCCTACCTATTTTAGCGATTTATGAAGTCTAAATTTTCGGTCTTTGGTTACGTGTATTATGTAACCACATTTGTGTGTAATGCAAGCCTTATACATGTTAACCATTTATCAGGAAGTAAGTTGTGGCACAATAACAGTAGTTTCATAATTAAGTCAGTTTGCATAGATTCACCATTTTGATATGCTAACTTGAAAGTCAATGATGCGTAAACGTTATGAATATATATTTGGTGACCAACGTATAACTTAACGTTCTAGTTGTTTGATTACGAAATGTGGATTGCGTTATTCCACGATTTAGTATTTAACATGATCACGAATGTGACAATTGTTTGGAAATAGTTTGCTTCGGGTTGGAAGAACGGTCATGAGGTATAAAGAGCATATTTTATCTGTATACGATATACTCATATTTCGTCTTGGCCAGGTGATTATCAAGTTTCTCAGTCAGTTCAATCTTCCCCTCTAATGTCGCATGTCCAGACATAGTTGGGTTCAATTCAATGCACCTATGCGAGTGATGTATTCGAAAACAGCAGAGTAGTAAATACATTAACGAAAACCGAGAACAAGCTGAACGAAACATTCTAATATAGCATTCAGGATATACGCAAACGAGAACCCAGAACAAACCCAGTGAACGAATCGAATACGGTATAAGGATTAGAGAAGATTAAAGAATCGAATACATAGCCATTTTGCATTCGAATGCCGTCATCACTAATTTACCCCATTTGACCTCTAGAACACAGCGTACACTGAAATGTCATTGGTTAGCACAGAACATGAGTAGCTGACTGACGAGGAATTCAACGTATGGACCTGCCTTTTGTTAATTTCTGTTGTGCAGTTGACTTGTTCCAGTAAGAATTATCGTGCGTTGTTGGGTGATAGCCACTCTTGAAACGCACATTGGCACTAGGCAGGTAAGGGGATATTACTTTGATTTTGTATAGGCATTTAGATTTCATGATTTGGGAATCTGCATTGCAATCATAACAGAATTATGGACGCATTTACTTTACGATTATTCTAAGAAAATGTGCGTCAGTCGAAATAATTTTGTATACCTGTAGCCTTACATACTGTTTGCTGCGTGGTTTCCACATTTTGTACTACTCGACTGCATTTGACCTTCCAGTTTGTAGATCATTGTGATGTTCACGTGACGAGTAAAGTAATATAGTTCTGTATTTATGGGCCCATATTTTGCAGTACTGAAGGCGACACACACCTGGTATTGTAAACGTTGTTAGGCTGGAACAGCAGTAAAGAGTGTATACACCAAAAGTTTCATTCGTTAAATCCATAGATTAAATTTTAGTGCAGTGGCGTTGGTGTACCGGAAGACGTAGAAAAGAGGATCACACAATTTCTTACATGAGTAAACGTTCTTGGAGTCCTTTCTAGCTTAGAAAACACGAAATACTCTTGAATGACGGCCATTAACGATGAACATTAAGTGTGGTGTTAAATTAAAGATAGGCAACCATTTACAACGAAAAATAGTATCCTTTACAGTAACAAGTTCGATAATCAACCTTACTCCGCAACTAAATGCCGTTAAGTGTTATATTAGTAATTCTTTTGTAACTAAATGCTTTTGTTAGTCTTGAAAGAAGGTAAAGGTTCTTAAATATATGCGTGAAATATATGCGTAACAATTTAAACTAACTTGGCTATGCACAACGAAAAGAGTTTTGCGGTAACGAAGCCCGTAGCAATTTAGGTACTATATTTCCAATTTCTAGTGTGGAAAGAGTTTATTGGTCTTCGTGCTGTAAGGAAGGGATTGGTTTATGGCGTGAGGGGAAGGGGTTGACAGTTGGTGGCGTCAGTCAGTTGAGGTCGGACTTCATACTTGAGTCGTTGGTGTGGTGTTCGTGAGGTCAGAAGGTAAGAGGACAGACCCGGCGAGAGTGGAATCGTCCATTCTGGTGAATGGGGGAGAGCCTAACAAGAACCTCTGCTTAGAACTACAGTTGCACTTTCCGGCTTTTACGACAGAACTTCTAAATTATAAGTTGAGAACTTTTTTTGTGAATACATCTCGTAATATCACATTTACGGGTTTTTTTAACTGTAACTTGCCCAATATTTCCAGCCATTAGCAGTTACATCCTTTGAGGCCCCCTCTTGGGCGTTCCTTTCCATACAATTTTGGGGTTTGGGAATACCAAGTCACGTATGAGTAGAACGAGAACGAAGAACAAACCCAGTGAAAAATCGAATAGGGTATAAGGATTAGAGAACATCCAAGAATTGAATACATAGACATTTTGCATTCTAATACTGCCATTGCTAGTTTACCCCATTCGACCGCTTGACGCACACGACGCACACTGAAATGTCATTGGCTAGCACAGAACATGAGTAGCTGACTGACGAGAAATTCAACGTATGGACCTGCTTTTGTTAATTTCTGTTGTGCAGTTGACTTGTTCCAGTAAGAGTTATCGTACGTTGTTGGGTGATAGCCACTCTTGAGACGCACATTAGCACTAGGCAGGTAAGAGGATATTACTTTGATTCTACATAGGCATTTAGATTACATGATTTGGGAATCTGCTTTGCAATCATAATTAACAGAATTGTGCGCGCATTTACCTTACGATTATTCCAAGAAAATGTCCGAAATAATTTGATACACCTATAGCTTTACATACTGTCGTATTTGCTGCGTGGTTTCCATATTTTGTACTACTCGACTGCATTTGACCTTCCAGTTAGTAGGTCATTGTGATATTCACGTGACCCGTAAAGTAATATAGTTCTGTATTTATGGGCCCATATTTTGCAGTACTGAAGGCGACACACACCTGGTATTGCAAACGTTGTTAGGCTGGAACAGCAGTAAACAGGGTATATACACCAAAAGTTTAATTGGTTAAATCCATAGATTAAATTTTAGTGCAGTGGCGTTGGTGTACCCGAAGACGTAGAAAAGAGGATCACACAATTTCTTACACAGGTGAACGTTCTTGGTGTCCTTTCTAGCTTAAACACGAAATACTCTTGAATTACGGCCATTAACGATGAACATTAAGATAGGCAACCATTTACAACGAAAAATAGTATCCTTTACAGTAACAAGTTCGATAATCAACCTTACTCCGCAACTAAATGCCGTTAATTGTTATATTAGTAATTCTTTTGTAACTAAATGCTTTTGGTAGTCTTGAAAGAAGGTTAAGGTTCTTAAATATATGCCTGAAATATATGCGTAACCGTTTAGTTAAACTAACTTGACTATGCACAACGAAAAGAGTTTTGCGGTAACGAAGCCCGTAGGAATTTAGGTACTATATTTCCAATTTCTAGTGTGGAAAGGGAGTTTATTGGTCTTCGTGTTATAAGGAAGGGATTGGTTTATGGCGTGAGGGGAAGGGGTTGACAGTTGGTGGCGTCAGTCAGTTGAGGTCGGACTTCGTACTTGAGTCGTTGGTGTGGTGTTCGTGAGGTCGGAAGGTAAGAGGACAGACCCGGCGAGAGTGGAATCGTCCATTCTGATGAATGGGGGAGAGCTTAACAAGAACCTCTAATTAGAACTACAGTTGCACTTTCCGGCTTTTACGAGAGAACTTCTAAATTGTAAATTGAGACCTTTTTTGTGAATACATCTCGTAATATCACATTTACGGGTTTTCTTTAACTGTAACTTGCCCAATATTTCCAGCCATTAGCAGTTACATCCTTTGAGACCCCCTCTTGGGCGTTCCTTTCCATACAATTTTTGGGTTTGGGAATACCAAGTCACGTACGAGTAGAACGAGAACCGAGAACAAACCCAGTGCAAAATCGAATTGGGTATAAGGATTAGAGAACATTCAAGAATTGAATACATAGACATTTTGCACTCGAATACTGCCATTACTGGTTTACCCCATTCGACCGCTTGACGCACACGACACACACTGAGATGTCATTGGCTAGCACTGAACATGAGTAGCTGACTGACGAGGAATTCCACGTATGGACCTGCCTTTTGTTAATTTCTGTTGTGCAGTTCACTTGTTCCAGTAAGGGTTATCGTACGTTGTTGGGTGATAGCCACTCTTGAGACGCACATTAGCACTAGGCAGGTAAGAGGATATTATTTTGTTTCTGCATAGGCATTTAGGTTTCATGATTTGGGAATCTGCTTTGCAATCATAATTAACAGAATTGTGCGCGCATTTACTTTACGATTATTCCAAGAAAATGTCCGAAATAATTTGATACACCTATAGCTTTACATACTGTCGTATTTGCTGCGTGGTTTCCATATTTTGTACTACTCGACTGCATTTGACATTCCAGTTTGTAGGTCATTGTGATGTTCACGTGACGAGTAAAGTAATATAGCTGTGTATTTTGGGCCCATATTTTGCAGTACTGAAGGCGACACACACCTGGTATTGTAAACGTTGTTAGGCTGGAACAGCAGTAAACAGAGTATATACACCAAAAGTTTAATTGGTTAAATCCATAGATTAAATTTTAGTGCAGTGGCGTTGGTGTACCGGAAGACGTAGAAAAGAGGATCACACAATTTCTTACACGGGTGAACGTTCTCGGTGTCCTTTCTAGCTTAGAAAACACGAAATACTCTTGAATGACGGCCATTAACGATGAACATTAAGTGTGGTGTTAAATTAAAGATAGGCAACCATTTACAACGAAAAATAGTAGCCTTTACCGTAACAAGTTCGATAATCAACCTTACTCCGCAACTAAATGCCGTTAAGTGATATTAGTAATTCTTTTGTAACTAAATGCTTTTGGTAGTCTTGACAGAAGGTTAAGGTTCTTAAATATATGCATGAAATATATGCGTAACAATTTAGTTAAACTAACTTGACTTTGCACAACGAAAAGAGTTTTGCGGTAAGGAAGCCGGTAGCAATTTAGGTACTATATTTCCAATTTCTATTGTGGAAAGGGAGTTTATTGGTCTTTGTGTTGTAAGGAAGGGATTGGTTTATGGCGTGAGGGGAAGGGGTTGACAGTTGGTGGCGTCAGTCAGTTGAGGTCGGACTTCATACTTGAGTCGTTGGTGTGGTGTTCGTGAGGTCACAAGGTAAGAGGAAAGACCCGGCGAGAGTGGGATCGTCCATTCTGGTGAATGGGGGAGAGCTTAACAGGAACCTCTGCTTAGAACTACAGTTGCACTTTTCGGCTTTTACGAGAGAACTTCTAAATTGTAAGTTGAGAACTTTTTTTGTGAATACATCTCGTAATATCACATTCACGGGTTTTCTTTAACTGTAACTTGCCCAATATTTCCAGCCATTAGCAGTTACATCCTTTGAGGCACCCTCTTAGGCGTCCATTTCCATACAATTTTGGGGTTTGCGAATACCAAGTCACGTATGAGTAGAACGAGAACCGAGAACAAACCCAGTGAAAAATCGAATAGGGTGTAAGGATTAGAGAACATCCAAGAATTGAATAAATAGACATTTTGCATTCGAATACTGCCATCACTAGTTTACCCCATTCGACCGCTTGACGCACATGACCCACACTGAGATGTCATTGGCTAGCACAGAACATGAGTAGCTGACTGACGAGCAATTCCACTTATGGACCTGCCTTTTGTTAATTTCTGTTGTGCAGTTGACTTGTTCCAGTAAGAGTTATCGTACGTTGTTGGGTGATAGCCACTCTTGAGACGCACATTAGCACTAGGCAGGTAAGAGGATATTTTGTTTCTGCATAGGCATTTAGGTTTCATGATTTGGGAATCTGCTTTGCAATTATAATTAACAGAATTGTGCGCGCATTTACTTTACGATTATTCCAAGAAAATGTCCGAAATAATTTGATACACCTATAGCTTTACATACTGTCGTGTTTGCTGCGTGGTTTCCACATTTTGTACTACTCGACTGCATTTGACATTCCAGTTTGTAGGTCATTGTGATGTTCACGTGACGAGTAAAGTAATATAGTTCTGTATTTTTGGGCCCATATTTTGCAGTACTGAAGGCGACACACACCTGGTATTGTAAACGTTGTTAGGCTGGAACAGCAGTAAACAGAGTATATACACCAAAAGTTTAATTGGTTAAATCCATAGATTAAATTTTAGTGCAGTGGCGTTGGTGTACCCGAAGACGTAGAAAAGAGGATCACACAATTTCTTACACAGGTGAACGTTCTTGGTGTCCTTTCTAGCTTAAACACGAAATACTCTTGAATTACGGCCATTAACGATGAACATTCAGTGTGGTGTTAAATTAAGATAGGCAACCATTTACAACGAAAAATAGTATCCTTTACAGTAACAAGTTCGATAATCAACCTTACTCCGCAACTAAATGCCGTTAATTGTTATATTAGTAATTCTTTTGTAACTAAATGCTTTTGGTAGTCTTGAAAGAAGGTTAAGGTTCTTAAATATATGCCTGAAATATATGCGTAACAATTTAGTTAAACTAACTTGACTATGCACAACGAAAAGAGTTTTGCGGTAACGAAGCCCGTAGCAATTTAGGTACTATATTTCCAATTTCTAGTGTGGAAAGGGAGTTTATTGGTCTTCGTGTTGTAAGGAAGGGATTGGTTTATGGCGTGAGGGGAAGGGGTTGACAGTTGGTGGCGTCAGTCAGTTGAGGTCGGACTTCGTACTTGAGTCGTTGGTGTGGTGTTCGTGAGGTCGGAAGGTAAGAGGACAGAACCGACGAGAGTGGAATCGTCCATTCTGATGAAATGGGGAGAGCTTAACAAGAACCTCTGCTTAGAACTACAGTTGCACTTTCCGGCTTTTACGAGAGAACTTCTAAATTGTAAGTTGATAGCTTGTTTTTTTGTGAATACATCTCGTAGTATCACATTTTTCCTCTTGGGCGTCCCTTTCCATACAACTTTGGGGTTTGGGGAATGCAAAGTCGCCGTTTGAGTAAACGTGACAACGTGCTGACTTGAAAATCAATGTTAAGCGTTATAAATAACAATTGTGTCGAATATATTAGCGTTCTAGTTAACTGATTCCACAATGTGCATTGCGTTATTCAGTGCACCTGCAGCTATGCGAGTGAAGAATTCGAAAACAGCAGAGTAGTAAATACATTAACGAGAATCTAGAACAAACCGAGGTAAAGAATCGAATAGGGTTCAAGGATTCGAGAACATTCGAGAAGCGAATAGACATTTTGCATTCGTGTTCTGCGCTCGTTGCTTCAGTTCTCCTTTGGCACGCGAGTTACATTTACTTGCTCGAGCAGGAGAATACCTAATTTTAATATCACATTGTAAGTAAACCTTCAATACGTTTTACATACATAGCTTTTTGTGTAATCTAGAATATTGAGTCGCTGTGGAACGGGCCGAGAATTATTACGTTCGAAAGGTGAATTATTCCAATTACGTGTAAATTTCAAATTATAAAGCACGTGTCAGGTTTAAAGTAAGAACGTGATTATTAGATATCTGAAGTTATTGGTTCGCTTCCTGCATGTGTCAAGTGTTTCGTGTAAAAGTGCTAATAAATGTCCATTCTAAGAACGTTTTTACAACCTTGTGCTGTGCGTGATAAAGAAAATTAGATTCTGCGATCCTATGCCAACTTTGGAAGTCGAACATATAGTATGCAGTCCTTGCATATTCACTTCAGTGAAGTAATAGTAACATTTATCGCTTCGTTGGAAAACGGCCGAAAAAGTGAAATGGGATCTCGCTGAGATTGCTTCCAAATTCAGAACTTCTATATTGTCGCTCATTACTATCCATTTAAGTAAATATTAGCGGTGTTTTAAACGCTGAAAACGAATTCACTTTTCTTTTGCGAATCAGCCACGCTTGTTTCTCAATTCCCTTTTTCAAAAGCAAGTCCTATATTTTGTACATCTGAATTAGAAATGCAACCTGTTAAATACGCATGGTTTGCTCTATTCAGTTTCACTTTACGACACCCTATCACATTTGTTTCTCCACTCCCTCTTCCAAAAGTAATTCATACTGCTTTCTTTATTATTGAAATAGAAGTATATCAAATTTTTAAGTCCTGGAAATGAAAACACTTTCTTCACGAAACTTTCTTAGAAGTGCAGTTTATAATACTAATAGTATATATGAAACTATATATTTGAACATTAAGTTACCATATGTATTTTGTAATCACATCTGTGTAATATAAGGCTTATAAACGTTAATTTTCCAGGAAGCAAGATGTAGCACAATATTAATTTTCATTATTAAACAGGAGTATACACTTAGATTTGCCATTTCGATATTGTGACGATGGTAGTTGTAAATATTTATTACAGATAAATTTAAAGATAACTGAAATGTATAATGGCTGAGTGGATTTAAGATTTTTAAGTTCCAATTTCTGATGTCAAAAGGGAGTTCATCGGTCTGTGTTGTAGGGAAGGGATTGGTTGGAGGTGAGAGGGGGAAGGAGGTGAGAGTTGGTTGCATGAGGTCAGGTCAGGTCAGGTCAGGTGAGGTCGGTCTTTGCACTTGAATTGTTGGTGTGTTCGTGAGGTCAGAAGGTAAGGGGAGCGACCCAGCGTGAGTGGAGTCGTCTGTTCCGGTGACTGGGGCGAGCTTAACAAGAACCTCTGCATACTACAGCTACACTTAATGGGTTTTACAGCAGAACTTCTAAATTGTAGGTTGAGAACTTTGGTTTTTTGTGAATACATCTCGGAATGTCAGATTTACCTGTTGATTTCTTTAACTGTAACTTGCCCCAAAATTTCCAGCCACTAATAGCTAAAATCTTTGAGCTACCCCCTCCAGGCCACCCCTTCTCATACGATTTTGGGGTTTGGGGAATGCCAAGTCACCGTTTCAGTAAACGTGGCATGTTAGCTTGAAAATCATTAAGCGTCATAAACATGAATTTAGTGTCGACCTTATAGCTTTGTTTCTAGTTAACTAATTCCGCAATGTGCATTGCGTTATTCCGTGATTTAGTATTTTACATATGATCCGAATATGACAATTGCCTGGAAAGTTTATTTTGAGTTGGAAGAACGGCCACGATGTTTAAAGCGTATATTTTCTGTATATGACATAGCATTTCGTGCTGGCCAGGTGATTATCAAGTTTGTCAGTCAGTTCAATCCTTCCCTGTGCAACGCCGCGTGTCCAGGCATAGTCTGCTTCAATTCAGTTAACCTGCAGCTATGCTAGTAAGGTATTGGAAAACAGCCGAGTAGTAAATACATTAACGATAACCGAGAACAGAGTGAAAGAATCGAATACGGTGTCAGGATTCGAGAACATTCAACAGTCGAATACATAGACATTTTGCATTCAAATACTAGTCACTAATTTACCCCATTCGACCGCTTGAGCCACACGACGCACTTTTCTGTATGGCTAGCACAGAACATATTAGTTGCGCATGGCTCCGCCAAATGATTTGTTGTACAGTCAGCTTACTTCAGTATGAATTCTGGTAAGCATTTGGCCATTATCCTTGTTGGGAGACATTGGCACTAGGCAAGTCGCACAAGGCAGGTAAGGGGATAGTTTTTTTTATAGTTTTGTGTAGGCACTTAACTTTTAGAATTCGGGAATATGATTTACAATTATGGCAATTCTGTGCGCATTCACTTTAGGACTATTCGAAAAAAAATGTTAGTCGGGAAATCATTTTGTATAGCTATATACACTGGTGTTTACTGCGCGTTTTGCATATATTGAACGGGATTCCATTTTACCTCTCCAGTTTGTAGGTTGGGGTATTCATGTGACGAGTAAAGTAATATTATATAGTTCTGCATATATTGGCCCATATGCTGCAGTACTGAAGGCAACACGCATACTTGGTATTATACATTTTTTGGGCTTGAACAGCGATAAAGGTTAGATATACCAAAGTTTAATCAAAAGCTCAATCGGTTAAATCCATATACAATCGCAGTGCACTGGCGTTGGTGTAATAGAAGAGTAGAAGGGTCACATTTTCTTACACAAGTGAACGTTCTTGGTGCACATTCTAGGTTAGAAAACATGAAATTACGGAATTACGAACATTAACGAACATTAAATGTAACGTTAAAGTAAGATAGGCAACCATTCACAAAGATAAGTAGTAGCCATTACAGTAATAAGTTCGATAACCAATGTTACTCCACAGCTAAACGCCGTTAGCTAAAGTGTGATGTTGGTGATGCTTTTGATAGTCTAGAAAAAAGGGTTCTTATATAATGGCATATTGGGTGAAAGATAAGCGTAACATTTTTAAATTAAATTAACTTGGCCATGCAGAACGAAAATAAAGTTTTACAGTAACGAGGTCTGTAGTAAATATCCAATTTCATTGAGACCTACGGGAAGGTTCACCTAATTCTCAGGCGTGCTTGCATAGATGGTATGAGTTAAATTAGTCATATGCTTCCCCTGCGGAAGATAATTTTTGAACAAATGAAATTGGAATCGCTAATACCAATAATTAGTTTATATGATTACTTGCTCCGAATATATGCCTAGCTTAAAAAACAGGAACTCCTTTAAGACGTTACCAGCGTTCAAGAACGCTTTTAAAAACTGACTTTGGAAACATTGATTTTAATATTTCTAGAACTTAAAGGTGCCTGTAATGCAAGTCTCATTTGTTTTTCGCCTTGTGTGGAAATAATTATCACTATTTGTTTTTCAACGTTTTGCAAACAGGGAGCACTAATCTTCTGTTTCATTTACATACAGAAAATGTTTGTCTTCTGCCTTCAGTTAAGGTTTTTAAATCGTTAAGCTCTGAAAGATTACACTTGACAACAAATTTTGACTGTTAGCCACATGAATGAACCCTCACTCTAAGGGTTACACTACGCTGAACACGAATATAACAATGCTAGATTGGTTCTGGATTGATATTAAGGAAGACAAGAGTAATCTTTTGTATTAAAATCTGTCTGATGTCTTGTAAAATATATTCGTCATCGTTTACCTTTACTAAATGCTTTCTAACTGCTTCCTTCGTGTAGTCGATTTGAAGACCATCCCTGGTGACTTCAGCAGTAGTCAGCAAGGATTCTTGCACTCCTCTTTCCCTGGTGACGCTTTCCCCATTAATATTTCTTGGTGGAAATGCCCGCCATGTTCATTGCTCCACAGCATTTAGCAATACACTTCTAATGGGAGTGTGAAAAGTGTAATTTAAGGTACATGTTATATCCCATTTTGTGATAAGATGACAGCAAGTTTATATCAAGGTTCAGTTTCCAGTCCGTTTGTTTCCCAAAAAGTTGCTCACGACTACTCTGAAAGAAATCAAAGCTTCTTCCTCAGCATTTAAAAGATGTTCAAATATCTCATCCTGGTGAACTTAATTTGTGGGCTAACTCCTTAAACTTGGCCTCAGTAATCTTAGGAAGTTTTGTAACTAAGTATTTGAATGCCAGTCCATTTCGGTCCTTCTTTTTAGCAAAGTCTTTGACGAGACCAAGTTTCACGTGAACTGGAAGAATTGGCATGTTCTCACATTCCAACAGAAGTCCATGGTTAATACTTTTCCAGTTTCCACACTTTGACGTAAAGGCCATTCCTTTTTTATGAAATGAGAAGCTCTATCTCTACTGCACCCTTCACACATGAGAAGTGTCTTGCGTAGTCTAGTTCGAGTCCAGTTAATATTGCAATTACTGAAGTTTGCGCAGTTTCCATTTATACGTGCTATAATTAATTGAATCTTGTAGTTTGTTTGCCATGCGATTCTTTCATATGCATGTAATAACCAATAGGAATTGACGGAAACTGATAGCCATTATATAGTAATACAGTCTTGATACTTAATTTTGAAGTATCTAAAAATTACCACTGATCAGAGATGTGTCGATTTAAATGCAGATTTCAATTTTATTCTTTGATAGTTGAAACTGTAAGCTCTGTGGTTTCTAAAGAGGTGAAATTCTCAGATACAGTTAAGTTCTCTTGCATCAAATGGTGTGAGATTGCAAAGAAGCAGGAACGTCAGTGTACTATTATGCACTGGGGTAGTGAAAAAGATCGCATACAGTGTGCGTAAAATGTGGCATTTATACAAGTGCTTAAAATAAATTCCAAACTGATTTGCGGTTAAATGGAACCATTATAATTTGTACATTAAATGTAGTGCAGTGCTTTCTCGCGACTAGAAGTGTTCAACTGTGCGAAGTGAATTTTTTTTAAAATTTGTTTATCTTGTACCAGAAACTTAGTTTTATGCTCACATCTGTAAACTAAATTGTTAGGAACCCTAGTGTTACAACTAGTGCTGGAAAACTAGGATCATAAGGGCGGTCTTAAATATTTTATTTACAATTAATGTTAAAGATTATATAATTTTGTTATGATGCTGAAAAGCTAGTGGCCTGAAGCTCATGTGTATCAAAGGTGTTTAACCATACTGAGTTTACGAAGGAATACTGGAACTTATAGATATATGAACTCCTTGTACAATTGGTTTTGCTATGTTATATGGTAGTATCTTATTTAGTGAGATACATTAAGGAAACAAAGTCCATGTTAACTAGCAAAATGTTGCAAGTTACTAACAGTGGTGTCATTTGACCATGTCTGTATGTAAATATACCCGAAGTGCCTCTCGTATTACACAGAATAACTGCACACTTAGCCATAACCACAATAACATAAAATGCACATCTGGATGAGCACTGTTACATTATACGAATGTTTAATTCCCACGGATCAGTGAACACGTTTGCAGAGAATCAGTAAGAACCCAAGGATGCAATACGTTACTGGCACGTGAAATGTGCTGTACTGTACTGAACTGAACTCGCACTGAACAAGAGCTGTGTTCTTCACGGCTGCAGCTGACTGACTTCTCAACCTGTCAGTGTGGAAGGTGCACCCATCTGACCAGAGCTGGTCATGGATCTAGTGAGCGCCAAACATGCCAAGTTTGTTAAGTACGGAGTTTTAATGTTTAAATGTAGTATAAATAGCTCGATGTGACCGGGTTTGATGGATCTTGGGGTTATTTAGTAGTTGGCATGGTTCTGTTGAAGTGAAGCATGTCCTACGGTTAGTAATGGTAGGCTTTGGTTAAGTCAGGGAACTTAAAGCTCTATAGACCTCGGGTTCAATGCAGCATCATTTGTCATTCGCAGTGCTATATGACATCTTGGGGGGGATTAAAAAAAGCAGTGCTTTTCTAACCTCCATTGTGACTTTTACCAGGCTACTTGCACCAGGTGGACCCCAACTGTGGTTATAAGACATTTCAGTAACTGGTTTTCGATGCTCAGAATGTAGTTTTAAAGTAAAGTTAACTGTACCAATTTCATACTCTATATCGATTGAATATTTTACAGATAAAAGCTTAGAGGATATGTAGGTTTGTGATTAAGTCACATAAACTAAGGGGGTTCACTGTCCGTTATTTTGGATTAGTGGGACTCTGTAGTGTCAGGGTTTCTATTTGAATTGTTATGCCTTGTATGAGATTTTGGTGTTAGAAGCTAGTTCTCTGGTTCATTTAAAAATGTCTGGTGTGCTTGAATGGGTTGAGCTTCCTAACAGAGGAAACAGGAAATATGGGTTGGTGGGTATTGGATTTTGGAGAAGGGCTAGATGTTTTAATAGTGTTAACCAAGAAAATGTTAGTTTGCGCATTAGTGGGAGCTACAATAGATATTAGGATTTTGAACTAAGCTAAATATTTGGAAGGGATGAATGTGGTAAGTGAATAACTTGGGCATTAGGTTACGAATTTTTAGTAGCATGTTCATTTGTAGCACTGATGGTGTAGGTTGACATTTGAATTTCCTTAAAGGTATTTGCCACAGCGTGATGTGTTCCTAAGTGATCTACTTCCATGCATAACTGGCCAGTGGCGGTGTATTTCTTTGGAATGCAGTTGTGGCCAAAGCTAGATGGGAGTACAAATGTGTTTAGTGTAGTATGGTGTAGTGTAGGGGTGTCTTGAGTAGGTATGTAGTGTCAGTATAATTATCAAATAGCTCATTTGCTCTTAGACAATGTAACAGGTTTTGTTGGGTCTTCGGATTGTTTTGTTGTTTGTTCTACTGCATTGACCTCTTTTATGGTCAGTAATGGCCAGCTTGGTTGTTGTTGGTTTTGGCAAGATGGTATTTGTTAGGCATTTATGCCAGGGCAATTAGTAATTTCTTTTTCATCCTATGTTTCATGTGAACAAATGGAATATGAGCTCAAGATGGAACGCACTTGAACGACTCATCTGGAACAGTGCCTAGAGAATTCAGTGGGTGAAGTGATGCCGTTGAAGGGGATTGTGGGCCTTGACATCTTGGTGCAGAATGGAAAAGGTATGTAATAGAAATCCACTAATGGGTAAATAATGTGAAATAAATATAGTGGAGTACAACCAATCCAAATCCCGCTAATCTGAAGATCTGCCTAATCAGAACAGCACTAGATAAAACATGTCTACCAAATTCTGTTTGAATTTTAAAACCTGAGAAGATAAAGATTGGAGATTATACTACTTCTTGAACATTAAAATTTTATTTTATTAGCACAGAGAAACATGAAACATAAGGTCCAGTAATAATGACTCTTGGCTATCTTATGTACAAAATTACAAGATGCAAGGCTTAGATCTTACTAAGAATGTGCAGAAAAAGGTTTGAATACAGTTAATGAGAAAACAAAGCAGAACAGCAAATTAACATTTTAGGGATGAATTCAGTGATCTTGTGATGCAATGCATTGAAAAGTCTTGAGGCAATGTTTTGTTAACTTCTATTGTGACTTTCTCCAGGTTACTTGCACTAGGTAGATGCCAACAGTGCTGATAGAAACATTCCAGTAGTTGGTTGTCGAGGCTCAGAATGTAGTTGTAAAATATGTTATACCAATTTGGTACTTTCAATCGTTTGAATATTTAACAGAACAGCTCAAGGCGGATATGTTGTGTGTTATGAATGCCACATAAACTGAGGAGGGTTCATTCTCGGTTAGTTTTATTAGTGGGACTCCATAGTAGTAGGCTTTCTATTTGAATTGTTATGCTTTGTACGAGATTTTGGTGCGCTGGAAGCTAGTTCTGTAGTTCATTTAGAAATGTCTGTTGTGCTAGAATGAAATGAATTTACTATGAGAGGAAGCTGTAAGTACGGAATGGTGGGAATTGCAGCTTGTTAAACGGCGAAATGCTTTAATGTTAACATGGGAAATGCTTGGTTGTATTTTGTTGGTCATTTGTGAAGGCTACACTAGGAATTAGGATACTTAGGAAAGTTAAAATGAAGATGAGGAGATGAATGTGTTTGTGGTAAGTTAATTTGGGCATTAAATTAGATTTGTTAGTAGCATTTTCATTTGTAGCACTGATGGTGTAGGTTGACATTTGAATTTCCTTAAAGGTGTTTGCCACAGCATGACGTGTTCCTAAGTGATATACTTCCATGCATAACTGGCCAGTGGCGGTGTACTTCTTTGGAATGTAGTTGTGGTCAAAGCTCGATGGAAGTACAAATGCGTAGTATAGTGTAGGGGTCTAGAATAGGTATGTAGTGTCACTATGACAATCAAATAGTGTTTGCACTTACCGTGGTTTGTTGGATCTTGGGATTATTTAGTGTGTGTGGTTCTACATTAAAATGTGTTGTATGGTTAGTAAAGGCTGGTTTAGGCATCTTCGGTTTTTGCAAGATGGTATTTGTGTTAAGCATTTATGGCAGGGCAGATTGTAATTTTTTTCATCCTATGTTTCATGTGAACAAATGGAATACGAGATTATGATGGAGGCACTTGATTCATCTGCAAGATTGCTTAAGAGACTTCAGTGGGAGAAATGACATTGAAGGGGATTGTGGACTTCCTCATTCTGCACCAGTATGTCAAAGGTATGTAATAGATATCTATTAATGGGTAAACGTGTAATAAACATAGTGGAGTACCACCAATGCAAATCCTGCTAACGTGAACATCTGCCTAATCCAAACCGGGTCTAGATAAAACAGATCTACAAAATTCTGTATGGATTTTAAAACATGGGACAAAGATTGAGATTAAGCTGGCTTTGAATGTAAAAATATAAGGTGGTAATCTTTTAAGACAATGCAATGCACTGAAATGTCTTAAACAAGCAAGTTCCATTTCGACTTTCACCAGGCTACTTGCACTAGGTAGACCCCAAGAGCACTTACAAAAACATTCCAGGTATTGATTTTGAGGGCTCAGAATGTGGTTGTAAAATAAAACATTCTGTACCCATTTCTGCCCTCAAGCAATTGAATATTAAACACATAAAGGCTTAAGGTGGATATGTTGTGGTATGTGATGTAAAGCCGCATAAAGTGAAGATTTGCTCTCGTTTAGTTTGGATTAGTGGTACTCAATAGTGGTAGGGATTCTATTTGAGTTATGTTTTGTATGAGTTTTTGGTGTGTTGGAAACCAGTTTTGTAATTCATTTAGAAATAAGTCTGGTGTGCTTGAATGAGATGGGATTACTAGCAGAGGCAGAAGTAAATATGGGTTCGTGCATATTGGCTATTAGTGAAGGGCTGAATGCTTTGTGTTAGCCTAGGAAATGTTAGATGTAGCTTGCTCAATTGTCAGAACTACAGTAGATATTAGGATTTTGAGTTAAGTTAAATATCTGGAAGACAAGTTTGTGGTTTCCTTACAGGAGTAATGTGGGCATTGTATTATAAATTATTTTGGTTAGAGAAATTTGTTGGTACCTTGTGGGTTTATTTATAGCTTGATGGTGCAGGCTGACGTTCAAGCTTCCTTAAAGATATTAGGTTCCTATATACTGTTTCAATGTCACAAACTCCTTTGCTTAAATGGCCAGTGGGGGGATGGGCAGAGACTCACAGTTGGAATTAATACTCCTTGACGGCTGTGCGAATGTCCTTAGTGTAGTGTAGGGGTAAGTGGTATGTAGTTTTTGGTCAGAACGTTCGTTATTATTGGATGTAACAGGCTTTTTTGGATCTTGGAGGCATTTAGTGGTGTGTGTGTGTGTGTGTGTGTGTGTGCTTTGACATGATGGTATTCACGTTAAGCATTTTGTAATTTGTTTTTCATACTATGTTTCATATGAACAAATGGAATACGAGTGACTCAGTCTGGAAGACTGCCGAAGAATTCAGTGTTTGAAGTGATGTCATTGAAGAGGATTGACATCCTTCCTGGTGTAGAATGAAAAAGGTATGTAATAGAAATCCACTGATGAGTAAATAATTTGAAATATATGTAGTGATGTACCACCAATCCAAATCCTGCTAATCTGAAAATCTGCCCAATCAGAACCGGCTAGGTGGAACATATCTACCAAATTTTATTTGAATTTTAAAACGCGAGAAAATAAATGTTGAGATTAAACTAGTTCTTGAATGTGGAGATAGTGTTGACTCTCTTGTGTACAAAACTAAGAGATGCAAGTCCTAGACCTCATTGCCAATGTGCAAAAAAAGTTTGAATGCAGTTGATCAGAGAAAAAAACAGAACAGAAAATGAACATTTGAGAAGTGAATTCAGTGATGTGATGCAATGTACTGAAACGTCTTGAGGAGGTAATGTTTTGCTAACTTGCATTGTGACTTTAACCAGGCTACTTGTAGGTAGACCCCAAAAGAATGTATAAAAACATTATAGTAATTGGTTTTCCAGGCTCACTATGTAGGTGTAAAATAAACCATACTCTTACCAATTTACTAGTTACAATTGTTTCAATATTTAATAGAGCAGAGCTTAAGGTGGATATGTTGTAGTATACGATGAAATGCCACATAAACTGAAGAGGGTTTGCTCTGATCGTTTGGATTGGTGGTACGCTATTGTAGTAGTAGTAAAGTTTCTATTTGAATTGGTATGGTTTGTATGATATTTCGGTTTTGGAAGCTAGTTCTGTAGTTCATTTAGAGATAAATGTATGCTGTGCTTGAATGAGACGAGTTTGTTAGCAGAGTAAACAGTAAAAAGGGGTTAGTGGGAATTGCTGTTCCCTGAACGGCAAAATGCTTTGATGTTGTCATTAACTTAGAAAATACCTGGTGTATTTTGTTTGGGCATCGGTGGCAGCTACATTAGGAATGGGGATATTTAGTAGAAATAGAGATGTGAAAGGGATGAATGTGGTAATTAAATAATTTGGGCATTAAAGCACAGATTTAATAGCATGTTCATTTGTAACATTAATGGTGTAGGTTGACATTTGAATTTCCTTGAAGGTATTTGCCACAGCGTGAGGCGTTCCTAAGTGATATACTTCCATGCATAACTGGCCAGTGGCGGTGTACTTCTTTGGAATGTAGTTGTGGTCAAAGCTCGATGGAAGTACAAATGCGTAGTATAGTGTAGGGGTCTAGAATAGGTATGTAGTGTCACTATGACAATCAAATAGTGTTTGCACTTACCGTGGTTTGTTGGATCTTGGGATTATTTAGTGTGTGTGGTTCTACTGCATTAAAATGTATCGAATGGTTACTAATGGCCGGTTGTGATTGTCCTTGGTCTTGGCAGGAAAGTTTTGTTAATCATTGATACAGGGCAGTTTATAATTTGGTTTTTAACCTGTTCCATGTGAACAAATGGAACACGAGCACAAGATGGAGGCAGATGAATCCCTGATGCAGCAGTCTGTTGAGAATTCAATCTGTCAAGAAACTTCCCGGAAAGGGATGGTGGTGGACAAAGGTAAACAAGCACATTTGTATTGTGTGTGTGTGTAATGTGAAATAAACAGCCAGGTTTTTTTTGAATTCCTATGTTTTGTTTTTTGATGCAATAAGGTTATTTGATTTAGAAATAACTGTAATGGGTCTTGAGTAAAGTAATGGGGCAGTGAATATTTGGTGGGTAAAGGGTTAAATGCCTGAATACCCTGATTAACATGGGAAATGGTGCAACTGGTTTTAATACTTGTGCATGCTAACACTCAACTTTAATATTAATCTTGGGTACTGGTAATGGAATAAAGCATACAGTTGACTTCTGCAATTAAACTGATGTATTTATTTTGCTCCACACGTTTTACTGACAAAATTATTTCGTTATTGTTTCGTCCTTCTTTTGAACATTTCCAACCAATTTGGTGATACATTAATTTTTTGTAACTTACTGAAAAAGTGGCTTCTAACCTTTGTGAATGTGTTGACCAGGAAAATTGTTATATGTAAGTATAACAATTATGATCAGCTTTTGTCTTCCTTTTGCTAATTTTGTCTGCAATCTCGGGGTATATTATGATTTCGTGGCTTTAGTCATACCAGGAAATACTGTTAATTCATATTTTAAAGTCCCTCCAAACGTGTTATTGTGCCAAACATCAATAATTCAAACATGATTGAAATATTCAAACGAGGGTAATATGAATTATTTTGAGAATTTGATGACATTAAATTAAAATGTTTTATTAATAAAAAGCAAGGTGTCATTAGATTGACTGGTTTGAAGATTTCTACTTCGGGTGTAATTTTTTTCTCAGTCGTGAGAGCTACAGTTGGAATTAGGATTCTGATGGCAGTTAAAGTTTTAGAAGACACAAATGTGTTTGTTATAGCAGTAATGTGAGCATTGAGCTAGAAATGATTTTGGTTAGAGAAATTTGTTGAGATCTGGTTTCATTGAGTGAAGTGTCGTTTTTTCAATTTTAACATGTTTGAATTAGGTTACTTAGGCACATACATGTGGTTTATGGAAGAAAAGCGTTTTAGAGTTAATGTAAAATGGCTTTTCATTGTGAAGGTGTTGCTTATGAACATTATATGCTGTGTATGCTGGTTGCTGGTCGGCCAATTGTTTTCAAGAGGCAGGAGAGCTGGGACATCTGCAGCTGCTTTGAAGAGCCCTACTAGCTGTATAAAGCGAGAAGAGGGGATTCCGAGCTAGCTGGCTAATTGTTTTCAACAGGCAGAACATCTGGAACGTCTGCAGCTGCTTTGAAGAGCCCTACCAGCTGTATAAAGCGAGAAGAGGGGATTCCGAGTGATCTTCACCAAGCGTAACTATGTATACACTGCAGATTAGACGAGGGATAGTAAGGCTACAGCCAACAGTCTTTGACTGGAACCAAGGCGCCTTAACGGGTTCGGTCCGCTACTATCCATGCTTTTCAGCACTCGCTAACTGCCTCTTTCTCTCTTTCTATCATTTTTTCCTCTTTTCTGTCTAGTTTTAAGTTCTCCCCAATTAGGCTCTTATACACTTCTCTCTTCCTTCTTCTTAGGTTAATATTTTTGTTTATTTTATGCATAAAAAACAGGATACATATAATATAGAACATAGTGACAATATAAAGAAAACTATTTAAGGACATGTAGGCAATTGCAAATGCAGATACATAAGGTTCAATACAAATTTAAAGTACAAAAAGGGAAAAAAGATGAGTCGAAAGTTTCAAGCTACAAAAATAATCATTTCTGAAGGTATAATTTATCCTACTTTATGATATAGGGATTCCTCTACGTTGTAAAAGCTATAGTCAAGTAAAAAAGTGAATACACCTTTTTTAATTTTGAGATTCAATACCCCTTATATAAAGTAGTAGTCTATTATATAAATGTTAGTGAATGCTGGATTTCTGACAATGAGGTCATTAATCATCTTGCTCTCCAATATTTTTCACTGAGGGATGGGGCATTAGAAGTGGCCGGGCATATTTGAAGGTGGTCTCGATCCATTTCCTCTTGCAGATCACATAGTGGACAGAGTGGTGAAGAATATATCCCAATTCTGTTTAAATATTTTGCCAGAAAATCATGTCCTGTAATCAACCTGAAGTTTCCAGCTGCTGTTTTTCGAGGAGACTCAGGATTGTGTGTCATGTTGTGTGTGTGTGTCATGTTGTGTGTGTCATGTTGTGTGTGCGTGTGCGTGTGCGTGTGCGTGTGCGTGTGCGCGCGCGCGCGCGCGCAAGGTTCGGTCATTTTAGGTTTTACCCTTTTAGGTTTGTTATTTTGATGGTTTTTTTGTAGGGTTTCTTAGGTTTCACGTTTCTTAGGTTTTGCTATTTTAGGGCTTTGTGTTCTTTAGGTTTGATCATTTGAGGTTATTTTTAGGGTTACCTTTGTAGGGTTTGTTCTTTGGCTAAGGTTAGGTGTTGTTTAGGTTGTTTTTGTTAGGGTTTGTTTCCAGGCTTCACTAGCTTAGCTGTCTTGCTTAATTTAGGTTTGACTTTTTTAGATACTCTTTGGGATTTCCCAGTCATTTATTTTGCTTTTGGTCGTTTTTGGTTCTCCAATTTTGCTTTTCCAATTTTGCTTTTCGCTTTTGACGTTTCCCGTTTTAGGGTTTTTATGTACGGTCTGCTGTTAGGTTTCAGCTTAGGTCATTAAAGGTCTAGCAGTATCCCAATACTTGTTTCACTGTATGCTGAAGTGCCCATCTAATAAATGTCTAAAAGTGGCGATGATAGAACTGTAACAAAGGGAGAACAGTGTTACTCTTGTGTGTCACGTCTGTTATGTGATAGGTGTTGTATTTGCGTGTCTTATGGTTTGGTCGTTTTAGGTTTGGTCATTGCTTTTGTAAATGTTAGCATTTGGGATTGTAGTTATGCTCTGTTCAGAACTTGTTTAAGTTTTGTTGTTTTGAGGATTTTTTGTTTAAATTTAGGTTTTGCTTATTTAAGGTTTATAGTTTTTCACACTTCGTGTTAGGTTGTTTTAGACTTGGTCCTTGTGCCTTGCTTGTTTGTCGAGTTTTGTTTTTAGATTTTGTTCTCTTTAGGTCCTGTTGTTTTAGGCTGTCTTCACGTTTTGCCCCTTTTTTTAGGTTTCACCCCTTTTATTTTTAGCCTTGCCCCCTTTTTTTAGGCTTTGCCCTTTTTTTTAGGCTTTGCCCTTTTTTTTAGGCTTTGCCCTTTTTTTTAGGCTTTGCCCCTTTTTTTAGGCTTTGCCCCTTTTTTAGGTTTTGCCCCTTTTTTTAAGTTTTGCCCCTTTTTTTAGGTTTAGCCCCTTTTTTTAAGGTTTTGCCCCTCTTTTTTAGGTTTTGCCCCTCTTTTTTAGGTTTTGCCACTCTTTTTAGGTTTTGCCACTTTTTTTAGGTTTTGCCCCTTTTTTTTAGGTTTTGCCCTTTTTTTTAGGTTTTGCCAATTTTTTTTAGGTTTTGCCAATTTTTTTTAGGTTTTGCCAATTTTTTTTAGGTTTTGCCAATTTTTTTTAGGTTTTGCCTTTTTTTTTAGGTTTTGCCTTTTTTTTTAGGTTTTGCCTTTTTTTTTAGGTTTTGCCTTTTTTTTTAGGTTTTGCCTTTTTTTTTAGGTTTTGCCCCCTTTTTTTTAGGTTTTGCCCCCTTTTTTTAGGTTTTGCCCCCTTTTTTTAGGTTTTGCCCCCTTTTTTTTAGGTTTTGCCCCCTTTTTTTAGGTTTTGCCCCCTTTTTTTAGGTTTTGCCCCCTTTTTTTAGGTTTTGCCCCCTTTTTTTTAGGTTTTGCCCCCTTTTTTTTAGGTTTTGCCCCCTTTTTTTTAGGTTTTGCCCCCTTTTTTTTAGGTTTTGCCCCCTTTTTTTTAGGTTTTGCCCCCTTTTTTTTAGGTTTTGCCCCCTTTTTTTTAGGTTTTGCCCCCTTCTTTTTAGGCTTTGCCCCATTTTTTATAGGTTTCGCCCCCATTTTTAGGCTTCACCCTGATTAAGGTTCTTCTCAATTGAAATGTCTTGTATGGTTAGCTATCACTGGCTTTGGTTGTCCTGGTCTTTGGCAAGATGGTATTTGTGTTCAATATTTGCCCTGGGACATCTAATTTGTTTTTCATCCTTTTTGATGTGGACAAATGGAACATGAGCACAATATGGAGGACGCTAAATGACTCGGGAAGAAGATTGGATGGCTCAAGTATTGTCCCTGAAGGGGATTGTGACTCTCGATATATTGGTGGAGAATGAGAAAGGTAAATAATTTGCTAATGTATAAATAATGTGAAATTGTGGTCTCTTTTTGGAAATCTTAAATTTTGTATAACATGTCTTGTAAGACAGTTGTCTTTTTAGAAGAAATAGTTGTGTATGTAAATTAAAAATTATCTAGAAACAGTTAACTTAGGAAATGTTAGACGCAGCTACTCATTTGTGTGAGCTACAGTAGACTTTAGGATTCTGAATAAAGTTAGATGTAGAAGGCAGGAATGTGTTACAGGAATAATGCGGGACTTGAATTAGAACTTTGGTTACAGAAATTTGTTGGTATTTTTTCGTTTATTTATAGCTCGATGGTGCAGGTTGGCATTCAAGCTTCCTTAAAGGTATTTGGTTCCTATATGCTGTGTTTCAATGTCACAAACTCCTTTGCTTAAATGGCCAGTGGGGGGGTGTGGGCTGCGACTCGCAGTTGGAATCAATACTCCTTGACGGTTGTGCGAATGTCCGTAGTGTAGTGTAGGGGTAAGTGGGTGTAGCGTTAGTTAGGTCAGAATGTTTGTTCTTACGGGATGTAGCAGGCTTTGTTGGATGTTGGAGTCCTTTAGTGGTGTGTGTGTGTGTGTGTGTGTGTGTGTGTGTGTGTGTGTGTGTGTGTGTGTGTGTGTGTGTGTGTGTGTGTGTGTGTGTGTGTGTGTGTGTGTGTGTGTGTGTGTGTGTGCGTGTGTGGGGTAATGGTTGTGGGTTTTGACATGATGGTATTTACGATGAGCATTTTGTAATATTTTCATACTATGTTTCATGTGAACAAATGGAATACGAGTGACTCAGTCTGGAAGCCTGCCGAAGAATTCAGGGTTTGAAGCGATGTCATTGAAGAGGATGGACATCCTTACTGGTGCAGAATGAGAAAGGTATGTAAGAGAAATCCATTGATGAGTAAATAATTTGAAATATATGTAGTAGTGTACCACCAATCCAAATGCTGCTAATCTGAAAATCTGCCTAATCATAACAGGGTACGTGGATCATATGTTCAAAATTTTGTTTGAATTTTAAAACACGAGAAAATAAATGTTGAGATTAAACTAGTTCTTGAATGTGAAGATAGTTTTGACTCTCTTGTGTACAAAACTAAGAGATGCAAGTCTAGACCTTATTAACAATGTGCAAAAAAAGTATTGAATGCAGTTGATCGGAGAAAAAACGAGAACAGTAAATGAACATTTGAGAAGGGAATTCGGTGATGTGATGCAATGTACTGAAACGTCTTGAAGAGGTAATGTTTTGCTAACTTGCATTGTGACTTTCACCAGACTACTTGTAGTAGGTAGACTCCAAAAGAATGTATGAAAACATTCCAGTAATTGGTTTTCCAGGCTCAGAATGTAGGTGTAAAATAAACCGTACTGTACCAATTTACTAGTTTCAATTGTTTCAACATTTAATAGAGCACAGCTTAAGGTGGATATGTTGCAGTATGCGATGAAAAGCCACATAAACTGAAAAGGGTTTTCTCTGTTAGTTTGGATTGGTGGTCCGCTATAGTAGTAAAGTTTCTATTTGAATTGGTATGCTTTGTATGATATTTTGGTTTTGGAAGCTAGTTGTGTAATTCATTTAGAGATAAATTTATGCTGTGCTTAAATGAGACTAGTTTATTAGCAGAGGAAATGGTATAAAGGAGTTGGTGGGAATTGCTGTTCCTTGAAGGGTAAAATGCTTTGATGTTGTCATTAACTTAGAAAATGTTTGGTGTATTTTGTTTGGTCATCGGTGACAGCTAGAGTAGGAATGAGGATATTTAGTAGAAATAAAGATGTGAAAGGGATGAATGTGGTAAGTAAATAATTTGGGCATTAAAGCACAGATTTGTTAATAGCATGTTCATTTGTAACATTAATGGTGTAGGTTGACATTTGAATTTCCTTAAAGGTATTTGCCACAGCGTGAGGCGTTCCTAAGTGATATACTTCCAGGCATAACTGGCCAGTGGCGGTGTATTTCTTTGGAATGTAGTTGTGGTCAAAGCCCGATGGAAGTACAAATGCGTAGTATAGTGTAGGGGTCTAGAGTAGGTATGTAGTGTCACTATGACAATCAAGTAGTGTTTGCACTTAGCATGGTTTGTTGGATCTTGGGATTTAGTGGTATGTGTGGTTCTACTGCATTAGAATGTATTGAATGGTTACTAAGGGCCGGTTGTGATTGTTCTTGGTTATGGCAGGATGATTTTGTTAATCATTTATAGCAGGGCAGTTTGTAATTGGTTTTTTCACCTGTTTCATGTGAGCAAATGGAACATGAGCACAATATGGAGGAAGCTGAGGAAGAAGAGGATTAGATGGATCAAGCGTTGTCCCTGAAGGGGATTGTGGCTGTTGACGTATTGGTGGTGAATGAGAAAGGTAAATAACAATTTGCTAATGTATAAATAATGTGAAATTGTGGTCACTTTTTGGAATTCATAAATTTTGTATAACACGTCTTGTAAGACAGTTGTCTTTTTAGAAGAAATAGTTGTGTATGTAAATTAAAAAGTTATCTAGAAACAGTTGTTAACTGAGGAAATGTTAGATGCAGTTACTCGTTTGTGTGAGCTACGGTAGACTTTAGGATTTTGAATAAAGTTAAATGTAGAAGACAGAAATGTGTTACAGGAATAATGTGGGACTTGAATTAGAACTTTGATTAGAGAAATTTGTTGGTATATTTTGGTTTATTTATAGCTTGATGGTGCAGGTTGGCGTTCAAGCTTCCTTAAAGGCATTTGGTTCCTATATGCTGTGTTTCAATGTCACAAACTCCTTTGCTTAAATGGCCAGTGGGGGGGTGTGGGCTGCGACTCGCAGTTGGAATCAATACCCCTTGACGGTTGTGCGAATGTCCGTAGTGTAGTGTAGGGGTAAGTGGGTGTAGCGTTAGTTAGGTCAGAATGTTTGTTCTTACGGGATGTAGCAGGCTTTGTTGGATGTTGGAGTCCTTTAGTGGTGTGTGTGTGCGTGTGTGGGGTAATGGTTGTGGGTTTTGACATGATGGTATTTACGATGAGCATTTTGTAATATTTTCATACTATGTTTCATGTGAACAAATGGAATACGAGTGACTCAGTCTGGAAGCCTGCCGAAGAATTCAGGGTTTGAAGCGATGTCATTGAAGAGGATCGACATCCTTACTGGTGCAGAATGAGAAAGGTATGTAAGAGAAATCCACTGATGAGTAAATAATTTGAAATATATGTAGTAGTGTACCACCAATCCAAATGCTGCTAATCTGAAAATCTGCCTAATCATAACAGGGTACGTGGATCATATGTTCAAAATTTTGTTTGAATTTTAAAACACGAGAAAATAAATGTTGAGATTAAACTAGTTCTTGAATGTGAAGATAGTTTTGACTCTCTTGTGTACAAAACTAAGAGATGCAAGTCCTAGACCTTATTAACAATGTGCAAAAAAAGTATTGAATGCAGTTGATCGGAGAAAAAACGAGAACAGTAAATGAACATTTGAGAAGGGAATTCGGTGATGTGATGCAATGTACTGAAACGTCTTGAAGAGGTAATGTTTTGCTAACTTGCATTGTGACTTTCACCAGACTACTTGTAGTAGGTAGACTCCAAAAGAATGTAGGTGTAAAATAAACCGTACTGTACCAATTTACTAGTTACAATTGTTTCAACATTTAGTAGAGCACAGCTTAAGGTGGATATGTTGCAGTATGCGATGAAAAGCCACATAAACTGAAAAGGGTTTTCTCTGTTAATTTGGATTAGTGGTACTCAGTAGTAGTAGTAGTAGTAGTAAAGTTTCTATTTGAATTGGTATGCTTTGTATGATATTTTGGTTTTGGAAGCTAGTTGTGTAGTTCATTTAGAGATAAATTTATGCTGTGCTTGAATGAGACGAGTTTGTTAGCAGAGTAAACAGTGTAAAGGGGTTAGTGGGAATTTCTGTTCCCTGAACGGCAGAATTTTTTAATGATGTCATTAACTTAGAAAATGCCTGGTGTATTTTGTTTGGTTATCGGAGACGGCTACAGTATGAATGCAGATATTTAGTAGAAATAAAGATGAGAAAGGGATGAATGTGGTAAGTAAATAATTTGGGCATTAAAGCACAGATTTGTTAATAGCATGTTCATTTGTAACATTAATGGTGTAGGTTGACATTTGAATTTCCTTAAAGGTATTTGCCACAGCGTGAGGCGTTCCTAAGTGATATACTTCCATGCATAACTGGCCAGTGGCGGTGTATTTCTTTGGAATGTAGTTGTGGTCAAAGCCCGATGGAAGTACAAATGCGTAGTATAGTGTAGGGGTCTAGAGTAGGTATGTAGTGTCACTATGACAATCAAGTAGTGTTTGCACTTAGCATGGTTTGTTGGATCTTGGGATTTAGTGGTATGTGTGGTTCTACTGCATTAGAATGTATTGAATGGTTACTAAGGGCCGGTTGTGATTGTTCTTGGTTATGGCAGGATGATTTTGTTAATCATTTATAGCAGGGCAGTTTGTAATTGGTTTTTTCACCTGTTTCATGTGAACAAATGGGACATGAGCACAATATGGAGGAAGCTGAGGAAGAAGAGGATTAGATGGATCAAGCGTTGTCCCTGAAGGGGATTGTGACTGTTGACGTATTGGTGGTGAATGAGAAAGGTAAATAACAATTTGCTAATGTATAAATAATGTGAAATTGTGGTCACTTTTTGGAATTCATAAATTTTGTATAACACGTCTTGTAAGACAGTTGTCTTTTTAGAAGAAATAGTTGTGTATGTAAATTAAAAAGTTATCTAGAAACAGTTGTTAACTGAGGAAATGTTAGATGCAGTTACTCGTTTGTGTGAGCTACGGTAGACTTTAGGATTTTGAATAAAGTTAAATGTAGAAGACAGAAATGTGTTACAGGAATAACGTGGGACTTGAATTAGAACTTTGATTAGAGAAATTTGTTGGTATATTTTGGTTTATTTATAGCTTGATGGTGCAGGTTGGCGTTCAAGCTTCCTTAAAGGCATTTGGTTCCTATATACTGTGTTTCAATGTCACAAACTCCTTTGCTTAAATGGCCAGTGGGGGGGTGTGGGCTGCGACTCGCAGTTGGAATCAATACCCCTTGACGGTTGTGCGAATGTCCGTAGTGTAGTGTAGGGGTAAGTGGGTGTAGCGTTAGTTAGGTCAGAATGTTTGTTCTTACGGGATGTAGCAGGCTTTGTTGGATGTTGGAGTCCTTTAGTGGTGTGTGTGTGTGTGTGTGTGTGTGTGTGTGTGTGTGCGTGTGCGTGTGTGGGGTAATGGTTGTGGGTTTTGACATGATGGTATTTACGTTGAGCATTTTGTAATATTTTCATACTATGTTTCATGTGAACAAATGGAATACGAGTGACTCAGTCTGGAAGCCTGCCGAAGAATTCAGGGTTTGAAGCGATGTCATTGAAGAGGATTGACATCCTTACTGGTGCAGAATGAGAAAGGTATGTAAGAGAAATCCACTGATGAGTAAATAATTTGAAATATATGTAGTAGTGTACCACCAATCCAAATGCTGCTAATCTGAAAATCTGCCTAATCATAACAGGGTACGTGGATCATATGTTCAAAATTTTGTTTGAATTTTAAAACACGAGAAAATAAATGTTGAGATTAAACTAGTTCTTGAATGTGAAGATAGTTTTGACTCTCTTGTGTACAAAACTAAGAGATGCAAGTCCTAGACCTTATTAACAATGTGCAAAAAAAGTATTGAATGCAGTTGATCGGAGAAAAAACGAGAACAGTAAATGAACATTTGAGAAGGGAATTCGGTGATGTGATGCAATGTACTGAAACGTCTTGAAGAGGTAATGTTTTGCTAACTTGCATTGTGACTTTCACCAGACTACTTGTAGTAGGTAGACTCCAAAAGAATGTAGGTGTAAAATAAACCGTACTGTACCAATTTACTAGTTTCAATTGTTTCAACATTTAATAGAGCACAGCTTAAGGTGGATATGTTGCAGTATGCGATGAAAAGCTACATAAACTGAAAAGGGTTTTCTCTGTTAATTTGGATTAGTGGTACTCAGTAGTAGTAGTAGTAGTAGTAGTAGTAAAGTTTCTATTTGAATTGGTATGCTTTGTATGATATTTTGGTTTTGGAAGCTAGTTGTGTAGTTCATTTAGAGATAAATTTATGCTGTGCTTGAATGAGACGAGTTTGTTAGCAGAGTAAACAGTGTAAAGGGGTTAGTGGGAATTTCTGTTCCCTGAACGGCAGAATTTTTTGATGATGTCATTAACTTAGAAAATGCCTGGTGTATTTTGTTTGGTTATCGGAGACGGCTACAGTATGAACGCAGATATTTAGTAGAAATAAAGATGAGAAAGGGATGAATGTGGTAAGTAAATAATTTGGGCATTAAAGCACAGATTTGTTAATAGCATGTTCATTTGTAACATTAATGGTGTAGGTTGACATTTGAATTTCCTTAAAGGTATTTGCCAGAGCGTGAGGCGTTCCTAAGTGATATACTTCCATGCATAACTGGCCAGTGGCGGTGTATTTCTTTGGAATGTAGTTGTGGTCAAAGCCCGATGGAAGTACAAATGCGTAGTATAGTGTAGGGGTCTAGAGTAGGTATGTAGTGTCACTGACAATCAAGTAGTGTTTGCACTTAGCATGGTTTGTTGGATCTTGGGATTTAGTGGTATGTGTGGTTCTACTGCATTAGAATGTATTGAATGGTTACTAAGGGCCGGTTGTGATTGTTCTTGGTTATGGCAGGATGATTTTGTTAATCATTTATAGCAGGGCAGTTTGTAATTGGTTTTTTCACCTGTTTCATGTGAACAAATGGAGCTTGAGCACAAAATGGATGAAGCTGAGGAAGAAGAGGATTAGATGGATCAAGCGTTGTCCCTGAAGGGGATTGTGACTGTTGACGTATTGGTGGTGAATGAGAAAGGTAAATAACAATTTGCTAATGTATAAATAATGTGAAATTGTGGTCACTTTTTGGAATTCATAAATTTTGTATAACACGTCTTGTAAGACAGTTGTCTTTTTAGAAGAAATAGTTGTGCATGTAAATTAAAAAGTTATCTAGAAACAGTTGTTAACTGAGGAAATGTTAGATGCAGTTACTCGTTTGTGTGAGCTACGGTAGACTTTAGGATTTTGAATAAAGTTAAATGTAGAAGACAGAAATGTGTTACAGGAATAATGTGGGACTTGAATTAGAACTTTGATTAGAGAAATTTGTTGGTATATTTTGGTTTATTTATAGCTTGATGGTGCAGGTTGGCGTTCAAGCTTCCTTAAAGGCATTTGGTTCCTATATGCTGTGTTTCAATGTCACAAACTCCTTTGCTTAAATGGCCAGTGGGGGGGTGTGGGCTGCGACTCGCAGTTGGAATCAATACCCCTTGACGGTTGTGCGAATGTCCGTAGTGTAGTGTAGGGGTAAGTGGGTGTAGCGTTAGTTAGGTCAGAATGTTTGTTCTTACGGGATGTAGCAGGCTTTGTTGGATGTTGGAGTCCTTTAGTGGTGTGTGTGTGCGTGTGTGGGGTAATGGTTGTGGGTTTTGACATGATGGTATTTACGTTGAGCATTTTGTAATATTTTCATACTATGTTTCATGTGAACAAATGGAATACGAGTGACTCAGTCTGGAAGCCTGCCGAAGAATTCAGGGTTTGAAGCGATGTCATTGAAGAGGATTGACATCCTTACTGGTGCAGAATGAGAAAGGTATGTAAGAGAAATCCACTGATGAGTAAATAATTTGAAATATATGTAGTAGTGTACCACCAATCCAAATGCTCCTAATCTGAAAATCTGCCTAATCATAACAGGGTACGTGGATCATATGTTCAAAATTTTGTTTGAATTTTAAAACACGAGAAAATAAATGTTGAGATTAAACTAGTTCTTGAATGTGAAGATAGTTTTGACTCTCTTGTGTACAAAACTAAGAGATGCAAGTCCTAGACCTTATTAACAATGTGCAAAAAAAGTATTGAATGCAGTTGATCGGAGAAAAAACGAGAACAGTAAATGAACATTTGAGAAGGGAATTCGGTGATGTGATGCAATGTACTGAAACGTCTTGAAGAGGTAATGTTTTGCTAACTTGCATTGTGACTTTCACCAGACTACTTGTAGTAGGTAGACTCCAAAAGAATGTAGGTGTAAAATAAACCGTACTGTACCAATTTACTAGTTACAATTGTTTCAACATTTAATAGAGCACAGCTTAAGGTGGATATGTTGCAGTATGCGATGAAAAGCCACATAAACTGAAAAGGGTTTTCTCTGTTAATTTGGATTAGTGGTACTCAGTAGTAGTAGTAGTAGTAGTAGTAGTAGTAGTAGTAGTAGTAGTAGTAGTAGTAGTAGTAAAGTTTCTATTTGAATTGGTATGCTTTGTATGATATTTTGGTTTTGGAAGCTAGTTGTGTAGTTCATTTAGAGATAAATTTATGCTGTGCTTGAATGAGACGAGTTTGTTAGCAGAGTAAACAGTGTAAAGGGGTTAGTGGGAATTGCTATTCCCTGAACGGCAGAATTTTTTGATGATGTCATTAACTTAGAAAATGCCTGGTGTATTTTGTTTGGTTATCGGAGACGGCTACAGTATGAATGCAGATATTTAGTAGAAATAAAGATGAGAAAGGGATGAATGTGGTAAGTAAATAATTTGGGCATTAAAGCACAGATTTGTTAATAGCATGTTCATTTGTAACATTAATGGTGTAGGTTGACATTTGAATTTCCTTAAAGGTATTTGCCACAGCGTGAGGCGTTCCTAAGTGATATACTTCCATGCATAACTGGCCAGTGGCGGTGTATTTCTTTGGAATGTAGTTGTGGTCAAAGCCCGATGGAAGTACAAATGCGTAGTATAGTGTAGGGGTCTAGAGTAGGTATGTAGTGTCACTATGACAATCAAGTAGTGTTTGCACTTAGCATGGTTTGTTGGATCTTGGGATTTAGTGGTATGTGTGGTTCTACTGCATTAGAATGTATTGAATGGTTACTAAGGGCCGGTTGTGATTGTTCTTGGTTATGGCAGGATGATTTTGTTAATCATTTATAGCAGGGCAGTTTGTAATTGGTTTTTTCACCTGTTTCATGTGAACAAATGGGACATGAGCACAATATGGAGGAAGCTGAGGAAGAAGAGGATTAGATGGATCAAGCGTTGTCCCTGAAGGGGATTGTGACTGTTGACGTATTGGTGGTGAATGAGAAAGGTAAATAACAATTTGCTAATGTATAAATAATGTGAAATTGTGGTCACGTTTTGGAATTCATAAATTTTGTATAACACGTCTTGTAAGACAGTTGTCTTTTTAGAAGAAATAGTTGTGTATGTAAATTAAAAAGTTATCTAGAAACAGTTGTTAACTGAGGAAATGTTAGATGCAGTTACTCGTTTGTGTGAGCTACGGTAGACTTTAGGATTTTGAATAAAGTTAAATGTAGAAGACAGAAATGTGTTACAGGAATAACGTGGGACTTGAATTAGAACTTTGATTAGAGAAATTTGTTGGTATATTTTGGTTTATTTATAGCTTGATGGTGCAGGTTGGCGTTCAAGCTTCCTTAAAGGCATTTGGTTCCTATATACTGTGTTTCAATGTCACAAACTCCTTTGCTTAAATGGCCAGTGGGGGGGTGTGGGCTGCGACTCGCAGTTGGAATCAATACCCCTTGACCGTTGTGCGAATGTCCGTAGTGTAGTGTAGGGGTAAGTGGGTGTAGCGTTAGTTAGGTCAGAATGTTTGTTCTTACGGGATGTAGCAGGCTTTGTTGGATGTTGGAGTCCTTTAGTGGTGGGTGTGTGTGTGTGTGTGTGTGTGTGTGTGTGTGTGTGTGTGTGTGTGTGTGTGTGTGTGTGTTGTTGTGGTTATGGTTGTGGGTTTTGACATGATGGTATTTACGTTGAGCATTTTGTAATTTTTTTCATACTATGTTTCATGTGAACAAATGGAATACGAGTGACTCAGTCTGGAAGCCTGCCGAAGAATTCAGGGTTTGAAGCGATGTCATTGAAGAGGATTGACATCCTTACTGGTGCAGAATGAGAAAGGTATGTAAGAGAAATCCACTGATGAGTAAATAATTTGAAATATATGTAGTAGTGTACCACCAATCCAAATGCTGCTAATCTGAAAATCTGCCTAATCATAACAGGGTACGTGGATCATATGTTCAAAATTTTGTTTGAATTTTAAAACACGAGAAAATAAATGTTGAGAATAAACTAGTTCTTGAATGTGAAGATAGTGTTGACTATCTTATATACAAAACTAAGAGATTCAGGTCCTAGACCGTATTAACAATGTGCACAAAAGCTATGAATGCAGTTGATCAGAGAAAGAAACAGAACAGTAAATGAACATTTGAGAAGTGAATTCAGTGATGTGATGCAATGTACTGAAACGTCTTGAGGGAGTAAAGTTTTGCTAACTTAGATTGTGACTTTCACCAGGTTACTTGTAGGAGGTAGACCCCAAAAGAATGTATAAAAACATTCCAGTAATTGGTTTTCCAGGCTCACGATGTAGGTGTAAAATAAACAGTACTGTACCAATTTACTAGTTTCAATTGTTTCAACATTTAAAAGAGCACAGCTTAAGGTGGATATGTTGTGGTATGCGATGAAAAGCCACATAAACTGAAGAGGGTTTGCTCTGTTAGTTTGGATTGGTGGTCCGCTATAGTAGTAAAGTTTCTATTTGAATTGGTATGCTTTGTATGATATTTTGGTTTTGGAAGCTAGTTGTGTAATTCATTTAGAGATAAATTTATGCTGTGCTTAAATGAGACTAGTTTATTAGCAGAGGAAATGGTATAAAGGAGTTGGTGGGAATTGCTGTTCCTTGAAGGGTAAAATGCTTTGATGTTGTCATTAACTTAGAAAATGTTTGGTGTATTTTGTTTGGTCATCGGTGACAGCTAGAGTAGGAATGAGGATATTTAGTAGAAATAAAGATGTGAAAGGGATGAATGTGGTAAGTAAATAATTTGGGCATTAAAGCACAGATTTGTTAATAGCATGTTCATTTGTAACATTAATGGTGTAGGTTGACATTTGAATTTCCTTAAAGGTATTTGCCACAGCGTGAGGCGTTCCTAAGTGATATACTTCCATGCATAACTGGCCAGTGGCGGTGTATTTCTTTGGAATGTAGTTGTGGTCAAAGCTCGATGGAAGTACAAATGCGTAGTATAGTGTAGGGGTCTGGAGTAGGAATGTAGTCACTATGACATTGAAATAGTGTTTGCACTTACCATGGTTTGTTGGACCTTGGGATTTAGTGGTGTGTGTGGTTCTACTTCATTAAAATGTATTGAATGGGTTACTAATGGCCGGTTGTGATTGTCCTTGGTTTTGGCGGGATAGTTTTGTTGATCATTTAGGCCCGGATAGTTAGTAATGTTGTTTTTAACCTGTTTCATGTGAACAAATGGAACACGAGCACAAGATTGTGGAAGTTGAATCCCTGATGCAGCAGGCTGTTGAAGAGAATTCAGTCTGTCAAGCAATTTCCAATTAGGAGATATGGAATTCAACTGTGGGGTGCAGCAAGCAATTGAAACATCTTAATTTTTTAATGCTTTCAATCCAAAACTCTGCGAACAATTGGTAGGATCCTCTGGTACATGGGAAATAAGTACATCTACCATGATTTTAAACTCCCAACAATCAAACAGGAAATCGCAGCCTGCAGCCTGTCCTACCAAAAGCGTCTACAGTCATCCCAATACACTGGCAATAAATGTACTTAACAGCAGCAGCACAACAAGCTAACTATAGAGAAACTAAGTCTTGGAATTGCACTACAGATTTGCAGCCAAATTGTAAGCAAATGTATGGCCAATGGGCCATAGTTTGTAAAAGTAATGTTATCATTGTTACTTATTGCTTAACTATTGAACAGATTGTAATTTTTCAAATGTTTAAATAAAAAACAATTTAAAAAAAATTGGTTCTTCCTTCTTTTGAACATTTCCAACCAATTTGGTGATACATTAATTTTTGGTAACTTACTGAAAAACTATCCTACTATCCATGCTTTTCAGCACTCGCTAACTGCCTCTTTCTCTCTTTTTATCAGTTTTCCTCTTTTCTGTGTAGTTTTAAGTTCCCCCAGTTAGGCCCCTGTTAGGCGTTTATACACTTCTCTTCCTTCTCCTGATTTTAATATGGTATAGAACACGTCAGAGTGACGTAATAAAGAAAAATATTTAAGGATACATAGACAATTGTATTCAATACAAATTTAAAGTACAAAAAGGGAACAAAGATATGAGTCGCAAGTGTGTAGGTACCAAAAATATTCATTTATGAAGGTATAATTTATCTTACTTTAAGGATACGCATCTGAGAAAAACTTAATATTTGAAAAATGTCTAAAAATGAATTTTGTTTTATCAAATAGTATAAATCTGCTTTATTTTGATATGCTCTTTATGGCCTTACGACCATTTTAACTGTCTGATTGCCTGTAAGTGGTCATGTCCATTTAAATCAATACACTATGTCCTTGCTATGACTTCAAACTTAGTTTTTCCATGCTTTTATTTTTAGCACTGTTTGCTCTTTAAAATGCTCCACATGATGCTATTTGCAGTACTTATGAAATTTGGTGTACCTGCTTAGAAATAATATTAAAAAGAAATGAGAATTTCTTCATAATGTGAATAACTGCTGAGTAATTAAATATTAAAGTTTACATTTTGAAATTTAAATGAAAAAGATAATGATTTTAAACTTTAAAATTTATTTTTATCCAAACTAATAACGAGATTAAGAAATTATCTCATCAATTTGTTAACATTCTATCACAGAACATAACTGAAAATTATTAAGTTTTTCAAATCAAAATTGCATCATGGGGGAACCATTTATACAAATACTAAAAAAAAGTAATAAAATATTTATATGTTAGCAACTAATCTGACTAAATGTACTAAATTTAGCACAGTTACTCCTCACTATACAGTGATTGTTGTGTTAAAATTTGAAATCAATCTAATGAAAACTGTAGATTTTCAAAATGTCACAGATGGGTATCCTTAAGATGTGGGAATTCCTCTACATTGTAAAAGCTATAGTCCAGTAAAAAAGCGAATACCTTTTTGAATTTTAAGATTCAATACCTCTTATATAATGGGGTAGTTTATTATATAAAAGTAGACCAGCATATGGGAAGCTATTTTCAGTGTTTAGTTGTATGAGAGTGCACAAATAAGTTTTTTTCACTAGTGATATGAAAACTTCAGCATTCAACTCCTTAAATAGTCGGTTCACAAGACGACCTTGCACAGCCTACTTGCTAAGACCAGAAGCAAGGCTAAGCTAAGTTACACAGCTAATAAGGCTTCCTCCTGAAAAACACTAACACTTTGGAAACTATTCAGAGTTCCATATACAATTATTCAGAGGTTTAAGTGTTCAGTATAAAAACAAGTTTCCAAATTTTTTTGTGAAAATGATTAAAATTTGAGCAGAATGGCACATTTTTGCTATATTATAGTGAAAAGGACCTTGTGATGGAAGTGGATGGTACTGTTAAGAGAATTGCAATGAAAGTGAGCCTTCAATCTGGAATAGATCCCATCACAATAGCAAGAAAACTGAAACTGAGCCCAGAAGAACATGTAACATTGTCATTGCAACAAAATATGCAATAGAGTTAGGTAGGAGTCTTTCGATGTTGTTCCAGTGGTTTCGAAAGATGTCAGTTTCAAGAGGACCACTTGATCTGGTTAGCAAGATGCCAGCAATGTCCTCATTAAGAAACAAAATTGTCAACTTTTTCTCTGATAGTGAACACAAGGAGTATAATAATTTTCAGTCAAGATAGAAGCAAAAGTAGGTGAGGCACTATACAGTTGCAATGTTTTGTTCCATTATTTGCATCTCGAGCATATTCATTTCAAAGCAAAGTTGTGGATATTTAAAAATCAATATAACTTGAAGTGTAATGACTGCAAGTGTAAAGTTATCATTGGAATTTCAAATCCTGGAAGTTAGACTTTAGTCTATCATGCTCTTCATAGTATCGAGTATCTGCTACAAAGTATCTGCAATAGCTATTTCAGTGTTTATGCCAACAGTTGGCCTTAATGGAACTGCAACACATGATGCACAACAAGCTGGTGTACCTCTTCACTGTGAAATAATAAATAGTGAAAGTTGACAGTGTTGGTGGGGTCACATTAAAATAGGAGGCAAGTTGATTAATAATACTAAACTCACTTTCTTAAATTTCCTGTTACGTTTCAGAGGCTAGCTTTCCTCCATTATGAACTGGACATGCTAGGCTGTAGAATGCTCTATTGGTTGTACAAGTATAATGGATCATTTTGTGGTATATCAAAATTGAAAACTGTTATTCCTGTTGGTTTTGTGATATTTGAATAATTTTGTATGTGGATTAATGTGATTTGCTTTACAAAAATGGGTGGTAACTGCCGAGTTTTGCAATTTTTTATATTTATACATCTGAAATGTGCTTTAGTTGTTTGGAAATGCCTGTTTGTTCTATATAAACCTGGTTGCAGTTACGAGATTGTATTTGGTTGATTTCAGATTTTGTATTTGTTGCAATGCTGTCTTTAGTTAAATTAAGGAAAAATTGAAGCTAGTGAAGCAACAAGATTCTAATTTGTTCTTACTTTAGCTGTCTTTTATACTTTGAGCCAAGAAATTATCTGTTGATTGATATTCTTTAAAAATGTTTGTCGTGTTTCGTGTGTGTGTCGTGTGCAAAGTTTGATCATTGTAGGTTTTACCTTTGTTATTTTGATGTTGTTGGTAGGGTTTCTTAGGTTTTGCTGTTTTAGGACTATGTTTGTTAGCGTTGGTCATTTGAGGTTATTTTTAGGTTACCTTTGTAGGGTTTGTGTTTTGGCTAGGGTTAGGTATTGTTTAGGTTGTTTTTGTTAGGGTTTGTTTCCAGGCTTAACTAGCTTACCTATATCGCTTATTTTTTGTTTGACTTTTTTATATTCTCTTAGGGATTTGCTAGTCATTGTTCGATTTTGGTCGATCTGTGCCTGTCCAATTTCGTTCCTTGCTTTTCTAGTTTCGTTGTTCGCTTGTGGCTCCCATTTTCGCCTTGAGCTTTTGTGGCTTTTCCATTTTCCAATTTGACATGGCTTTTCGCTGTAATAATTGCGCTTTTGACTTTGCCAGTCTCGCTTACAGCTTTTACATTTGCAATTTCCTGTTTTGATGTTTCCCATTTTAGGGTTTTTTTTGTAGGTTGGTGTTAGATAGATAGATACTGTTTATTGCCAAAAAGTATTACATTATAGCACCGTCATAATTTAAAATTACCATTCTAGGTTATATAACAATCATGCACAGAATACAGTGGATTGGCCATCAATGTATGGCGTAAAGTCCTTTTAAAATTTGAGATTGGGAGATCCTTATCTTTCGGGTAAAATATTGTATAGTTTATTAGAGACAACTATGAAACTGTTCTGAATTGTCGTAAGTTTAAATTTGTTGATGCATAAAATTCAGACGAGTTTGTGTCGTGTAATTGTGAATGTTCGAGCAAACTAACAGTGGTAAAAGTTTTTTTAACATACAATGATGTAGGGTTAAAATACCTAAATCAATAAAAAAAGTGGTTTACAATGCTCTCTTTTGGATGAACCCCACAGATTAATCTAACAGCTTTTTTTTTTTTGTTGTAAAAGAGTAGCCAGGGAGTGATTCCCCCAGAAAAGTAAACCGTAGTTAGCATGCGAATAAATGTGAGCATAGTACACTTTTATGAGAACATCTTTACTTATACTGTGACTTAAAATTCGTAGCATGAAAATTCCTGTTATGTTTTTAAAGATATGATTAATGTGCGTTGACCATCCAGAGTCAAAATGCCTAAGGTTGGTTCTAGTTTTCATTTCTTTTCATTTTATTAGTTGCGATTCATTTTGTTCCTATTTATTTTGTCTTCTATTTATTTTATTTACTTTGTTATTTTCCTTTTTTACGTTCCTTTTTATTTTCCGTTTTTATTTTCCGCTCCTTTTTTTTTTCCGCTCCTTTTTTTCCGCTCCTTTTTTATCCGCTCCTTTTTTTAGGTTAGGTTAGGTTAGGTTAGGTTAGGTTAGGTTAGGTTAGGTTAGGTTAGGTTAGGTTAGGTTAGGTTAGGTTAGGTTAGGTTAGGTTAGGTTAGGTTAGGTTAGGTTAGGTTAGGTTAGGTTAGGTTAGGTTAGGTTAGGTTAGGTTAGGTTAGGTTAGGTTAGGTTAGGTTAGGTTAGGTTAGGTTAGGTTAGGTTAGGTTAGGTTAGGTTAGGTTAGGTTAGGTTAGGTTAGGTTAGGTTAGGTTAGGTTAGGTTAGGTTAGGTTAGGTTAGGTTAGGTTAGGTTAGGTTAGGTTAGGTTAGGTTAGGTTAGGTTAGGTTAGGTTAGGTTAGGTTAGGTTAGGTTAGGTTAGGTTAGGTTAGGTTAGGTTAGGTTAGGTTAGGTTAGGTTAGGTTAGGTTAGGTTAGGTTAGGTTAGGTTAGGTTAGGTTAGGTTAGGTTAGGTTAGGTTAGGTTAGGTTAGGTTAGGTTAGGTTAGGTTAGGTTAGGTTAGGTTAGGTTAGGTTAGGTTAGGTTAGGTTAGGTTAGGTTAGGTTAGGTTAGGTTAGGTTAGGTTAGGTTAGGTTAGGTTAGGTTAGGTTAGGTTAGGTTAGGTTAGGTTAGGTTAGGTTAGGTTAGGTTAGGTTAGGTTAGGTTAGGTTAGGTTAGGTTAGGTTAGGTTAGGTTAGGTTAGGTTAGGTTAGGTTAGGTTAGGTTAGGTTAGGTTAGGTTAGGTTAGGTTAGGTTAGGTTAGGTTAGGTTAGGTTAGGTTAGGTTAGGTTAGGTTAGGTTAGGTTAGGTTAGGTTAGGTTAGGTTAGGTTAGGTTAGGTTAGGTTAGGTTAGGTTAGGTTAGGTTAGGTTAGGTTAGGTTAGGTTAGGTTAGGTTAGGTTAGGTTAGGTTAGGTTAGGTTAGGTTAGGTTAGGTTAGGTTAGGTTAGGTTAGGTTAGGTTAGGTTAGGTTAGGTTAGGTTAGGTTAGGTTAGGTTAGGTTAGGTTAGGTTAGGTTAGGTTAGGTTAGGTTAGGTTAGGTTAGGTTAGGTTAGGTTAGGTTAGGTTAGGTTAGGTTAGGTTAGGTTAGGTTAGGTTAGGTTAGGTTAGGTTAGGTTAGGTTAGGTTAGGTTAGGTTAGGTTAGGTTAGGTTAGGTTAGGTTAGGTTAGGTTAGGTTAGGTTAGGTTAGGTTAGGTTAGGTTAGGTTAGGTTAGGTTAGGTTAGGTTAGGTTAGGTTAGGTTAGGTTAGGTTAGGTTAGGTTAGGTTAGGTTAGGTTAGGTTAGGTTAGGTTAGGTTAGGTTAGGTTAGGTTAGGTTAGGTTAGGTTAGGTTAGGTTAGGTTAGGTTAGGTTAGGTTAGGTTAGGTTAGGTTAGGTTAGGTTAGGTTAGGTTAGGTTAGGTTAGGTTAGGTTAGGTTAGGTTAGGTTAGGTTAGGTTAGGTTAGGTTAGGTTAGGTTAGGTTAGGTTAGGTTAGGTTAGGTTAGGTTAGGTTAGGTTAGGTTAGGTTAGGTTAGGTTAGGTTAGGTTAGGTTAGGTTAGGTTAGGTTAGGTTAGGTTAGGTTAGGTTAGGTTAGGTTAGGTTAGGTTAGGTTAGGTTAGGTTAGGTTAGGTTAGGTTAGGTTAGGTTAGGTTAGGTTAGGTTAGGTTAGGTTAGGTTAGGTTAGGTTAGGTTAGGTTAGGTTAGGTTAGGTTAGGTTAGGTTAGGTTAGGTTAGGTTAGGTTAGGTTAGGTTAGGTTAGGTTAGGTTAGGTTAGGTTAGGTTAGGTTAGGTTAGGTTAGGTTAGGTTAGGTTAGGTTAGGTTAGGTTAGGTTAGGTTAGGTTAGGTTAGGTTAGGTTAGGTTAGGTTAGGTTAGGTTAGGTTAGGTTAGGTTAGGTTAGGTTAGGTTAGGTTAGGTTAGGTTAGGTTAGGTTAGGTTAGGTTAGGTTAGGTTAGGTTAGGTTAGGTTAGGTTAGGTTAGGTTAGGTTAGGTTAGGTTAGGTTAGGTTAGGTTAGGTTAGGTTAGGTTAGGTTAGGTTAGGTTAGGTTAGGTTAGGTTAGGTTAGGTTAGGTTAGGTTAGGTTAGGTTAGGTTAGGTTAGGTTAGGTTAGGTTAGGTTAGGTTAGGTTAGGTTAGGTTAGGTTAGGTTAGGTTAGGTTAGGTTAGGTTAGGTTAGGTTAGGTTAGGTTAGGTTAGGTTAGGTTAGGTTAGGTTAGGTTAGGTTAGGTTAGGTTAGGTTAGGTTAGGTTAGGTTAGGTTAGGTTAGGTTAGGTTAGGTTAGGTTAGGTTAGGTTAGGTTAGGTTAGGTTAGGTTAGGTTAGGTTAGGTTAGGTTAGGTTAGGTTAGGTTAGGTTAGGTTAGGTTAGGTTAGGTTAGGTTAGGTTAGGTTAGGTTAGGTTAGGTTAGGTTAGGTTAGGTTAGGTTAGGTTAGGTTAGGTTAGGTTAGGTTAGGTTAGGTTAGGTTAGGTTAGGTTAGGTTAGGTTAGGTTAGGTTAGGTTAGGTTAGGTTAGGTTAGGTTAGGTTAGGTTAGGTTAGGTTAGGTTAGGTTAGGTTAGGTTAGGTTAGGTTAGGTTAGGTTAGGTTAGGTTAGGTTAGGTTAGGTTAGGTTAGGTTAGGTTAGGTTAGGTTAGGTTAGGTTAGGTTAGGTTAGGTTAGGTTAGGTTAGGTTAGGTTAGGTTAGGTTAGGTTAGGTTAGGTTAGGTTAGGTTAGGTTAGGTTAGGTTAGGTTAGGTTAGGTTAGGTTAGGTTAGGTTAGGTTAGGTTAGGTTAGGTTAGGTTAGGTTAGGTTAGGTTAGGTTAGGTTAGGTTAGGTTAGGTTAGGTTAGGTTAGGTTAGGTTAGGTTAGGTTAGGTTAGGTTAGGTTAGGTTAGGTTAGGTTAGGTTAGGTTAGGTTAGGTTAGGTTAGGTTAGGTTAGGTTAGGTTAGGTTAGGTTAGGTTAGGTTAGGTTAGGTTAGGTTAGGTTAGGTTAGGTTAGGTTAGGTTAGGTTAGGTTAGGTTAGGTTAGGTTAGGTTAGGTTAGGTTAGGTTAGGTTAGGTTAGGTTAGGTTAGGTTAGGTTAGGTTAGGTTAGGTTAGGTTAGGTTAGGTTAGGTTAGGTTAGGTTAGGTTAGGTTAGGTTAGGTTAGGTTAGGTTAGGTTAGGTTAGGTTAGGTTAGGTTAGGTTAGGTTAGGTTAGGTTAGGTTAGGTTAGGTTAGGTTAGGTTAGGTTAGGTTAGGTTAGGTTAGGTTAGGTTAGGTTAGGTTAGGTTAGGTTAGGTTAGGTTAGGTTAGGTTAGGTTAGGTTAGGTTAGGTTAGGTTAGGTTAGGTTAGGTTAGGTTAGGTTAGGTTAGGTTAGGTTAGGTTAGGTTAGGTTAGGTTAGGTTAGGTTAGGTTAGGTTAGGTTAGGTTAGGTTAGGTTAGGTTAGGTTAGGTTAGGTTAGGTTAGGTTAGGTTAGGTTAGGTTAGGTTAGGTTAGGTTAGGTTAGGTTAGGTTAGGTTAGGTTAGGTTAGGTTAGGTTAGGTTAGGTTAGGTTAGGTTAGGTTAGGTTAGGTTAGGTTAGGTTAGGTTAGGTTAGGTTAGGTTAGGTTAGGTTAGGTTAGGTTAGGTTAGGTTAGGTTAGGTTAGGTTAGGTTAGGTTAGGTTAGGTTAGGTTAGGTTAGGTTAGGTTAGGTTAGGTTAGGTTAGGTTAGGTTAGGTTAGGTTAGGTTAGGTTAGGTTAGGTTAGGTTAGGTTAGGTTAGGTTAGGTTAGGTTAGGTTAGGTTAGGTTAGGTTAGGTTAGGTTAGGTTAGGTTAGGTTAGGTTAGGTTAGGTTAGGTTAGGTTAGGTTAGGTTAGGTTAGGTTAGGTTAGGTTAGGTTAGGTTAGGTTAGGTTAGGTTAGGTTAGGTTAGGTTAGGTTAGGTTAGGTTAGGTTAGGTTAGGTTAGGTTAGGTTAGGTTAGGTTAGGTTAGGTTAGGTTAGGTTAGGTTAGGTTAGGTTAGGTTAGGTTAGGTTAGGTTAGGTTAGGTTAGGTTAGGTTAGGTTAGGTTAGGTTAGGTTAGGTTAGGTTAGGTTAGGTTAGGTTAGGTTAGGTTAGGTTAGGTTAGGTTAGGTTAGGTTAGGTTAGGTTAGGTTAGGTTAGGTTAGGTTAGGTTAGGTTAGGTTAGGTTAGGTTAGGTTAGGTTAGGTTAGGTTAGGTTAGGTTAGGTTAGGTTAGGTTAGGTTAGGTTAGGTTAGGTTAGGTTAGGTTAGGTTAGGTTAGGTTAGGTTAGGTTAGGTTAGGTTAGGTTAGGTTAGGTTAGGTTAGGTTAGGTTAGGTTAGGTTAGGTTAGGTTAGGTTAGGTTAGGTTAGGTTAGGTTAGGTTAGGTTAGGTTAGGTTAGGTTAGGTTAGGTTAGGTTAGGTTAGGTTAGGTTAGGTTAGGTTAGGTTAGGTTAGGTTAGGTTAGGTTAGGTTAGGTTAGGTTAGGTTAGGTTAGGTTAGGTTAGGTTAGGTTAGGTTAGGTTAGGTTAGGTTAGGTTAGGTTAGGTTAGGTTAGGTTAGGTTAGGTTAGGTTAGGTTAGGTTAGGTTAGGTTAGGTTAGGTTAGGTTAGGTTAGGTTAGGTTAGGTTAGGTTAGGTTAGGTTAGGTTAGGTTAGGTTAGGTTAGGTTAGGTTAGGTTAGGTTAGGTTAGGTTAGGTTAGGTTAGGTTAGGTTAGGTTAGGTTAGGTTAGGTTAGGTTAGGTTAGGTTAGGTTAGGTTAGGTTAGGTTAGGTTAGGTTAGGTTAGGTTAGGTTAGGTTAGGTTAGGTTAGGTTAGGTTAGGTTAGGTTAGGTTAGGTTAGGTTAGGTTAGGTTAGGTTAGGTTAGGTTAGGTTAGGTTAGGTTAGGTTAGGTTAGGTTAGGTTAGGTTAGGTTAGGTTAGGTTAGGTTAGGTTAGGTTAGGTTAGGTTAGGTTAGGTTAGGTTAGGTTAGGTTAGGTTAGGTTAGGTTAGGTTAGGTTAGGTTAGGTTAGGTTAGGTTAGGTTAGGTTAGGTTAGGTTAGGTTAGGTTAGGTTAGGTTAGGTTAGGTTAGGTTAGGTTAGGTTAGGTTAGGTTAGGTTAGGTTAGGTTAGGTTAGGTTAGGTTAGGTTAGGTTAGGTTAGGTTAGGTTAGGTTAGGTTAGGTTAGGTTAGGTTAGGTTAGGTTAGGTTAGGTTAGGTTAGGTTAGGTTAGGTTAGGTTAGGTTAGGTTAGGTTAGGTTAGGTTAGGTTAGGTTAGGTTAGGTTAGGTTAGGTTAGGTTAGGTTAGGTTAGGTTAGGTTAGGTTAGGTTAGGTTAGGTTAGGTTAGGTTAGGTTAGGTTAGGTTAGGTTAGGTTAGGTTAGGTTAGGTTAGGTTAGGTTAGGTTAGGTTAGGTTAGGTTAGGTTAGGTTAGGTTAGGTTAGGTTAGGTTAGGTTAGGTTAGGTTAGGTTAGGTTAGGTTAGGTTAGGTTAGGTTAGGTTAGGTTAGGTTAGGTTAGGTTAGGTTAGGTTAGGTTAGGTTAGGTTAGGTTAGGTTAGGTTAGGTTAGGTTAGGTTAGGTTAGGTTAGGTTAGGTTAGGTTAGGTTAGGTTAGGTTAGGTTAGGTTAGGTTAGGTTAGGTTAGGTTAGGTTAGGTTAGGTTAGGTTAGGTTAGGTTAGGTTAGGTTAGGTTAGGTTAGGTTAGGTTAGGTTAGGTTAGGTTAGGTTAGGTTAGGTTAGGTTAGGTTAGGTTAGGTTAGGTTAGGTTAGGTTAGGTTAGGTTAGGTTAGGTTAGGTTAGGTTAGGTTAGGTTAGGTTAGGTTAGGTTAGGTTAGGTTAGGTTAGGTTAGGTTAGGTTAGGTTAGGTTAGGTTAGGTTAGGTTAGGTTAGGTTAGGTTAGGTTAGGTTAGGTTAGGTTAGGTTAGGTTAGGTTAGGTTAGGTTAGGTTAGGTTAGGTTAGGTTAGGTTAGGTTAGGTTAGGTTAGGTTAGGTTAGGTTAGGTTAGGTTAGGTTAGGTTAGGTTAGGTTAGGTTAGGTTAGGTTAGGTTAGGTTAGGTTAGGTTAGGTTAGGTTAGGTTAGGTTAGGTTAGGTTAGGTTAGGTTAGGTTAGGTTAGGTTAGGTTAGGTTAGGTTAGGTTAGGTTAGGTTAGGTTAGGTTAGGTTAGGTTAGGTTAGGTTAGGTTAGGTTAGGTTAGGTTAGGTTAGGTTAGGTTAGGTTAGGTTAGGTTAGGTTAGGTTAGGTTAGGTTAGGTTAGGTTAGGTTAGGTTAGGTTAGGTTAGGTTAGGTTAGGTTAGGTTAGGTTAGGTTAGGTTAGGTTAGGTTAGGTTAGGTTAGGTTAGGTTAGGTTAGGTTAGGTTAGGTTAGGTTAGGTTAGGTTAGGTTAGGTTAGGTTAGGTTAGGTTAGGTTAGGTTAGGTTAGGTTAGGTTAGGTTAGGTTAGGTTAGGTTAGGTTAGGTTAGGTTAGGTTAGGTTAGGTTAGGTTAGGTTAGGTTAGGTTAGGTTAGGTTAGGTTAGGTTAGGTTAGGTTAGGTTAGGTTAGGTTAGGTTAGGTTAGGTTAGGTTAGGTTAGGTTAGGTTAGGTTAGGTTAGGTTAGGTTAGGTTAGGTTAGGTTAGGTTAGGTTAGGTTAGGTTAGGTTAGGTTAGGTTAGGTTAGGTTAGGTTAGGTTAGGTTAGGTTAGGTTAGGTTAGGTTAGGTTAGGTTAGGTTAGGTTAGGTTAGGTTAGGTTAGGTTAGGTTAGGTTAGGTTAGGTTAGGTTAGGTTAGGTTAGGTTAGGTTAGGTTAGGTTAGGTTAGGTTAGGTTAGGTTAGGTTAGGTTAGGTTAGGTTAGGTTAGGTTAGGTTAGGTTAGGTTAGGTTAGGTTAGGTTAGGTTAGGTTAGGTTAGGTTAGGTTAGGTTAGGTTAGGTTAGGTTAGGTTAGGTTAGGTTAGGTTAGGTTAGGTTAGGTTAGGTTAGGTTAGGTTAGGTTAGGTTAGGTTAGGTTAGGTTAGGTTAGGTTAGGTTAGGTTAGGTTAGGTTAGGTTAGGTTAGGTTAGGTTAGGTTAGGTTAGGTTAGGTTAGGTTAGGTTAGGTTAGGTTAGGTTAGGTTAGGTTAGGTTAGGTTAGGTTAGGTTAGGTTAGGTTAGGTTAGGTTAGGTTAGGTTAGGTTAGGTTAGGTTAGGTTAGGTTAGGTTAGGTTAGGTTAGGTTAGGTTAGGTTAGGTTAGGTTAGGTTAGGTTAGGTTAGGTTAGGTTAGGTTAGGTTAGGTTAGGTTAGGTTAGGTTAGGTTAGGTTAGGTTAGGTTAGGTTAGGTTAGGTTAGGTTAGGTTAGGTTAGGTTAGGTTAGGTTAGGTTAGGTTAGGTTAGGTTAGGTTAGGTTAGGTTAGGTTAGGTTAGGTTAGGTTAGGTTAGGTTAGGTTAGGTTAGGTTAGGTTAGGTTAGGTTAGGTTAGGTTAGGTTAGGTTAGGTTAGGTTAGGTTAGGTTAGGTTAGGTTAGGTTAGGTTAGGTTAGGTTAGGTTAGGTTAGGTTAGGTTAGGTTAGGTTAGGTTAGGTTAGGTTAGGTTAGGTTAGGTTAGGTTAGGTTAGGTTAGGTTAGGTTAGGTTAGGTTAGGTTAGGTTAGGTTAGGTTAGGTTAGGTTAGGTTAGGTTAGGTTAGGTTAGGTTAGGTTAGGTTAGGTTAGGTTAGGTTAGGTTAGGTTAGGTTAGGTTAGGTTAGGTTAGGTTAGGTTAGGTTAGGTTAGGTTAGGTTAGGTTAGGTTAGGTTAGGTTAGGTTAGGTTAGGTTAGGTTAGGTTAGGTTAGGTTAGGTTAGGTTAGGTTAGGTTAGGTTAGGTTAGGTTAGGTTAGGTTAGGTTAGGTTAGGTTAGGTTAGGTTAGGTTAGGTTAGGTTAGGTTAGGTTAGGTTAGGTTAGGTTAGGTTAGGTTAGGTTAGGTTAGGTTAGGTTAGGTTAGGTTAGGTTAGGTTAGGTTAGGTTAGGTTAGGTTAGGTTAGGTTAGGTTAGGTTAGGTTAGGTTAGGTTAGGTTAGGTTAGGTTAGGTTAGGTTAGGTTAGGTTAGGTTAGGTTAGGTTAGGTTAGGTTAGGTTAGGTTAGGTTAGGTTAGGTTAGGTTAGGTTAGGTTAGGTTAGGTTAGGTTAGGTTAGGTTAGGTTAGGTTAGGTTAGGTTAGGTTAGGTTAGGTTAGGTTAGGTTAGGTTAGGTTAGGTTAGGTTAGGTTAGGTTAGGTTAGGTTAGGTTAGGTTAGGTTAGGTTAGGTTAGGTTAGGTTAGGTTAGGTTAGGTTAGGTTAGGTTAGGTTAGGTTAGGTTAGGTTAGGTTAGGTTAGGTTAGGTTAGGTTAGGTTAGGTTAGGTTAGGTTAGGTTAGGTTAGGTTAGGTTAGGTTAGGTTAGGTTAGGTTAGGTTAGGTTAGGTTAGGTTAGGTTAGGTTAGGTTAGGTTAGGTTAGGTTAGGTTAGGTTAGGTTAGGTTAGGTTAGGTTAGGTTAGGTTAGGTTAGGTTAGGTTAGGTTAGGTTAGGTTAGGTTAGGTTAGGTTAGGTTAGGTTAGGTTAGGTTAGGTTAGGTTAGGTTAGGTTAGGTTAGGTTAGGTTAGGTTAGGTTAGGTTAGGTTAGGTTAGGTTAGGTTAGGTTAGGTTAGGTTAGGTTAGGTTAGGTTAGGTTAGGTTAGGTTAGGTTAGGTTAGGTTAGGTTAGGTTAGGTTAGGTTAGGTTAGGTTAGGTTAGGTTAGGTTAGGTTAGGTTAGGTTAGGTTAGGTTAGGTTAGGTTAGGTTAGGTTAGGTTAGGTTAGGTTAGGTTAGGTTAGGTTAGGTTAGGTTAGGTTAGGTTAGGTTAGGTTAGGTTAGGTTAGGTTAGGTTAGGTTAGGTTAGGTTAGGTTAGGTTAGGTTAGGTTAGGTTAGGTTAGGTTAGGTTAGGTTAGGTTAGGTTAGGTTAGGTTAGGTTAGGTTAGGTTAGGTTAGGTTAGGTTAGGTTAGGTTAGGTTAGGTTAGGTTAGGTTAGGTTAGGTTAGGTTAGGTTAGGTTAGGTTAGGTTAGGTTAGGTTAGGTTAGGTTAGGTTAGGTTAGGTTAGGTTAGGTTAGGTTAGGTTAGGTTAGGTTAGGTTAGGTTAGGTTAGGTTAGGTTAGGTTAGGTTAGGTTAGGTTAGGTTAGGTTAGGTTAGGTTAGGTTAGGTTAGGTTAGGTTAGGTTAGGTTAGGTTAGGTTAGGTTAGGTTAGGTTAGGTTAGGTTAGGTTAGGTTAGGTTAGGTTAGGTTAGGTTAGGTTAGGTTAGGTTAGGTTAGGTTAGGTTAGGTTAGGTTAGGTTAGGTTAGGTTAGGTTAGGTTAGGTTAGGTTAGGTTAGGTTAGGTTAGGTTAGGTTAGGTTAGGTTAGGTTAGGTTAGGTTAGGTTAGGTTAGGTTAGGTTAGGTTAGGTTAGGTTAGGTTAGGTTAGGTTAGGTTAGGTTAGGTTAGGTTAGGTTAGGTTAGGTTAGGTTAGGTTAGGTTAGGTTAGGTTAGGTTAGGTTAGGTTAGGTTAGGTTAGGTTAGGTTAGGTTAGGTTAGGTTAGGTTAGGTTAGGTTAGGTTAGGTTAGGTTAGGTTAGGTTAGGTTAGGTTAGGTTAGGTTAGGTTAGGTTAGGTTAGGTTAGGTTAGGTTAGGTTAGGTTAGGTTAGGTTAGGTTAGGTTAGGTTAGGTTAGGTTAGGTTAGGTTAGGTTAGGTTAGGTTAGGTTAGGTTAGGTTAGGTTAGGTTAGGTTAGGTTAGGTTAGGTTAGGTTAGGTTAGGTTAGGTTAGGTTAGGTTAGGTTAGGTTAGGTTAGGTTAGGTTAGGTTAGGTTAGGTTAGGTTAGGTTAGGTTAGGTTAGGTTAGGTTAGGTTAGGTTAGGTTAGGTTAGGTTAGGTTAGGTTAGGTTAGGTTAGGTTAGGTTAGGTTAGGTTAGGTTAGGTTAGGTTAGGTTAGGTTAGGTTAGGTTAGGTTAGGTTAGGTTAGGTTAGGTTAGGTTAGGTTAGGTTAGGTTAGGTTAGGTTAGGTTAGGTTAGGTTAGGTTAGGTTAGGTTAGGTTAGGTTAGGTTAGGTTAGGTTAGGTTAGGTTAGGTTAGGTTAGGTTAGGTTAGGTTAGGTTAGGTTAGGTTAGGTTAGGTTAGGTTAGGTTAGGTTAGGTTAGGTTAGGTTAGGTTAGGTTAGGTTAGGTTAGGTTAGGTTAGGTTAGGTTAGGTTAGGTTAGGTTAGGTTAGGTTAGGTTAGGTTAGGTTAGGTTAGGTTAGGTTAGGTTAGGTTAGGTTAGGTTAGGTTAGGTTAGGTTAGGTTAGGTTAGGTTAGGTTAGGTTAGGTTAGGTTAGGTTAGGTTAGGTTAGGTTAGGTTAGGTTAGGTTAGGTTAGGTTAGGTTAGGTTAGGTTAGGTTAGGTTAGGTTAGGTTAGGTTAGGTTAGGTTAGGTTAGGTTAGGTTAGGTTAGGTTAGGTTAGGTTAGGTTAGGTTAGGTTAGGTTAGGTTAGGTTAGGTTAGGTTAGGTTAGGTTAGGTTAGGTTAGGTTAGGTTAGGTTAGGTTAGGTTAGGTTAGGTTAGGTTAGGTTAGGTTAGGTTAGGTTAGGTTAGGTTAGGTTAGGTTAGGTTAGGTTAGGTTAGGTTAGGTTAGGTTAGGTTAGGTTAGGTTAGGTTAGGTTAGGTTAGGTTAGGTTAGGTTAGGTTAGGTTAGGTTAGGTTAGGTTAGGTTAGGTTAGGTTAGGTTAGGTTAGGTTAGGTTAGGTTAGGTTAGGTTAGGTTAGGTTAGGTTAGGTTAGGTTAGGTTAGGTTAGGTTAGGTTAGGTTAGGTTAGGTTAGGTTAGGTTAGGTTAGGTTAGGTTAGGTTAGGTTAGGTTAGGTTAGGTTAGGTTAGGTTAGGTTAGGTTAGGTTAGGTTAGGTTAGGTTAGGTTAGGTTAGGTTAGGTTAGGTTAGGTTAGGTTAGGTTAGGTTAGGTTAGGTTAGGTTAGGTTAGGTTAGGTTAGGTTAGGTTAGGTTAGGTTAGGTTAGGTTAGGTTAGGTTAGGTTAGGTTAGGTTAGGTTAGGTTAGGTTAGGTTAGGTTAGGTTAGGTTAGGTTAGGTTAGGTTAGGTTAGGTTAGGTTAGGTTAGGTTAGGTTAGGTTAGGTTAGGTTAGGTTAGGTTAGGTTAGGTTAGGTTAGGTTAGGTTAGGTTAGGTTAGGTTAGGTTAGGTTAGGTTAGGTTAGGTTAGGTTAGGTTAGGTTAGGTTAGGTTAGGTTAGGTTAGGTTAGGTTAGGTTAGGTTAGGTTAGGTTAGGTTAGGTTAGGTTAGGTTAGGTTAGGTTAGGTTAGGTTAGGTTAGGTTAGGTTAGGTTAGGTTAGGTTAGGTTAGGTTAGGTTAGGTTAGGTTAGGTTAGGTTAGGTTAGGTTAGGTTAGGTTAGGTTAGGTTAGGTTAGGTTAGGTTAGGTTAGGTTAGGTTAGGTTAGGTTAGGTTAGGTTAGGTTAGGTTAGGTTAGGTTAGGTTAGGTTAGGTTAGGTTAGGTTAGGTTAGGTTAGGTTAGGTTAGGTTAGGTTAGGTTAGGTTAGGTTAGGTTAGGTTAGGTTAGGTTAGGTTAGGTTAGGTTAGGTTAGGTTAGGTTAGGTTAGGTTAGGTTAGGTTAGGTTAGGTTAGGTTAGGTTAGGTTAGGTTAGGTTAGGTTAGGTTAGGTTAGGTTAGGTTAGGTTAGGTTAGGTTAGGTTAGGTTAGGTTAGGTTAGGTTAGGTTAGGTTAGGTTAGGTTAGGTTAGGTTAGGTTAGGTTAGGTTAGGTTAGGTTAGGTTAGGTTAGGTTAGGTTAGGTTAGGTTAGGTTAGGTTAGGTTAGGTTAGGTTAGGTTAGGTTAGGTTAGGTTAGGTTAGGTTAGGTTAGGTTAGGTTAGGTTAGGTTAGGTTAGGTTAGGTTAGGTTAGGTTAGGTTAGGTTAGGTTAGGTTAGGTTAGGTTAGGTTAGGTTAGGTTAGGTTAGGTTAGGTTAGGTTAGGTTAGGTTAGGTTAGGTTAGGTTAGGTTAGGTTAGGTTAGGTTAGGTTAGGTTAGGTTAGGTTAGGTTAGGTTAGGTTAGGTTAGGTTAGGTTAGGTTAGGTTAGGTTAGGTTAGGTTAGGTTAGGTTAGGTTAGGTTAGGTTAGGTTAGGTTAGGTTAGGTTAGGTTAGGTTAGGTTAGGTTAGGTTAGGTTAGGTTAGGTTAGGTTAGGTTAGGTTAGGTTAGGTTAGGTTAGGTTAGGTTAGGTTAGGTTAGGTTAGGTTAGGTTAGGTTAGGTTAGGTTAGGTTAGGTTAGGTTAGGTTAGGTTAGGTTAGGTTAGGTTAGGTTAGGTTAGGTTAGGTTAGGTTAGGTTAGGTTAGGTTAGGTTAGGTTAGGTTAGGTTAGGTTAGGTTAGGTTAGGTTAGGTTAGGTTAGGTTAGGTTAGGTTAGGTTAGGTTAGGTTAGGTTAGGTTAGGTTAGGTTAGGTTAGGTTAGGTTAGGTTAGGTTAGGTTAGGTTAGGTTAGGTTAGGTTAGGTTAGGTTAGGTTAGGTTAGGTTAGGTTAGGTTAGGTTAGGTTAGGTTAGGTTAGGTTAGGTTAGGTTAGGTTAGGTTAGGTTAGGTTAGGTTAGGTTAGGTTAGGTTAGGTTAGGTTAGGTTAGGTTAGGTTAGGTTAGGTTAGGTTAGGTTAGGTTAGGTTAGGTTAGGTTAGGTTAGGTTAGGTTAGGTTAGGTTAGGTTAGGTTAGGTTAGGTTAGGTTAGGTTAGGTTAGGTTAGGTTAGGTTAGGTTAGGTTAGGTTAGGTTAGGTTAGGTTAGGTTAGGTTAGGTTAGGTTAGGTTAGGTTAGGTTAGGTTAGGTTAGGTTAGGTTAGGTTAGGTTAGGTTAGGTTAGGTTAGGTTAGGTTAGGTTAGGTTAGGTTAGGTTAGGTTAGGTTAGGTTAGGTTAGGTTAGGTTAGGTTAGGTTAGGTTAGGTTAGGTTAGGTTAGGTTAGGTTAGGTTAGGTTAGGTTAGGTTAGGTTAGGTTAGGTTAGGTTAGGTTAGGTTAGGTTAGGTTAGGTTAGGTTAGGTTAGGTTAGGTTAGGTTAGGTTAGGTTAGGTTAGGTTAGGTTAGGTTAGGTTAGGTTAGGTTAGGTTAGGTTAGGTTAGGTTAGGTTAGGTTAGGTTAGGTTAGGTTAGGTTAGGTTAGGTTAGGTTAGGTTAGGTTAGGTTAGGTTAGGTTAGGTTAGGTTAGGTTAGGTTAGGTTAGGTTAGGTTAGGTTAGGTTAGGTTAGGTTAGGTTAGGTTAGGTTAGGTTAGGTTAGGTTAGGTTAGGTTAGGTTAGGTTAGGTTAGGTTAGGTTAGGTTAGGTTAGGTTAGGTTAGGTTAGGTTAGGTTAGGTTAGGTTAGGTTAGGTTAGGTTAGGTTAGGTTAGGTTAGGTTAGGTTAGGTTAGGTTAGGTTAGGTTAGGTTAGGTTAGGTTAGGTTAGGTTAGGTTAGGTTAGGTTAGGTTAGGTTAGGTTAGGTTAGGTTAGGTTAGGTTAGGTTAGGTTAGGTTAGGTTAGGTTAGGTTAGGTTAGGTTAGGTTAGGTTAGGTTAGGTTAGGTTAGGTTAGGTTAGGTTAGGTTAGGTTAGGTTAGGTTAGGTTAGGTTAGGTTAGGTTAGGTTAGGTTAGGTTAGGTTAGGTTAGGTTAGGTTAGGTTAGGTTAGGTTAGGTTAGGTTAGGTTAGGTTAGGTTAGGTTAGGTTAGGTTAGGTTAGGTTAGGTTAGGTTAGGTTAGGTTAGGTTAGGTTAGGTTAGGTTAGGTTAGGTTAGGTTAGGTTAGGTTAGGTTAGGTTAGGTTAGGTTAGGTTAGGTTAGGTTAGGTTAGGTTAGGTTAGGTTAGGTTAGGTTAGGTTAGGTTAGGTTAGGTTAGGTTAGGTTAGGTTAGGTTAGGTTAGGTTAGGTTAGGTTAGGTTAGGTTAGGTTAGGTTAGGTTAGGTTAGGTTAGGTTAGGTTAGGTTAGGTTAGGTTAGGTTAGGTTAGGTTAGGTTAGGTTAGGTTAGGTTAGGTTAGGTTAGGTTAGGTTAGGTTAGGTTAGGTTAGGTTAGGTTAGGTTAGGTTAGGTTAGGTTAGGTTAGGTTAGGTTAGGTTAGGTTAGGTTAGGTTAGGTTAGGTTAGGTTAGGTTAGGTTAGGTTAGGTTAGGTTAGGTTAGGTTAGGTTAGGTTAGGTTAGGTTAGGTTAGGTTAGGTTAGGTTAGGTTAGGTTAGGTTAGGTTAGGTTAGGTTAGGTTAGGTTAGGTTAGGTTAGGTTAGGTTAGGTTAGGTTAGGTTAGGTTAGGTTAGGTTAGGTTAGGTTAGGTTAGGTTAGGTTAGGTTAGGTTAGGTTAGGTTAGGTTAGGTTAGGTTAGGTTAGGTTAGGTTAGGTTAGGTTAGGTTAGGTTAGGTTAGGTTAGGTTAGGTTAGGTTAGGTTAGGTTAGGTTAGGTTAGGTTAGGTTAGGTTAGGTTAGGTTAGGTTAGGTTAGGTTAGGTTAGGTTAGGTTAGGTTAGGTTAGGTTAGGTTAGGTTAGGTTAGGTTAGGTTAGGTTAGGTTAGGTTAGGTTAGGTTAGGTTAGGTTAGGTTAGGTTAGGTTAGGTTAGGTTAGGTTAGGTTAGGTTAGGTTAGGTTAGGTTAGGTTAGGTTAGGTTAGGTTAGGTTAGGTTAGGTTAGGTTAGGTTAGGTTAGGTTAGGTTAGGTTAGGTTAGGTTAGGTTAGGTTAGGTTAGGTTAGGTTAGGTTAGGTTAGGTTAGGTTAGGTTAGGTTAGGTTAGGTTAGGTTAGGTTAGGTTAGGTTAGGTTAGGTTAGGTTAGGTTAGGTTAGGTTAGGTTAGGTTAGGTTAGGTTAGGTTAGGTTAGGTTAGGTTAGGTTAGGTTAGGTTAGGTTAGGTTAGGTTAGGTTAGGTTAGGTTAGGTTAGGTTAGGTTAGGTTAGGTTAGGTTAGGTTAGGTTAGGTTAGGTTAGGTTAGGTTAGGTTAGGTTAGGTTAGGTTAGGTTAGGTTAGGTTAGGTTAGGTTAGGTTAGGTTAGGTTAGGTTAGGTTAGGTTAGGTTAGGTTAGGTTAGGTTAGGTTAGGTTAGGTTAGGTTAGGTTAGGTTAGGTTAGGTTAGGTTAGGTTAGGTTAGGTTAGGTTAGGTTAGGTTAGGTTAGGTTAGGTTAGGTTAGGTTAGGTTAGGTTAGGTTAGGTTAGGTTAGGTTAGGTTAGGTTAGGTTAGGTTAGGTTAGGTTAGGTTAGGTTAGGTTAGGTTAGGTTAGGTTAGGTTAGGTTAGGTTAGGTTAGGTTAGGTTAGGTTAGGTTAGGTTAGGTTAGGTTAGGTTAGGTTAGGTTAGGTTAGGTTAGGTTAGGTTAGGTTAGGTTAGGTTAGGTTAGGTTAGGTTAGGTTAGGTTAGGTTAGGTTAGGTTAGGTTAGGTTAGGTTAGGTTAGGTTAGGTTAGGTTAGGTTAGGTTAGGTTAGGTTAGGTTAGGTTAGGTTAGGTTAGGTTAGGTTAGGTTAGGTTAGGTTAGGTTAGGTTAGGTTAGGTTAGGTTAGGTTAGGTTAGGTTAGGTTAGGTTAGGTTAGGTTAGG